>JAQMYJ010000040.1:32294124-32315930 GCA_030014305.1 Clarias laeviceps | reverse complement strand
ACAATGTAGAAAGAAATAAAAATCAGGAACCATCATGGAGTTAGAAAGTGACCACAAACTTTTGAACGGTAGTGTATGTTGGAATTACTTAACTTCATGTCAACAGGTTCCACATAACTGGGTTAAGTTGCCATTAAGAAAGAATATTTATTTCAGTGAACTTCAGTTAATTACATAAAGTGAATGTAATTTTGTTTAGTTCAATCAACATAACATTCATGATTTTCTATTAATCTATTCAATTAATCTAAAATTAATATTGTTATGTTTGACCAAAGAAAAAAACTTTAAGTTTCATTGAGTTTTTTCAATAACATTGTTACAATGTTTTACAATTCTAATGGTAAAATGTTTATCAAAATCAACATCCTGTCTTTACTTTTCAAAATAGTTATCTTAACTTATTACAATAAGTTCACATTTTAATACTATTAAACTAATAATACAAATACAAAGTAAAATAAAATTATGCAGCCTTTAAATGAAGATTAACACCTGAAAGCAAAAGTAAAGATGAAGTAAGGATTTTTAAAGATATCACCTGGTCAGCACTGAAAAAAGAAAAAAAAAAGAAAAACGTACTGCAACAACCAGTGCATGAAAACATGTCCTGTCTCTTAGCCCTTGTCTCCAGTTACACTGCCTATGAAATGAGTTTATTTTTTAAGACCTGGACTTTGTTTGACAGCTTGTTGGCATCAAGTTTCATGAAAATCCATGAAAAAGTATATTTCAGATCCTGTGGGTTAAGAACATAATTCGTTCCGGAAGCGGACTCGTATTTCAAAACACTCATAACCAAAGCAAATTTCCCACATAGTAACAATGGAAACTCAAGTTATTCGTTCCACAGTAAAAATGAATACATAAAAATAATTAATACAAAATATATGTTTTATTTGAGTTTTTCATACACACACACACACACACACACACACACACACACACACCCCCCAACGGAAAGACTGTTTTATTAGAAAAATTAACAAGGAACATCGTTAATGACACTCACGTGAGCGACGCACTAATGGAATCACTGCTGTAAAGTAAAAATAAAACAAATTAACCATCACTTTGCCTTTGAAAAGAATCGCGACAGAGCAGTGTTTCCATTAGAGAGAGAAAGAGAGTGTGTGTGTGTGTGTGTGTGTGTGTGTGAGAAGGTGAGAGGAGAAGGGAGGAGGGGATGTGTGTGTGTGTGAAGGGGCATTCATGCTTTTTTTCAATGGTGATGCTCTAATCAAAATGAAATTAGAATGAATACTTTTTACTGTACATCTTGCATTTATGTAGTATTACACAAATTATCTCACTGCTGTCCTTTATGAAAGTCAAGTTTGTCCTTAAAAATAGTCTCAAATCAGAAGCACTGCATGGGAGAGACATATATAAGCAAGAAAGTCATTATTTTCTCAATCTTGTATTTATAAAACTCCCCTAAAGAAACTCCAGCTATTTCTGTTAATAAAATGAGTGTCAATGGTGAGTTCTTTTTCTGCAGCTTCAAAAAAAGAAAGAAAGAAAAATTACGATAGTTGGAGTTTTAAAGCTAAAATTCACCTTTAACTTTTATTTTTGGGTACAAAAATTAAAAGATTGAATTGAATAAAATCATAAAATAAATTAAGATCAATAAAGATTGACTAAAATATTCATATTTAGATTAAATATTCTATAGACCTATTATGAATTTAGAGAACATACCTGATCCATAACTGACAGGATGTCTGTGATCTTCTCTCCTCCTTTTTTTCTGAGATTTTTGAGGAGCTTGGAGGAGAAATGATCAAGATGACCCATCAATTTGGACAACAAAGGAAATGTTGTAATCCTGCTTAATTCCACAGATACCTACAATTTCCAAAAAATAAAGCGAGAGAGAGAGAGAGAGACATTGTGTCTGTGCATCAGTTTGATAAGCAAGTTGAGCTTTTTGCAGTTCTCTTTCTGCATCAAAACTAAACTGTGGTATTGGGAAAGTATCGCTCCAAGCTTAACTTCGGACGAGGATACAGATTCTGGAGTCGATCGTACAGATGACTGTGAGGAAGTAAGTATGTCTGTATCACAGGAAGATACTGAAGTGATCTCGTTTCGTTCTGGCACAGAAGAAGAAAAGGTACTTGTAGAAGATGGCAAAAAAATAATTTTGCGTGTAGCTCTGTCTTGTGAGTCCGAGGTTGAACTGAGGTTGACAAATTCATTAAAATACGGATCTTAATTGGGAAATTTAACCTTTCATAATCATTTTCTCCTAAGATTACTAGGAGTTTGGCTATTGTTGCCATTGTGTCAAACTTGTCTGGAAGAGAGAAGTGGGATGAATATTAGTAAAATGTCACCAGACCAATATTTTAAGTAATTACTTTAAACAAAACAGAAATAAAAACTATTAAATGAAATTAGATTATTGAAACTTCATACAAAGATAAGACTCACTGTATGGTGATAGTGTTTTTAGATTAAAAATAAACACATACAGTCGAATCTCAGCGCATTATTATGAATCTCACTGTATTCAGATTGTAGTTCTGTCCATTTGATTATGAATGCTGGTGATCAACAAACTGTGTCACATGACCTCCTAATCTTCATCCTGGTCCATAGTGTGGCAGAAAGCTCGAGCTCAAAAAACTTATAGTCTACCATTTAAAAAGAGACCGCACTGCACTGAACCATTGTATGTGATTGTATTTGGGCGGCCACTCACTATTTAAGACCAGTGATATTGGACTTACTCACTTTTACCGTCTCTAATTCAGTGCGTACTGTGTGTCTACCAGTCAAATCCATTCCACTTGTCTAGTACCCTAACAAATAGAACACAAACATGTAAATAAAAGGTATGAATTTTAGCAGTGTAGTTTATTATTTTTTTATGTTTCGTTGGCAATGTATTGTTTTGGTCATAAAAATGTCAAATAAGCAGACTGTGTGCACAAAGCGCCGGTGTGATCATTTGAGCTTGAATGAAGGAAACAGACAGGATCCACCACTCATTTCCATGAATTTGTTTGTGGTGGACGGCGTCACAAAAAAAGAGCAAAAACCCATCATACAGACTCCGACATGTTCACAGTTTTTACCCTCTGATTTTGTTAATCTGTTACTTATTTGCTGTATTTATTATTTTTATATACTGTAGGTTATATGATTTTACTCTGCGCTGTGCATTTCACTCTAAGAAATAAGTGTCTGCAAACATATTTGACCCAATTTCAGGTTGAAGCAACCAAACATTTTTAATGTATTCTACTGAATATAAAATCTCTGGGTCATTACAGTTTTGTGTTATTTTATTATATTTTGTTAGCTTGCCTATCTGCTTTTCTTCCTCCTTCTTCTTCTTAAGGTCCTGATTCTAGTTGTGTGAACTTGTTACGATTGTCATGATGGCTGGACAAAGAGGTGGTTTGCAGGTTTAGCACACAAGTCTTTATTCTCGCTAAAGTAGTGTTGAACAGAAATAACAAAACCCAAATGAATACAAAAAGCGGGTCCCAGTCCCCAGGATGGGTCTGTAGGCGGGCGTGTGGGTCGGGAATCAAAAGAAAAACAAATAAACCAAAGACAGTCTTAACAGAAAAGGCTGAGAACCTCTCAGCTTTGACCTTTCAAACAAACAACATTGAGTAACACGAGGGTGGACAGACAGGGAGCTACGGGTTCGACTGGCATAAATAGGGGAACAGACGGGGCAGACACAGGTGTCACTAATTAAGTGTCTAAGTGAAACACATACAGACGCAGACACACCAGAGGGAGACAGAGAGTCGGCTCAGTAATCCGGGGAGCCAGATGTTTTGCCTTGGGACCGGGATGGTACAGGTGTGGCAACGATGGGTGTTAATATTAGGGCGATTAAACCCCAAGGGGATTAAGACGAATAAATAAAAAACATGATTGTAATCATTTAAATAACAACCAAAATTATGATTAACAATCAGGTAATATCCCAGTTTTACGCTTTTTTTTTTTTAATAGTTGGTCTCATGGCTCTTTATCAGGTTAAATCGTTCAGTGACAGACCTGTAACTTTTCATGTAAAACAGGGACATCGGTATGAATAAATAGTTTAAATGTATGTACTGTATAACGGGCTATTGATCATTCACACAATTGGTGTCTTTTTTTCCTTTTAAAATTAATCCAAGGCATAATTTTACAGACGGGTAAATTCACAAAACCAAAAGCACACTTGTGTGTCCCTGTTATTGATATGGAATCACTGATGAACATCTTTGGTTTTACACCTTTTTAAAGAAAGACTCATTTATGCCATTGAACAGACAGTAATCACTGGTGATATTTATATTATTAGTGTCATGCTGTGGTAATTCATTCACGTGCTTTCATTCAAAGTTCATCTTAAATAAAGCATGCATTGCCTCGCTCGGAAGCTCAGTTGTGAGTGGGGCGGAGCTGGGCGGGGCGGAGCATAAAACGAAATATAGCCTTCCTCGTCCCAGCGGCTGACTTGAGTTAGCTTAAAGTTAGGGAGGGCGCATTATTTACATTTGAATGTTGTCTGACATTAGAAAGCACACAAATGATAAAAACAAGAACCGATGATTCAGTGCCAGCCAAAGTGCCAACGAAAAATAAGTTAAGATGCCCCGATTATACGGCATACATGTTATTTAGTACAACAAAATCCCTGAAAAAAAATCCTATGAAACATTTTCATAAATGTGAGACAATATACAGTGGAGTAACTCGGTCTGCGAGCGTTTCGCAAGATGAGCAAAATGTTTTAAGAAATTTTAACTTAACACTTGATACTTAAGACTTACGAGTGAGGTCTTGAGGTCTTACAAGTTCTGTAGCACACAAACACTTTGTCTGCCGATCGTCACATGATCATAACTGAACTCAAGGTTCTTCTGTGGGATTGTGGGTAATCATTTCCCATGCTCAGTCTCAGTGTGCGTGCGTCACTCGTATAGTCAACATCTGTACGCATGTGTACTGTTTAAGCATTTTTTTTTAAATGTGTCCAAGTGTACTTCACTTTACAAAATATACTTTAGTAACTGTACTGCAACAACAGCATCCATGAAGACAAAAAGAAGTTAAAAATCCTACAGCATTGCAGGATATGAATCTGTTTAGAGGATTGATTCCGCTAGTGTGTGTGTGTGTGTGTGTGTGTGTGTGTGTGTGTGAAAGCCTTCCTACACAGTAGCCCCCTCTGCTCCTGCTTCTTCCCTTGTCTAACACCAGTTCTTTTTAAAGGTAAAGTGCAGGTTAATTTGTTTTATTTTTACTTCATACTCTGAGTTTCCATTATTTCTTATGGGGGAAATTCACTTTGATATATGAGTGCTTTGATATACAAGCACGCTTCTGGAACAAATTATGCTTGCAATCTAAGGTTCCATTATATTTTTTAGTTGAGAGTGAGTTGTGAGTCTGCAAGGAGGCACACGCAGATGCAAAAGCAACATTTGCTGATCTGCAAGCTACCCACAAAAGACTAATTGAAATCCGGAATGGAACTAAGAGAGGCGCAGACGGCATTAACAGAAGTTCTCTATGTTTGAACTGTGCAGACCCCAACCCCAGATTATCTTACTAATGGGGATGCAGAGAGCAGGGAAATAATGTCTTCTGCCACAACATCCATTACAAGCTGACATCATGAACTTCCGTTTACTCCTCCCACTACGGAGCTTCTTGAGTCACTGATGATTCACAGTCGAGGGCGGCCAGATCGGCTCGGTTGCTTGCTGTTCCGCACTGTGGTACCACAGGCTGTCTATGAAGAATGGACATCCATAACATACTGGGATTGTTTCAGGGGTGAACATGGACTGCCCCTGAACTTAAGACATTTTTTAATGGTGACAGTGGGCCAGAAGTTTCCCTTCCTGACTAGCGGTGACAGCAAGCAGGTCAAGGACCGAGTGAAAGGTTTATAAGTAATTTATAAGTTTGATGTCTTTAACAAATTAAATTCTTGTTAAAATAATACTAAAAATGTTTTACAAGCCCTTGTGCTGTTTTGTGCTGGTTTTCTTTTTGTTTTTATTTATTATTTTTTATAAGAACAATAAACAGAAATAATTCAATAAAATTTTATTTGTATAACGCTTTTAACAATTGTCATTGTCGCAAAGCAGCTTAACACAATCAGAAGAATTATTTAAGTTTGTATGGAATTTGAATGTGTATGAATCAAAATGGTCAGATAGTCCCTGATGAACGAGCCGAGGGTGACAGTGCTGAGGGAAAAACACCCTGAGATGGTAATAGGAAGAAACCTTGAGAGGAACCAGACTCAACAGGGAACCCATCACCATCTGGGTGATAACGGATAACAGAGATTGATCTGCAGTCATACTGTGATAGACTATATAATAGTTCATTCTTTGTACAAATAAAATTGTCAGCTATTGAACTTGATCATCTATCCAAATAACATTGGTTTAATGTTTTTCTTTTTTTATATATTTTTTTAACTCATTGTACAGTAACTCATCATTGAACAGATTTTTCATGTTTGTTGTATAAAGTACTCAGATGTGGAAATTACCATCACTGTAAACATATTATGACTTGTTTACGACTTTAGCTCTTCTTATATAGCTCTTAAGCTAAGCTCTACGTAGAACCTTCCAGAAGAACAACCATCTCACAGCACTCCACCAGACAGGCTTGCATGGTAGAGCGGCCAGACGGAAGCCACTCCTCAGTAAAAGGCACATGACAGGCGCCTGAAGTTTGCCAAAAGGCACCTGAAGGACTCTTAGACCATGAGAAACTTTTTTTGTTGTTGAACCACCTTTTGGCACCAATTACAGCCTCAAGTCTTTTTGAGTATGATGCTACAAGATGGTGGTTCTTCTGGAAGGTTCTCCTCTTTTCCCAGAGAAACACTGGAGCTCTTTCCGACTAACCAGTTTCACTTTCTGTTTTCTTCCCCAGATCTGTGCCTTGATATAATCCTGTCTGAGAGGTCTACAGACAATTCCTTGGACTTCATGGCTTGTTGTGTGATCTGATATGCACTGTTAACTGTGGGACCATGTGTATGTGTGTGTGTGTGTGTGTGTGTATGTCTTTTAATGCTGTTAATGTCCAATCAACTGGATTTACCACTGGTGGACTCTTAAAAACATCTAAAGGATGATCAGTAGAAACAGGAAGCACCTGATTCAAATTTTCAGTGTCATTGCAAAGGATGTGAATACGTGAGATTTATTTATTTATTTATTGGGACCACCACCAGAGGTCGCTGTTTGTCATGTGTAGTTTTTGTTGGGTGACTCAGTTTCCCAGAAGGCACCTCGGTCAGGTGATGCGAGTGCACACCTGAGCTGAGGTAGCCATTAATCCATCTATAAATAGCTGTGTAGTCTGGGAAACTGGGTCGAGCATTATTAGTTAAAATACTGTCATATATGTGGGCATTTTGTTTTGTTCAGTTTATATTTTGATTTAAGTTGTGTTGACTTGGGCTCTCAGTTAGGCAATGTTGTCTATAGATGTTCGGTGTGTGTCTGTGTTTGTGGAGCTGATTCAGTCATGTCATGTGTGGTGTCGTTCATGTATGTAAGTATTGTGGCTTTTGTCCCCCTGTTTTCATGTGTGTTTAGCTAGAGCAGGTAAGTAGCTAGGTGTGTGTTTGGCTAGGAGCGTGTTTAGCTAAAATCTATGTTGAGCTAACTGCCATGCTTCTAGCCATAGCCCCTGTGTGTCTCTAGACTTTCTGTGTTTCCTGCCTCCCTAGTTCCCAGTGAGCCTAGCCTTTGCGTGTCCCCTAGCCTAGCCACTGGGCATCCCTTGTATCTGTGTTTCTGTGTCCCGAGTCCCTAGTGTTACACTATTAGGTAAGTGTAGCTTAGTGCATGTCGGGCTAAGGACATGCTTAGCTAGATGAATGTGTAGCTGACTGCCATGGTTAAGAGCACTTAACCATGTTTAGCTATTAGCCATGTCTAGCTGATTGCAAAGTCCTTAGCCCTAGTCCCGTCTCTCGCTCGTGGCCCCCGTCTCTCGCTCGTGGCCCCCGTCTCTCGCTCGTGGCTCCCGTCTCGTCGGGTG
Source organism: Clarias laeviceps (assembly GCA_030014305.1). Classification (NCBI taxonomy): domain Eukaryota; kingdom Metazoa; phylum Chordata; class Actinopteri; order Siluriformes; family Clariidae; genus Clarias; species Clarias laeviceps. The sequence continues at coordinate 32,307,884 of JAQMYJ010000040.1, read as the reverse complement.
TCTATTCTCGTCCTGTTTCAGCTCCACGCGTAGTTTGTGTGTCCTGTCCCGTGTTTCGTCCTTCTGCCTGTGTTTCGCCACAGGACGTGTGTTATTCGTCCTTCAGCCTGTGTCCTGCCAGAGTGCCCATGTTTACCCCCCAAGTTATTAAGTATTGTTTGAGTTTGGTTGTTCCTTTGTTTTTGTGTCTTTGTTATTTATACTTTTGTGTTTACCGTCATTAAAAGACTCTTTTTGGTTACACCACCCCTCTGCCTCTATGCCTGCTCTCCCCACCCATTGCGATCAACATCCGCCATTACACCCAGTTCATGACTGTAATATTGGAATATCGTTTGTAGAATTTAGAGGAAAATAATGAATTTAATCCAGTTTGAAATTAGACTGTAACAGCAGAATGTGGAAAAAGTGAAGAGCTGTGAATACTTTCCAGATGCTCTGTGCACCACTGCATGTGCTTCCATCCATTACACAAGTTTATTCAATAAATAAACAATTTAAATGATTATTAGTAACAAAACACTATAGATACATATATATTTGTACAATATTGATGTGGTGCCACTCGCTGGTCTGGATCCCAGGAAAAGGTGACATCAGTAGATAGAGGTGAGGAAGTTCACTGATATAAACACGGTTACAATAAAATACAGAATAGCGTACGGACAAAATATTTCATCAGTATATCAGAGTGGAGAAACATATTTTCAGTCCTTTACCAAACTAAAAGACAACTTGTATAGAGATTAAATATAAACCTAAGGATCTGCTAATCACTGTAATTATATTGTTAGTGTGGCTGCTGTTACACTCGATTTATCTTCCATTCCAGGGGAAAAGTCCAGTTCAGTATCTTGGAAAAGCGGCCTGAGGTGAGACTCCTTCAGCCTCGGGACTCCTGTTAGTCCACCTGACATCCTATGAGACAATGCTGTAAGAGACAGAACAGGACAGAATGATTTATTTGTGTAAAAACCATGTAGAAATGAATTTTTTACTTGAAATTGAACCTAAACAATCCCTGAGTCTGAGTGGAGTCAGTGCACATACTACAGTGTGTAGTTTTAATCTGACATCTGATCTGTCAGCTGAAAGTCACGTGTGTAAAATTATGAGACCTGAAGAGCAGGTAATATACTGTATTAGTGGAAGTTTTGCCAGTTAATTAAACTTCCGTTTCCTAAGTCTTACTTTCTTAGATTAATAAAAAGTTTGAGTTTTCTCAGGAAGTTGTGTCTCCTGCCCACTGAATGTGCTACTGCTAAAGTGAAATGTCTATTGCACATCTACGCTTCTGTTCTCCATCAGTAGTTTATACCAGTGGTTCTCAAACATTTTCTGTCATTCCCCACTTAAGGCGGTGGGCGAAATTTTCAAGCCCCACTTGTCAACAAAATGATAACGAAATCGGCCAAGTTTATTGAAATATCAATTTCTAAACCAATAAGATCAAATAACACCGAGTTCAAAACAGATAAAATACACATGCAATTGTTATAAAAGGCTTATAGTCACTTATCTTTGCATAATTCACTTCATGTCTACGGAACCCAGAGGGATTCGCTGCTCAGTTTGTAGTTTTTTTGCACTGCACAATTCTGTATGTAACTTTGAGTTTGTACTTTACTGTCCACTGATTCAGATGTTACCATGTGATTCTCCTGCTGTCTGTATTCTGATAGCTTTCTTTCAAAGAAGTCTAGTGGCTTATTAACGTGACTGGGGTGTGTTGTCTCTAAGTGTCTTCCTAATTTGTTGGGTCTCATGCTGTCTGCTGCCAGCGGTTTAAGACACAAAACACACACCTGTCTCTCTTCTGCCCCCACCGTGAATCCAAGCGCAACATCGGCTTCATCATATTTAATTTTTGATTGATAAACAATGTCCTAGTTAATGGATAATTGGTGAACTACAGGTTGCACTCTGCTGCCACCTGGTGCTCAAAGTAAATACTGCATTCTAGTCTGAAAATGGACAATTTATAATCATTTTATCTTTTATTTCTATTCACTTTAAATGACATGGCATTCTTATAGCAGTAAAGTGTTTTTTTTCCTTTTAATTAAAAAAGTAAAGTGTTCTATTTCATGTTTTATTGGGTTATAAATGTGATTAAAATCAGAATTTAATGTGTTCTTTGTGTACAAAACTCACTCAGGGTCAAAGTTAAGCTGTGTGTAAGCTTCATTAATGTCATTCCTACACACACACACACAACGCAATCACGGCTCAAATACAGGACAAATTAGCCTGTTAGCTAGCAACATCTCTCTCTCAGGGAAATAAAGAAGGACAAAGCTGTAAATCTTTGAGGAATAAAATATTTAATATGTCAAAATATAACAACATCTTAATTTCTGCTTTCAAATTAGCCTTTATGTCACCATCTGAGAAAACCTCGATACTTTATCCTGCTAGCTAGCTAGCAATACAGCTACTTAGCACGCTTGACAGTTAGCACGCTAACATGAGTGTATACAGTATAAATGAAACAAACACAAGCAGAACACTTTATCGTTTCAGTGTCACAGAAATAACAATAATAATAAAAAAAAAGCACCAAAATTTTAATAATTAAAGAAAATCTGGTGAAGTCTGTAAGTGAAGAAGAAAAATCTAGATTTTTCACACTAGTTTATAGAGTGTGTTTGGTTTTTACCCAAAAACAAAATAAAATATGAACATGTGAAATGAATCTGGACGTGTGTGTGTGTGTGTGTGTGTGTGTGCTTTTCTACACAAATTACCTCGTTATGAACATAATGTACAATATTTCACAAAGAAAAGGACGGATCTACTTCACCGAGCGCATGAATAAATTAAAAGTCGTTGTTCGGCCCCGTCGTTATTTACACTTCATTTTTTATACAAACATTTATATTTATTTTTCTGCTAATGTTAGCAGCTGATTATTTATAGCATTATAAAAATAGACAAAAACCAAAACATATACTGTTAATGCTGTAAATTGTTACACGGTTAATTAATATGAATATTTTAATAATTAGTATTTTTATGTAGATTTTTTTTTTAAACAAAAACAATTAAAAATAAAACAGCGTTTATAACACTTGACCAAATATTTCCATTTCATCATGACAAATACTCACTCCATCGACAGAGTGCTGTTTTAGGGGATTAAAGCCGACCTCAGTTCATGTCATGTTGTGCGACGCGCAGAAACACAACAACACAAAAGGAACAGAGCGCGTTGTCTGGACAATAAGACACATTTCGTTGTTAGTGTCCTCACTACAGTCTGTGTGTGTGTGTGTGTCGTCCTGCTACTCCCATCATTATGGTCCTCGTGAACACAGGTTAGCTTTTAGCATGCTAGTGCAGCTAGGCTAGCAGTGTTAATTTTATATCCTTAATAAGTATTCTGTAATTACTCGAGTGAGAAAGCGCCGTGCACAGTCGCTGTGCTCCAATCAGACGCCGCGTCCCGAGCCAGGCGGACAATCTGCGTTTAAAGCGTTTAAAGTCAAATATTTTGTAAATCACTTGTTTTGTAAGTCGTTGACGTTCCTTTTGCTCAGCGGTCGTGTTCGTGGTTCGTCTGAAGCCGCTGCATGGTTACATTTAAGTACACAGATTGTACACAGTAACTAGCTTATCGTTAGCGTGCTAGCTAAATGTTATAACGGTTCACGACACATAATACATTTTATACATTTGATATGTTTGTATATATGGTTTTGTCAAATTTGCCGTGCGATTTATTTATTTATTATTATTATTTTTTTATGAAAATGGGAAAAATTGTGCCAGAAAGAAACTAAACGCTACAAACAAAACCGTTTCTCTCGTTGTTTGATTACCGATTCTCACTGAGCACATCCGGTGACATCACTCACATTGTACATTGTACAGTAACGTAGTTAGCTTTATGCTATTCCGTTGTCTAAGTAAACATTTTCATTTGTCAATTTGAACTTTTAAGGGATTAAAGCGATTTTTCTTTACTGATAAACTAATACATTTACGCAGTTACTGTGACACTGTAGGTGTGTGTGTTTGAGAGAGTGTGTATAATAATAAAACAGATGTCTCTGGTTTGCTATTAGACATGGCTGTATAACTCAGACAGAGGGACAGGTGCTACGGCAAAACACCAACAGAACAAACATGAAAACGGCGCTGCACCTGTAGAGGGCGCTGAATCCAACGACTGTAATTACAACAAGCAAAGAGATTTGTTGGAAAACACACGAGAAAAGAATGATCTGAGAACAAAATAAACTAACGACAGCCCTGTCCGTTACCATAGTAACTGCCCATAGGGAATTTAAATGCTGAAGTAATATTATTGGATGCGTGGCGCGGAGCGGTCGTTGGTGGTCGTCTTCTTCAGCCGGACCCCTTTGCGGATGGACTGCAGCATGGTGTCTCCCTCCTCCATGGCGTCCTCCTGTCCTTCGTAGGTGGAGTACAGGGGTGGGTTAGTGGACGCCTGGCCGCTCCACGACTCCACCGGCAGGAGGGATTCCTGCTCCGCTTCGTCGCTCGGCTCTGCCTCCTCATTAGGCTCCACCCCCGTGAAGTCCGGCACGGTAGGGACCATGACGGGGATGACCGGGGTCTGGATCGGGACGGGGCCGATGCCCCTGCGCACAGAGGGTTTGGTGGAGGGGGTGCGGCGGATGGTGGCCACGCCCGGGACGGCGGGGACTGAAGGGATGCCGGCGGTGGAGGCGGGACGTTTGGTCTGGAAGAGTTTGCGGTAACTCTGGCCGAGGTCGCTGTTCCGCGGGACGGTGGAGGATTTATCGAAGTCCTGCTGCTCGGAGAAATAATCATAATCGGACACTGCAGGGGGGAGAGATGGAGGACGGGTCAGGGGTTTATACATGTTCATCACTCAACACTTAATCCCTTCTTCACTACATTACTATTAGTATTGCCTTCACTTTTCTTCCCTTCCTGGAGTCATTATTCTTCCTTTGCTTTTCTTTCCGCTCTTCTTCCTTCCTCCTGATTACGCCGAGCCATTCGTTGCTTCTTACCTTGTTTACTTCTTTTTTTCCCCTCAGTTCTTTTCTTCTCTTACTTACTTTGTTTTCCTCCCTTTCCTCCTTCTTTCCTTCCTCTTCATTGCATACTACACTGATTTCTTTCTTTCATCTCTCTCTTATTTCACACCTTGTTCCTGTACTCTCTTGATTCTGGCCTCTGCTTCTCTCTCTCTCTCTCTCTCGCTCTCTCTCTCACACACACACACACACACACACACACCCTGAGAGGGGATGGTGTCCTCGGAGCAGCATGGTGTGGTACTCTGAGTACTGTACCCACTGGAACACTGGAGTGAGTCTCTGCTCGAGCACTGAGCGTCCAACTGCAGACCACGAGAGAGAGCCAGAGCCAAGTCCTGCTGAGCCTCCACCTCCTACACACACACACACACACACACACACACACTCACAAATGTTACACAAGTTACACCTCTTTTTTGAGATTTTGCTCATAATATGGTTTCAGGTCTAAAAAATTTCATAACTTGTGCAACAGAAACAGAAAGATTGATCTCTCTCTCTCTTTATAAAGCTGATTATTTGTTAATGATGTACACACACACTCGCGCTGCACTCTGGAGCTTCACTCACACTCTGTGATGTTTTTTGGGGTATTATTATCGGACCTGTGACCGACCTTTGGTGTATTAGCGACGCTCCTGGGTTTCTGATTGTCCTCGGGCTGTGTGGAGTTGAACGTCGGCTGGTACGACCCGTTCACGTCCACCGCCTCCTTTGGCTCCTTCTTCTTCCTCAGCGTGTTCACCATGGGCTGATCGTACGGGCCCGGTTTGGCCCAGTCCTACATCCACAACATCACCGTTACACCATCATAACACAACACTCTAGTCTTCTCATTATCATTATTATCCTGGATTCTCATGCAGTATTAAAACCGGCCACTAGATCATTGTCAAAAAGTAGTCATGATTCTCATCCAGATCTCTGACCCAGGACGCCTGGTAGAGGAGTGATTATGACGGAGTGATTATGACGGAGTGATGGAATAAATAAAACAGATGGACAAACCTTCCAGCTGGGGATCTTGGAGGATGGGGGGAGCATGCCGGGGTTCAGCGTGGAGTAATGAGGGTAATCGGGCATCAGCGCCGAGCCCGGCCTCGACCACGACCTCAGAGTGGAGGAAGAGTAGGAGGAGGAGGAGGAGGAAGGACAGTAGGAGGAGAGGGAGAGGGAGGGATTTGGTGGGAAGGAGAAGGCCACTCCGGACGGGTACGAGGCCTCTGCGGGGCTGTGGTGGTCATAGCCGTTTGACAGCTGAGCGTGGTAAAAATAAAATCATGGAAAATGAGCAAAACATAATGGACTCAAAATGTCACATGATGCAAATAATATAAAACTAATAGGAGACAAAAAATGAACACGATAACGATCTGATAATGGAGGGAATCTCCAATGGGAAGCAGCACTGGTTCATGAGGGAACCAGTAGGAAAGTGGCGCTGGTGAGCAAAGAGCCAATCAGGAGTCACCTTTTCAGAGGGAGAGCTGATCTCGCCGAGCGACCGAGCCGAGTCAGACGAGTCCGAGGAAGCAGAGCTGGAAGGAAGCTGCACACAGCGCACAGGATGAGCAGAGGACACGCCCACAGAGACCACGCCCACAGAGACATGACCACACCCACAGAGACATGACCACACCCACATAGACAACCACACAGAGACATGACCACACCCACACAGACATGACCACACCCACAGAAACCACCACACACAGACATGACCACACCCGCACAGACATGACCACACCCGCACAGACATGACCACACCCACACAGACATGACCACACCCACAGAGACATGACCACACCCACAGAGACAACCACACAGAGACATGACCACACCCACACAGACATGACCACACCCACAGAAACCACCACACACAGACATGACCACACCCACACAGACATGACCACACCCACACAGACATGACCACTCCCACAGAGATGACCACACAGACATAACCACACCCACCGAGACATGACCACACCCACAGCCCCACACAGAGGCACAGGCACAACAATTCAACATGAGAGAGCAAGAGGGTAGCAGAGAGAAAAGAGAAATGGTGTAGAAGTGAATGATGCCATCAGATGGAAAATAAGACAGAAAGCAGGACAAGGACAAAGAGAAACAGAGAGAGAGACAGAGAGAGAGAGAGAGAGACCGAGAGAGTGAGACAGGTTAGATGTGTAAGCAGCATTAGCAGCAGTGTTCGTGCGAGTGCTGAAACCTGTACACTAGTGATCTCATAAGTATTTGATTCCAGAATTCAGGATTTGGTGCGAAAGATTTTAAAAGAAAAGCTAATGTTTCACAGTTTATCTACAAAACACATGAGGAAATGAAGCAAGTGTGTATTCTTACACACGACAACAACAATAAACACTGTAGTGGAATAAAAGTTTCGCTCATACAGCAACATCTTAATTAACATAAATAATTGAAATCTCTGCGTCAGTCATCGTGACGTTCACCAGCGCTGACGTTGTGTGTGTGTGTGTGTGTGTGGTTTTCCTCTACACCTGAACATAAATGAACGAAGTGTGTTCCAGGAGGCGACCTCGAGTCAGGTTCATCATGTGAGCTTTACTTCTTTCTTCTGCTGCAGTTTGTATTTTTCGTCATGTTTACGGGTAAAACACTCTTCAAAACGACCCTGGTGTGTGTGTGTGTTTCATTCCCACGGCAACGTTTTACAGGGTGGTGGTGGTGGGGGGATGGGGATGGGGGGTTGAGTTGGGGGTTAAACTCAGCCAAGCCTTTCTTTATTCTTTCTTTTTTCCTCTTTTACGAGTTTGCCTCGAGTACAAGTACAAACACGTCCCAAAAACAAAGCGCCGCGGTCTGTGAGTGTGGGCTGAAGTCACACGGGGAGCAACGAGCCCCTCCATAATCAGGGTCAGGTCTGGCCGCTTTTAAAACCTCCGAGCCAAAAAAAGAAGAGAAAAAAAAAAACAACAATTAGCTGAAACAAAAAACGAGCTCCAGCGTCCGTTAGCTTGCCGTCGCCGGTAGCTCGGTTGGCGTGATTAGCTAAACGACCCGTCCGTCGGTGGTGGTGGTGGGGCTGGACTCGGATCATTAATGTGAGGATCGAAGATTTAAGCCTGACCCTGGTGCGACCGGGAGTCCCTGAGGATCATGGGAAAAGAAAGCAAAGTGCTTGAATAGTGGTCTCGTAAAATCTGGCTAGCACTTGTATAAAAACACACACACACACCGTGCAGTTTGGTGTCTGAGTCTGAGGACCCGGTTCTCGAATGATGAAGGGAAGTGACCTCTGGATGAACCCCACAGAGTGCTGTACAGGGCTGTGTGTAACGTTAAATCGCATAGATACGGTAACGTTAGATACAATGCTAGCATGAATCGCGGATCATTAGCGCGGACAATAATATCAGCACGGTGCGGTAACTAAGGAGCTGGCTCACGAAGGGGCGGGGCTTAATTTAAATTTCATTTCGAGTCTCATTTAAATCGCGTTACATCTAGAACCATAAAAGTGTCCATCAGTTAGAACCCTTAAAGGTTCTTGAGGACCCATGAAGCCTTAAATATACAAAGAACCTTCGAGGAACTGCTCCAGGAACATCAAATTATATGAACCATTTCCAAATTTCCAGTCATGGCTTTATGTCAAAATGCAAATTTGCAATTTCTTAGGAAAATCCGAAACCTAGTGAGGTGTCCAGAGTGACTGACTTGTCCACAGGACTTACGTGTGTGTTGGTGTTTGTGGAACCTTTGACTGAATGAATTAAACAGGAGGTGGTAGTGGTCTTACCTGAGGGGTGGGGTCTGATGGCATGGGCGACGGCGACTTGGACTGGAAGGCGCCGTGCGAGGCGAAGCCCGAGTCGTGCGAGGAGACGCTGGCCAGGCGGGCGGGGACCTGCTGCGGGACGGCGATGCTGCGGTAGCGATAGAGCGGGGAGGACGAATGAGACAGTGAGCCGCTGGAGCGCGAGTCGCTGCTGTTCACACTGTTCAGACTGCTGTTAGGCCGGGCATGGGACAGGAAGGGGGCGGGGCATGGAAAGGAAGCAGGACAAAACAGAGGCGACCGGGACACATTAACACTCCACACACACACACAACATGCAAACCCACAAACAACAGGCAAAAAAACAAAACAAACGGACAATAATAACAACACAGCGATCCAAACTCACACCTGATCCTTCCCTTTGGAACATTTATAAACACATCAGATAAACAAGAGTCTGATCTAAAACACTGAGGACAGAGGACCCGTCCGAACCTGTCCGCGCACGTTTTCTTAAAACTACAGCAAGGAAAAAAAAAAAAAAAAAAAACCCGGAGGCTGAAGATCCCAAAACATCCCGCTGATCTAATACACCATAATTACTGGGTGGCCTGGTTTGTATTTTTAACCCACGTTCTAAAATCAGAAGCTCTCGGCACACGTGAGCCTCGGAAAGAAGAAAAAAAAGGGACAAACTTGCCAAAGGAAAGGATCAGACACGAGACAAGACAAGAAAAATTTAAGCCACGTTTGAGCATGATGCTGAGACGTGGGGGGGGGGGGGGGGGGGGGTTAGCGCCCCCCCCCCCCCCCCCCCCCCCCCCCCCCCCCCCCCCCCCCAGCGCCCAGCCGCGAGAACAGATCATGCTAACGGGACAGGCTGTGGTCCAGTACTGACACTAATCACCATCGTTAACCTTAATCAGTTAGCAGGTTGCGTAGCAAAGTAAATAATTATCAAGCTGACATGACGCGACACATGGTTCAACGTTAATTATAACTTATTGGCGTGTAGTTATAGCCATTTTACCGCAACAGATTCAAAGTGCAGTGGGCGTGGCCAAGAGGTGAAATATAGATGACCAAGCTTAGGGAAGGTGAGTGAATTTTTTTTTTCTTTTTTGATTTGTTCAGTTTGTTTGTTTTAGCGCCAGTGTGATGTAGGTTTAAATCGCCATGTTAACACTGGTAGCGCTCCAGGGGGCGGGACTCAACACTGCAGTGTGTACTAGGGACGGGACTCAGCAGGTTGGGGGGGGGAGTCGCCGATACCATACCATCACGATACGCAGGGTCGATCTGTAAGTTTCACAAATTGATATCATTTTTTTCCAGATTTTGTTGCTATTCTAAACTACAATTAACAGAGCAGTGGGTCTTAGCTCCGCCCACTCCTGGAGGCCCACCTGCCTTGCGTGTCTCACACCTGATTTTACTAATCAGCTAATTAACAGCAATTTCTTAATTGAAGTGTGTGTTAGAGCAGAGAAAACTATCCAGAGAATAAGGTTGAAAATGAGTTTTAGAGCTCGCCACCTACAGGATCATAGAGGAACTGCAGCACTGTACCGCCTCAAATTGAAACATATACAAACTGAAAATTAATTGAGCAATATATAATTTTTGGGGCTGAAACATGAACTACCACATTGATATCACTAAATCAATTGCACATTTTGTGGACATTGTACCCACACATTACTGCATATTTTATATTTTATTATTTTCTACAGCTAGATTTTCTGTACTTTATTCTTATTTTATTTCATAATTTACTTCTTATTGTTAAACGTTTTTTTTGTTTTTTTTAAGGTCACGTGTCGTATAAGCTTTTCACTGCATATCGTACTGTGTATGACATAAAATTTGTATTTGAAATTTGAATGTGAATTATGTTTCTCCACATCTCTACTGTACAGATGTCGTCCGCTGCCACCCTCACCACCCCTAACCCTACCATGACATAACTACCACCTCATCCTGCTTCGCTTGCCTTTGAAAAAGTTTACAAAGTGATCTAACATCACCATGAATCACTGAGAAGAAATGGAACTGAGCACCACTAGTAGTGGCAGTACTGCATGCCTGACTGGTCACCTAGATCAGGTAAACCTCAGGGGTCGGGTCTGGTACCGATCAACATGGAAAGGGTAAGACTAGGTTCAGAGCAGAACTGGAACACAGCCGTGATCTGACTCCCGAGTATCCTGAGCGACGCAGAGTCCAAACGGGTGTTAAACTGAAATAAAATAAAAAATAAAAAAGGCGGACAGACGCTTACCTGCACATGCTGGACTTCCTGGACATGGTGGCGCTCGGGGACGAGGGAGGGGTTTGATAGGACCAGCTGTAATCTGAACCCTTTAGGTCGTGGATGATCTGAGGGTAAGACAGATGATAATTACAGATTGTTGGAAAATGGACCATTAAAACACACACACACACACACACACACACACACACACACACACACACACACACACACAACTACGTCTGTAGACTTTCACACCCGCTCCAGCACTGATTCCCAGATGCAGGGAAGAGCTCGCTCAAATCTGATTCATGAAGAACTCACGTTCCTCGGATCAGAACCGGGAACCTGCACCGCCGAACCCCCGTTGCACCGAGTCCGGGCCTCGTCTCCTCGCTCGTCTGCAGGGTTTTTGGCAAGGAACCAAGAATAGACGAAAAACACTTTTGTTTTGTTCCAGTCATGTTTCTGTACGTGTGAGGAAGTCACGCGTGATGTTATTTGCGCAGTTACGTGCGTCTGTCTCGAGCGCAGAAGCTTTTAAGTCGACAGACCGAGGCGAGGCAATAAGCTATGCAGTACTGCACACGACCTCGCGCTAATCAGATCAGATCAGATCAGACATCCATCTCGTCTATCACAGGTACGGAGACGCAGGGACGTTCTGTGACAGGACCGTTCACGTCTACACCACAGTCTGTGTGACGCTCAGGTTAGACGGACCTCCTAACACACACACATGGTGTTCGCTCTGAAGCTGGACCAAAAGACAGCAGAACATTCTGAACGTCTTCTTCATGACATTTACAGAACTTCTAACAGCGTCTGAGTTTTTACAGTCACGTCTGAGCCGCAGCCGTCATCACTCGGCGCTTATCTCTCCCTCAACCTGACAGCTCGTCAAAACAGCTTACACACCATCCAGTTCTTCCACTCGACCGCAGCATCACATGACCCACATGCATACACACGCACACTTCGTGAGTTTGGCGTGACTTTTATTTTTCATTTATGGTATTTTTGGCACACGCCCTTATTCAGATCTCACTATATATATATATATATCTCAGTTTGGCGGTGCTGGGATTCAAACCCGCGACCTTCTGATCACTACTCCAACACCTTAACCCCTGAGCTTTACTAAATTTAAAATTTACTTTTATTTTACTTTTGTTTCTGTTTCTTCTGCAACATTTGCTACGAATTAGCATGCCAGCTGCTTAGAAAGCGAAACAAACCGTCCAGTTTCATTACGTTAATCCTCCTGCTTTAAAGTGCGATAATAAATAAAACACACGCAGTTTCTTTAATCAGCGCTGCTGGACACAAATCGTTAGCGCACCGCGCGGTCCTGAGAGCTAGCTAGTAAACTGCCGGTAACTGACCTGTTCGCTGGCGGGGGGCAGTTTGTGAGGGTCCACAGTCAGAGCCCTGAGGTCCTCGGCGATGGTCTGAAGATGGACGATCTCACCCAGCATGGCTGTCTCCTCGTCCTGAGACACAGAGACACGCGTTAAAGCACGGACACACAAAGACGTCTATAGCACTATGTAACATCCTGTAGAAGCGCGTCTCACCACGACAGGGCGGAGCATGGAGACGAAGACGCAGAAGCGAGCTCGTTCCTCTGTCAACACCTTCCTCACCGCCTGCTTCTCCGTCTCCTCCAGCAGCAGGTATTTGTCCGTCACGTCCTGAACGGCGCTGTCCAGCTGAGGCTGGATGTCCCCTCTCCCTGCGGGACAACACACAGTCACACACAGTCACACTCTGTCTTCGTTCTTCCACAGAGCTAAGGAACGACATCATCATCATCAACATTGATGTCATTAATAATTTAAGAATATTTACATAGGACACTGTTAAAATACATAAGTAAAGAAAATGTTATCTAATATACAGACAGACAGACTGTGGAACAGACAGACAGACACACAGACAGTTGGACAGACAGGTCCATGACATCGCTGGAGCTGCAGGGTCTCACACTGATAAAGTTCTTGTCACGGTTTCTACCCTGCACTTATTAGAATTCAACATCAAGCCCTAACCAAGTAGTTTTTGCCCCCACCCCAACCTCAGGATCGCCCCCCCCCCACTTCATTATGTCACACTCCTGGAAGCCTTCCTAAAGACAACGTGACCTCTGACCCTGGGGTGTGTTTTATTTACAGAACAGTCGGGTGAAGCGTTTCAGAGAGAAACGTGAAAATCACACATCGCTGTTCATCTCATGACTCTCAACACGCCCTCTTTACTGGGGGGCAGGAGGGTAGAGGGGGAGATGAGGGGATTAAACAGCCCCAGGGGGTCAGAGTGGGACAGAACACACGAGCAAAACCTACAGAGGGACAACAACACACTGTTTCACAGTAACACAACGATTATTATAACAGTAATGTCTGTTTAATCATTAAACACACACACACACACACACACACACACACACACGCACACACACACACTTACCCAGTGCATCAGCTGCTCACAACAGGTGCACACAGCACAGCAGAGCAGAAAGAAAACGCAGAGCAGTGTGTCAGCAGTCTGTGTGGAATATGCTAATAGTCTAAACTAATACAATTATACTCTACACTAATACTCTACACTAATACTCTACACTAATACTCTACACTAATACTCTACACTAATACACTAATACTCTACACTAATACATTACACTAATACACTAATACTCTACACTAAT
>JAQMYJ010000040.1:32267682-32283399 GCA_030014305.1 Clarias laeviceps | reverse complement strand
CAAAGCACTGAAAGCACTGATTTTGATTGTTTTCTTTTTCAGGTTTGAAAATGCCATATCCAATACCCTGTACCATTCTATTTAATTACATTTTATTTAATTTAATTACTTTTATGTCAAAAATACAGGAGACACATAGCAGCCAATAAAATCTGTTGTTTAATATCTGCTTGTATTGCCTCATGACTGATAAAAAATTAGCCTTGTGTGCAGTAGAATTTTGATGGATCGCAATGCATCATAGAATCGAATTGAATCGAATCGAAACCTGGTGAATCATAATCGAATCGAATCGTGAGGGCAGTGCCAATGCACACCCCTAATACCCATATTGCAATGTAATATTTTCATAACTGGAACTATAGGCAAAGTTTGTGTATGTAGACATATTGGGTGTCTTTTAATTGAAAACGCAACATTTTAATTTATATCTGATCAAAAGAACAAAAATGACTCAAAAAAAAAAAGATTTGTTCATTTTGATGAACGAGACTAAAATGATTAGAACTTCCCATCACTACCTGATGTGCTGAAACGGAAGTTCGCGTCGCTCAGGGGGCGGAGTTGTGAAGTTTGACTGACAGTTTGAGCGGTTCTAAGAGATGCACTTTTTAATGCCTTTAATTGGTTAAATATTTCTTAAAAAGACAAACAGCCGTAAAGGGTTACCAATAGCATTGATTTTTTTTTTTTTTTTTAAACTCCCCCAAAAAAGGGCACGTGCTCTGCACAGGTTGAGCCCTACCTGTTCACCTGCCTGGTCCTCACTCACTTGGTGTCCATGTCGTTCTCTTTTTCTTCTGCTCCAGCGTCTCTCCTGATGGTTGTGCGCGAGTGGGGTGGAGGACGGCAGCGCACGTGGCAGGGATGAAGCGTTAACGCGAGTGAGAAGTTTGAAAACTTTCGGCCAAGGCTTAGGACAATATGTAATTTATATTGTCATTTTATTCTGAATAAAATCCTAAGTTTTTTTAAAAGGTAATTAATACCATTCAAATGCACCAGACATGAGGTCAGTCGCAACACCTGACTTGTTTTTCAGAAGTGCGTAGACGAGGCCTGGCCTGCGCATGTTTTACAGGATTGTCAAAGTTATACATGATCATATTTAATATAATTATTAGCTGTCATATACATAGGAAATAAGATAAATAACTCACATAGCAATGGTACCACCATGTTGAAACTGTTATCATGAAGCTCAGCAGAGAATGATTTTTCAACAACACCAGTACAAAGCTGTATTTTGACTGTTTTATAAAATATGGAAGAAATAACCAGGAGGTCCATTAACATTCAAAACAAACAGTTCCTTCAAAATAAGACACAGGCGTGGGCCATTTTTACAGTAGGTCTTGTTTCAAAAGCATCTCGGGGAAAGAAGAAATTGACAAAAGAACAACAGACAATTGATGTCAGTAAATTTGGTCAGTTACTTCAGCACTGTTGTTTATTATCCATCCTTTGCATATATGTACTCCAGCTTAGTTCCAGGTGACGCTTCCAATCTGTCAGCAAGTTTTACAATGTCAGGATAACGTACACCAACACTGAAATAACTGACCAGAGTAAATACTGGGACTTACTGCTATTATTAAGTTTGTGTTGTTAAACCTATTGTGAAGAACTGTGAAACCATCAGCCTAATTGAACTGCCTGGGCAATTAGCTGACCCACCTGGTATTTATTGCCTGTTCTTTTGTCACCTTTGTCTTTCCTGACAATGTTTGTTTAAGCAAAACCAAAAGCGAGAAGTGTCACCATGCTTCTGCCCTTTTTTGGGGTAACTTGTCTTAAATATCAAGGGAATCTTCTGGTTTTCACTGGTAATATTATGCAGTTTACTCCTGTTAGCTTCTCTGTTTGGTTTCCTGATCTGTTTGGTTTCTTAGCCATCATCTTGGGCTACAGTATGTCAAAAAAGGAGAGAAGGAAGAGGTGTGTTTGTAGGTAGAGCGAGAAAAGGAAAGGCGAGAGTTTAGGAATGACAGTAGGAACTATGACAGGGAAGGCAAGAGATGAAGGAGGAGCTATCCTGAAAGAGGAGTTTGTAATGAATGTATTGGAGGTGAAAAGAGTATTAGATACGGTGATGAGTCTGAAATTCAAGGTGCGATGTTCAATGTTGGTTGTGGTTAGGGAGGTAGGATGTGAGTTAGAAGAGAAGGAGAAATTCTAGATAAGTTAGATTAAATGATGCAGAGCATCCCCAGAGGTGAGAGAGTGGTGATTGGTGCAGTCTTCAACGGACATGTTGGGGAAGGGAACAGAGGTGGTGGTGATGTAATTGGTAGGTTTGGTCTTCAGGACCGGATTGGAAGTCTGCATCAAGGATCGGCTCTGAGCCCCTTCTTGTTTGCTCTGGTGATGGACAGGATGACAGATGAGGTTGGACAAGAGTTTTCACGGACTATGAGGTTTGCAAATGACTGTGCTTCGTAGCGAGAGCAAGGAACAGGTGAAGGAAAATCTAGAGAGGTGGAGGTAGGCTCTGGAAAGCGGAGGAATGAAGGTTAGCCGCAGCGAAAAAAAAATACACCTGTATGTGTGATTGAGAGATTTCCAAGTGGAATGGTGAGGCTACAGAGAGCAGAGGTAAAGAAGGTTCAGGACATTAAGTACTTGGAGTCAACGAGTGCAACGGTGTGTGTGGAAAAGAGGTGAAGAGGGGTGTGCAGGCAGGTTGGAACAGGTGGAGAAAAGTGGCAGATGTGTTGTGTGATAAACGAGTATCAGCGAGAATGAAAAGAAAGGTGTTCAAGACAGTGGTGTGACCAGTGATTCTCTACAACTTAGACCATGTCCACACGTAGCCGGGTATTCTTTAAAACTGAGATTTTTCTCTGCGGTTTTCGCCTTTCGTCCATACGCAAACAGTTTTGGTCGTTGCAAACTGAGCTTTTGGAAAACTCTGTCCAAAGTGAAGATTGTCCAAAACTCTGTTTTCAGTGGTGTTGTGGAAACAGATATTTTGGCTTGTTGTAACGTCACCTTGTGCCGATGATGTAATTGTCTGTGTGCTCGTCTCCTTGATTTGACGTCCGTTTTGTTTAAGAGAATATTTTGTGCAATAGTGGACTTATGTACAGTAAACCAGTGACTGTGTTAACGTTGCATACTGGACTTTTTACATGTGTGTACATACAAACACAGTTACTCACACATTATGTTAATGAACAGGTGCCTGAATGTACTACAAAGCTCACTGCTGCTACATACGGTACAAAACTCTGACACAGACCCTGCAGACAGTGACGGCAGTTTCGGACTAGACCGAAACTGACCGGTCTTCTACAAAGCACAACAGGTGATGACGTTTTGTCTAGGCTTCTGATTGGCCCCCTGTTGATTAAGGAGGCTCCTAACAGCACTTAACAGGGTGTTTTTTATAGATATTTTTAAATGGACGGACGGAATTATTTTTAAAAACGAGGAAGAAAAATACCCGGCTACAGGTAGAGCAGATCTGGAGGTAGCAGAGCTTAAGATGTTGAGGTTCTCTTTGGGAGTGACAAGGATGGATAGGATAAAGAATGAGTCCATCAGAGGGACAACCCATGTTAGATGTTTTGGAGATAAAGTCAGAGAGGCCAGAGTGAGGTGGTTTGGACATGTTCAGAGGAGAGGTTTTGAATATATCAGTTGAAGGGAGCTGAGGTTGGAACTGCCAGGCAGGAGGTCTAGAGGAAGACCAAAGAGTTCCCATCACCTGACAGAGGTGCATCCTGGGATATGTAGTTCCTTAAGCTAACTAAAACATAACCCAAAACACAAAACAAGTCTGGGCGTTTGTCGCCCTCTAGGGGTTAACACTTAAAATATGAACTTTTATTCAACAAAAGACCTTATAGGCCTCATAAAACAAAGCACAAAACATTTGATTCCTGCCAAATTACCATTTACGCCCCCCTTCTCCTCCATTCTGTTCTTTTAAAAACCTCCTCCTACAAGTCTGCTTCTGCTCCTTCTTCATCCTCTGTTCTCTTTTTCTCCAAAACCTCCTCTTGTATGTCTGCTTCTCCTCCCTGTCCTTCATCTTTACTCCCCTCCTTCATCTCTGCTCCTCTTCCTTGTCCTGCTTCACCCAGGGCTCCTTCATTTTGAGAAGATAATGATAGAAATTGGTCATGTGTAACCAAAGTCTTCACAATTGACAAAAACCTGAGGTCTTTTGCTGTTAAAAAAGAAATTTAACTTTACTTGTAAAGTTTACTGTAATTTGCAATTACCAGATGTTTGTGAGGTGGCTTCAAAGAGTCTTGACTGATGGAATATCATCCTCTTCACCTTACTGGTTCCATGAAATTTATGAGTTTTTAATGAGAGACCTTCCAGGACACTTGCTGTTTCTGGGCTTACAAAAGGTCTCCTGCTTCTGAGAGGGGAAAAAAAAATCCAAGGAAGAGCTCAAAATATTAGTTCTTGTTGCTAATATACTTCTAACT
Source organism: Clarias laeviceps (assembly GCA_030014305.1). Classification (NCBI taxonomy): domain Eukaryota; kingdom Metazoa; phylum Chordata; class Actinopteri; order Siluriformes; family Clariidae; genus Clarias; species Clarias laeviceps. The sequence goes on along the minus strand of JAQMYJ010000040.1, from coordinate 32,278,954 downwards.
GGAGTAAACTACAGTGCTCTTACACCAGTAGGGACTCGAACTGCGATAAACACTGTTTATCACCAACAATGGCAAAGATCCAAATTCTAAACAATATACATGGTTCAGTTTTTAATTATTATTACCCTTTTTTTTATTTTTTAACACACACATCTCACTCACATACCTTGGGAGTTTTTAGAGTCACCGGATTCACTGGAACAATTGCTGTATGCAGTTGGAGATGTGGAGCTGGTCTAGTCTTCTTACCCTGTCAAAATACCGCCCAGTTTTGTGTTGATAGTTGGGGTTAAATTAAACTGACAAATATGGACTGTACCTCTAAATTTACCAGCTCGTACCAACATTAAAAATGACCCACTTCAACTGAAACTCACCTCTCTTTGCAGGACTGGATTGGCAAAATTTTTTCCCTCATCCTCCTTTGGAACCATTTTGCTCTCTTGCTTCTCCTCCTCTTCTGAGTCATTTTCTGAATCAGCTGGTGTGGGTTTCCCATCATCTTCACTGGAGCTCACTATCACATTCAAAAAAAAAAAAAAGTTGAAATGCATTTTGCTAATTTTGGATGAAAAGATTTAGTTACATTTTGTATAGCAGTTATAAATATGTAAAATATGTCAGGAGTGAAGATCGTGGACTGTGGACATGGGTCCAGGTGCAGGTGTAGATGCAGGCCGTGAGCCCCTTTAGATCTCCTGTTATGTCGCAGTTGTGAGAGCGGAGGCGTAGAAGCCGAACAGTGAGATCCGTAGCGTTGCAGTAGCGCTGAGGCGTGAGACTGAGCCGTAGTCGTGAAAGTGGAAGCGTTAGATCTGAGCCGTGTAGTCCATCCGCGACGTTGTTGAGCCAAAACGTGAAGCTGAGCCGTAATCGGGAGACGAGAAAACGGGAAACGAGAAAACAAAGCGAGGTCGATAACGTGAAAACCATGAAACGAAACGCGAGAATATTGAGGTGAAGAAACTGTGTTCGATTGTCCCTGTGTGCATGGAGTTTGCATGTTCTCCCCGTGCTTAGTGGGTCCAAAGACATGGAGATTATGCTGACTGGCATTCTCAAATTGCACCTAGTGCGTGAAGGAGTGTGTGAGGGTGTACGTGCCCTGCAATGGACCAGCACCCAGTCCAGGGTGTACCCAGTCTCGTGCCCCGTGTCTCCTGGGAGAGGCTCCTGGTCCCCCGCGACCCTGTATACAGGATAAGGCGGTATAGACGATGAGCGAGTGATGTGTTAAGGCACTGAAAGAGCTCACCGTTCATCGACTCTTTTTCTTAACCATTTTTGTGCCCCTCCGTCTCACTGGCTCCTCCTCCACTTCCGAATCGTCCTCTGAAGGTTTCCAGTCATCTGGACCATCATCTTCAGAAGAGATCACTATCTGTTTAGACAGATTTATCTAATTTTAGATTGAGAGATTCTAGAATGTGTGGAAGCATTGAAGCTTGTTTCTCTTAAAGACAGCTTTCATATTGAACAGTCCCCCACTAATCATCGTTCTCATGCTCTTTGGAACAGATCATTTGTTTTTAAACACATTAGAGGACTAAAAGGACTGAAAATGTTCAACTTACCTGCGTTTGCTGTTTTGGCCGCACAATTTCTTCCTTCTTGCGCAGCTTGTACACTTTCCGTGGCACCTGTTCCATCTCTTCAGAATCCGATAGAGTCACACTCATTGGTTTTCACATCACCTGCACCATCTTCAGTAGACAAGCTTACCTTCTGTTTACAAAAAAAAAAACACTTGTTCATTTGGGCTTAATGACCCTTTGTCTCAAAGCAGCTTCACAAAATGAAAAGAACTTCATGTGCTGCAGAAAACCCTTTTTTTCCCCCTCATAGGCTCCTCCGGTGCTGAAGTCTCCAGGTCCTCCTCTTCCTCACCTTCTTCCTCTGAAGTGGAGACTGCCTCCACATTGTGGCGAGATGCTTCTTTGCACTATTTGCTCCTTCTCCTTTTCTTTGCTGCATATGTATGAATATGGAGAACTTCTTCTGCTGGTTCATCAGCTGTGCAAAGCACTAGGGAAAATGAATACAATCCGATAGCCACTATGACATGATAGGTCTGCTATTAATTTAGTGAAACTAACCTTGGGAAAACCTTTTGGCAGTAGGTTCATCATGACACATAAAAGTTGCCACTTTCTTGTATGTTTTAGATCCAAGTTGCCGCTTAGCCTGGTAGAATAAAGAAATCAGAATTACATGCACCTTTTACTATTCCAGACTATTAAAAAAAAAAAAACGACAAATTAGAAGTTCCCTCACATAAGTAGCAACAAAAGAACGCAGCATATTGAGCAGCATATTTGTGCAACTTCCAAATCCATACCTTCCCAGGTCTCCTTGAAATATTCACCGAGTTTTAAAAGGACACCTCCAGAGGAACTGTGAAAAAAAAGTAGATGCCTCCGAGCCTCCATCAACACGTCTTCGAAGTTGGTTGTAACATGCAAACCAGACATACTCGTCCACTGTGAGGGGTACAGCTGCTTGTCCAAAGTAACTTTGGGTCTTGTGCTGTTCTACCTATTGAATCAAGAGCCATGATTTAACTTTCTTACAAACCAATTGAACGTATATATATTTTTATCATGCCCATGCTTGCTTACACTAATGATACGGGCACCGTTCTTAGCTTTTTCTGGGCCCGAACCTCTTCGGTAAAACATATTTTATTTTGTGTCTGTATGTGTGTGTACAGCGCGCGTGTAAAGCAAAAGAAAGTCTCATTAGAGATGTTAAAGATCCATTTTCTCTCTCTGCTCAAGGCTCAGCCCACACACACACACACACACACACACAGGCCTCTCCTACCTTCGTCTTCACAGACACACACACACACACTTTCTCTCTGCTCTACACAGAAACACTGCTCTGTCGTGATTCTTTTCAAAGGTAAAGTGCAGGTTCATTAGTTTTATTTTTACTTTACAGCAGTGATCTGTTAGTGTGTCGCTCAATCGAGTGTCATTAGAGAGATTTATTGTTTATTTTTTCGAGAAAACAGTGTTTCCATTGTGTGTGCGCGTGTGTGTGTGAAAAGAATGAGGAAGGGTGTGTAAGACGAGAAGGGGGAGAGGGAGCCTACTTTAGAGTCACACACACACACACACACACACACAGCACCTGCGCGCACTTTTACTTTTTTTCAAAGGTAAAGTGCAGGTTAATTTGTTTTATTTTTGCGTTATATTTTGTGTTAATTATTTTTATGTATTTATTTTTTTGGCCTGTGGAACGAATAATTTGAGTTTCCATTATTTCCATTATTTATTTCATAAAATTCGATTTGGTTTACGAGTGTTTTGGAATAAGAGCCGCTTCTGGAACTAATTATGCTTGTAATCCAAGGTTCCACTGTACAAATAAATTAATATGAATATATATTGAGTTTTTAAATTGTTCAACGGAAACATAACTCTCTGACGTGTTTTGCGGTTTTATGAGAAAAAAAAAGGTAGATGATCCCATTAGATGGTGTGTAGAACACCAGGATTTTGCCAAGTTAAAGAAAGACAACAGTTGGTATGTTTGGAAAGAGTCAAGTGTTATTTAATCCAAAAATGTTACAGAGCATTCATAATAAAAAGTAACAACAATATTGATACTCCATAATTATCACCATATTTTATTTACCTTCTTCATAAATGTGCAGCAGATAGTTCTTTATGAAGGTCTAAATTTGTTGGTTTTGGAAAAAGGATGTGGACCTGAAGAGAAGTCAGTATTGAAATGAACTCGCTACAGTATATAAAACACTAGTCTGTTTACATTCACTATACATTATACACAGTATTAAAGGCTCAGGTTTTCATTCCCTACAAATGAAGTCATTCATAAAGGTGATAAGTAGAGATGATGATTTCTTTCTTTATCTGTAGTGTGCAGTAAATACATTAAAACAAACAAAAAAACTGTTCAACATTTAGATACACTTTCAGTGATGAGTTATATGTGAAACAGAGATGGAGATGTTAATGTAAAGGTTTTAAAGAATATTGATGAGTTTACACCTCACAGGCTTGCAGTTTAATAACTTGAGGAGTTTCTCCTCTGCAACGTCGCACCCCAACCTCGCACTCCGTTACCGTGGACACCTCAGAGTCTTTGGTAACACGTACACATATGTTGATCCAGCGAGATGATGCAACACACTCGTCCAAAGTTTTGCAGTGACACATGTTCGTTTGTCCTGTTGATCAAAAAGTGAAAAAGTTAATCAAGTTTGACTGGCTGACTTTCTGATGTCTTCACTAGAGAAACATAATTAAATTCTCCCACTTTTTTATGAAGGAGGAGGAAGGACTTTGTAGAGCAGAATGGTGCTCTAAAGTTAAAAGTTTGAAATCTAACTGCTAAATTTAGACAAAACATTCAACCAATTTTACCATCACACGTGGTCCAGAGAGAGCACTGAGGACACACTGCAGGGTCAGACTCTGGCCACTGGCAGGCGCTGTGTTCAGCTACTGTAAGCTGATGACCCAAACACTGCAGAGCTCGAGCTTTACACACACTCTGTCTGCTGAACAGACTTCGCGCTTTATTGTTTACACACACCTCAAGAGATGGCCTGATGAGACGGAGACATAAAACACACGATGTACAGTATAGAGATATAAATACATATATGCATGCAGGATGTTATTTCAATGCTGAGATTAAAATAATGATAAGATAATTAACAACATACCAAGAGAAGTAATCATTTATGCTTAGATTATTAGCAGTATCCTGGTTAGGTCACTTGTTGAGTGCAACTCGTACCATCTCTGCCATTACACTGTACTGCAGGGTTAAGTAGTCAGTGACTAAACCAATTCACCTTAGTGAGTGAAAAGTCCAGCCATTGATCAGGGTGGCTATACACGTATCAGGACTAAAAACAAGACAACAGCCATGTGAACATACGCCATGAAGAGCATTCAGGGCATCCATGCAATAGATGGCCATTCACTGCATGAGAACTTTCTAACCCTTGAAACAGCCCTGTTTAGACAGGCACTGCTCACTTCATGCATGCGACAAGCTATGATTTCATTATGTAGCCTAGTGTCACTGGATATCATGGAGGGGACAATAATAACAGCAACAGGCTACTGCATTTCTCAGCATGCACCGAATTCCAACTCTTCATCACTTAACAACTAGTTGGTGAGTGACCCAACTGCCTTTTTTCTTTTTTCTGTTCAGCAAGCTTTAAAGAGCTGCAAGCCCTGGCCGACTTTAATCATTTGAAAAGCTTCTACAAATTGATCAAAGATCCAAATGCTCCTGTGGTGCAAGAGCAACACAAGCATTCTTGCTGAGAAGGAGCAGCACTTTAAATCATGGCCAGAACACTTGCAGGAGTTGATGAATGGGTCCAAAACCATCAATGAGACCACACTGAGTGGAGTGTGTGCTCTTCCAATTCCAATTAAACTCCCTACACAAGCTCATGTTGATAAAATTATCAGAAAGTTGAAATCCAGCAAATAGCTCAGGCCTGGTTGTTGAGATCTACAAACACTTTGGTGACTTATGATTATATTTATGGAATGTGACAGATGCTTTTATCCAGAGTGACTTCTGATAGTGCTGAGAAGTCTGTATTAGTATACGTATGCTGATACTGACTAGGAGAACCATGAGTCTAAAACCTCTGTTGAAGAGGTTGTCACTGCTCAGTGAGACTCAGCCAGGACTCAGAGACTTTAGCTGTTCAGCCATTTAGATGAGGTTCACGCCACCATCTAGATGCCAGGAACAGAAAAGAGCCTTGATCCATGCCCTCCTTATACCCTGAAAGGTAGAGGGACCAGTCAAGCAATGCTACTGGCATCAGACTTACTAACATCCTGTTTCCACCAGCTGTTCTTAAAGCTGTGTGCAGCTGCAGAACTACAGCAACACTTCAATGATTCACTAAATGTGACTATAAGCACTAATGAGACAGGAGGCATCTGAGTAATTATTGTAATTACACACAGCGTAAGGTGCACCAACAGCGGCGCACACCTAACAAGGGGACGTGGAACTCACCTGGGCTGGATGTGGATCAACACTGTCACCACTCAGCGTCCGAGTTAAGAGTAAACAGTCAGGTAGTTTTTCTCTAAGCTCTAACTTACGCATGTCCGGTTCTCTTAGTCTTGGGTGTGCCAGACCCGTTACAAGAGTTTAAAGTGTAAGTAAGTGTGTGTGTGTGTGTGTGTGTGTGTGTGTGTGTGTGTGTGTGTGATATCATACTCGCACTGATAGGGAACTTTACAAACACATTTGTTTTCTGCCTGGTTCTCCCACGGCTCACACTGCAATCGAGTTGGAGGTTCAGTCACTACTGGAAAAAGTAAACAAGCACACACACACACACACACACACACACACACACACACACACACACACACACACAAATCAAACTCATTATCCATAGGTTACAAGGTGGTACCATAAATTATGAAGTGATATCAAAAAGTTTCGTGATTACAAGCTGTGTTTTTTCCCCATACGACTTCCCTCAGACACATTAAAACCTGTCGCTACTGATGGTCTGACCCCTGGGGACAAACTCCCGATACACAATGCCACAACAGTCAAAGAAGACAATAAGCATGCGCTTGGTCAAGCTGTGGACCTTTTTCGGTCATGGAAATGAAAGGCTCTTCCACTGTGACATGGGTGGCACCCAAGCTTCATCACCGCTAATGATCCTCGATATAAAGGACAGGTCATCCACGGCACACTGATGGAGTTCTTGGCAGACTTCCACACAATGTTCCTTCTGCTCCTGGGTCAGCAGCCTGGGGAGGAACTTGGCCGCAAATAGGCACATGTTCAAATCACAAGTGAGGATTGGCTGGACTGTTCCGCATGACAATGGAAGCAATGTTGTGGATATTGTTCTCAGATGATCTTCATGCTCAAGTTGCAAACAGTTTCGACATTTTCATTTCCCGTCTACACTAATGCATTTAGTCCTGCATTTAACTTGTACTTGGATACCATCAAGATAGAAAGTACACTGGAGCGATGATCGCGCGACTTGCTCTATATCTGAAACGCTGGCCTCCCAGGAACTCCTGTTATGGCCCAAACATGTGGAAATGGCTTGTAGCAGGTCAGGACTGTACGGGGAATGTGGCAATAATTCCCAGCCAAGTTCCTGTTAAGGACAAGTGGTGTCGGTGAATGATTGTGTCTACAGTTTCCACCATCTCTTCCACAAGTTGGCGACAAATTATCCATCCATTTTCAAATGTTCACGAGAAGGACTGCTGTGGTATTCGAGACACCTCGGCCAGGATCATAGATGTGTGGACCTCTTTAAAATGTTTGCAATGTTTAAATGTTTTACTGCGGAGACTCACCACTGTACTGTCTTCTGTAAGTGTCAATCTGTTTTACACCTTCATTCACCAGAAAAAGTCCCTGTTCGACTTGATGGTTTATAGTTTGTACTGATTTACAATGTGTTTATTCATTACTTCCAACAATCACATTCCAAATCCCCAAAAATCTAAACACACCTTCACCCAAATACCCAGGTGCATAAATAGAACTCGGCAACTGAGAGACGTCGTAAAGAATATATTTATATTCTAATTAATATTTGCCATTGCCTTAAAGTCTGTGATTCTGGTTGTTATTCAGGTTTTAGATTTCCTGTTTGCTCTGGTCTGTGATCACCTGATCTCTGCCTGTTTGTCGATTATCATTACAATTAAGCCATGTTTGATTTCTGCTTACTTTAGGCTAAAATAAACTCAACCTTTCTTACTTGCAGTTGCGTTGTGTTGATGTTGTTCCTGACAGATTGTTTTATGGTTGTGTAGCTCTCTTGTGTCTTTAGTCTCATGTAGCTCTCTTGTGTTTATGGTTTAATCCACAGCAGACTTGTTTACTTTGTGGATTCGCAGTGTTTAATTCAGTGTTAAACGCGATTAACACTGACTTGTGATTCTGATGTTTGATCTCCTGGTTGTAACTTTAAGCTCACACACTAGTGTTTAAACAGGATGGGGTCAGTTCAGTTTTACTTTATTTATACACTGCTTTTATATAGTTCTTAATCCAGAACCCTGGTGTTGTATTTGTTACCGGTAGCACATTTGGTGTTTTTGGGTTCAGGTGACCAGGACAGTCCTGCGTTACACAGAATCTCCTCCGGGCCGATTCTCTCTCTCCCGTCTGCACACTTCAGCAGCACAGACTCTCCGATCTTATAACTCGTTTTCCACAGACTGGGACTCACACCGAGGGAGAGGGCAGGAGGATCACATGTCGTACCTGACAAGAAGAAAATAATAACAACAATAACTCTGTGTTTTTATTCCTGAAACGAGAATTTATTATTATTTTTAATCAGAATATGGTGTGACTGAAGCAGTACGTTTGCACTCCATTGTGGATTTCCTCCAGGTTTCATCCTCTGTACATTCAGCGATGGGATCTCCAACCAGGTGATAACCATCAATGCATGAATACTCGATTTTATTCCCAATTATATAAAAGTCTCTGAGGTCCTGCAGTGAGAAAAAGAAAATGAACAAAAGCACTAAACATCTGCAGTGCTGTGTGATGAATTCATCTAATGTTTATTTACACCTGAGAATCAGAGACACGAGAGTTTTCAGTTTTTTTAACTCAAAATCATAACCCATCATTCTAAAAGGTATGTTTTAAGGTAAATAGTGCGACTAACAAGTTCTAAAATAAACAAAACAAAGATACAGAGACATTGCATGTAATTCTAAGTGATGATTAATAATTAAAGTCATGTATTCTGGTGGTGATGGTGAAGGTGACGGTGTCTCACCAGTACGAAGCCGTTGTGTAGAGCAGGAGGATTTCTGCAGCTCTTTTTTCTCTCCAGACTCTGATCGAAGCAGTGAGGCTGAATCGTCCTGAAAATAAACGACGGCTCATTCGTTTGTCATAATGAGGACCTGAATTTGAGAGAATCTTAAACGAAACTATAAACTTATTTGAATATTTTGTTTACATGCCATTTGCTTTTTTTTATTGTGTCATTTAAATTTTTACTTATACAAATGCTTATGATGATTATCAGTGTTAAGTTTAATATGATTATGTAATAAATAGGAAAATGTTCATATTACATGCATTAGTCACACTGTTTCTATTATTCAGACATTTCATACATGAAACTGTCATGTGGTGGAAATAAATGCAGTCTGTAAAATGATCTGGTGTTTTGTGATATGAGTGCAATAAACAAAACAAAACATTATTAATAACCTGTTTTTTATCAAATAAAATTCTCTTTTTGCTGCTTGTTAGAAATAAATGCCAACTGCAGAATAATCTGGGAGTGAAACAGACACGTTTACAACTTCAGTGATGAATGTGAAGAGCACAATAGTGTAGATAAAGATGTCGGTGTGATGATCACCGGAGGTATTCCAGCTCCTGCTGCTCCTCACAGGTGCTCGATTCCTCTCCGTTCCCCACACACTGTTTCCCGTTACGGGGTTCAGGACGTGTGCAGGTTCGAGTCCGACTGCGGCGACCTGCGGAACAGGAGCTCCACTCGGACCAGCAGGACCAACCTCCATCGATCACACCTGCACACACACACACACACACACACACTGGTTTAATACGAATTCTTACTCTGTGTGTGTGTGTGTGTGTGTGTGTGTGTGTGTGTGTGTGATACCTGGTTGTTCATTCACCGGTGCTCCAGACTCACACGCAGATCCCTCCGTTCCCAGTTTACACACACACACACACACTCCGTCCTTCAGCACAGAGAGGCCGTTGTTGTTGCAGGGGCTGCAGTGACAGGAGTCTCGTTCCCGCAGGAACGCTTCTGTCGCTCGCTTCAGGTAGAACTTCTTCACTTCAGAACACGACACTTCCTTCACCAACTCATACACCGGCTGGGTCTGATTAAAACATCATCATCATCATCATCATCACTGGCAGTGGAGGATCTTCAGCATTAGTTATATATATATATACAGTAACACACATTTATATTTTATAACCTTGAAGTTGATGAGAACAGGAAAGTTCTTCACAGACCCGGCCCACTTAGAGAACGCGTTTGAGTTTTCTGCTGCTTTATTAACATCCAGTGTGTTGAGTACGGCGATGTATCCCGTGTCTCCTCCCTCGGTGTTCACACGCTTCAGGTTCTTTGGGTTGTTGATCTCTGGTTTAAATGACACAAGTGTGATCGTTTTATCAAAAACATTCACGTTATTTAATGCAAATTATTTTCATCACAATGCAGCTATTTGTGTGAGTTTATTTTGATATAAGATTAATAATGTAAAGTCCCATGAGGTATTTATTATGTGACTAGTGTTTGAATTTAAATGCTAAATTTAATTGTGTTATAAATTTGATTTAAAACATAAAATGTAAAATGTGACACTAGTGGAAATTAAGATTTTCATTATTAATATGTAACAATATTATTAATGTTAATATTCATTAGCATGATTTAATAGTAGTAGAGGAGAGTAGGAGCTACTATCGATTTAGGAACTTAAAAGAACTTAATCATATTATCTTTAATTAGTAGTTTAAAATTTAACAGTTTAATAGAGTTGTGTGGTTTTGTACAGTAGCTGTGTTAAATCTAAAACATTGATATTTATGATATTATTCAACTTTAACGAATTTAGCTTAATTAGTTTAACTGAAACTTAAGCAATTTTAAAATACATATAAAAGTTACCAAAATTTGTATATAAATTTAACTCTAAATATAATAATATTTATTTTTATTTTAATATTTTCAATATTATTTTTAAAATTAACCATGTTATGAATATTAAATGCATATTTCTACCTTAAACAAATCATTTCAGTGTGGAAATGTAATTCGACCCTTTACACGCGACAGAACATATTCTGTAATTAATTAATTAAAAGTCATTTTCTTACGGAATCCATTTTTTACTTCATTAAAGTAAGAGTTGCACTTTACTGTCGTCCAGGTGATAAAGAAGAAGACGGTGTGTGTCTCCTTAACACACTCGTGAAAATCCCACACCTCATGTTCTGTAGCAGACACAGAGAGAGGAGTACAGTTTACTCAAACAAACCTTGTTTAATAAGGGGTTCTGGGTCTAGGGCTTAGGGGTAGTGAGTGAGGGTGACTGTGGGTAGATGTTGAAGGATTGAGCTTTGGGAAGTATTATTCTAAACTTGTAGTACTACAGGTGTAGTGGTTTTAGTGGAGAGATGAGGGTGGCGCGACTAGGGTGTGCTGATTAGGGGGGAGGGATTAGGGGGTAGGGATTAGTGT
>JAQMYJ010000040.1:32141456-32152987 GCA_030014305.1 Clarias laeviceps | reverse complement strand
AGGGAACCCATCCTCATCTGGGTGATAACGGATAGCAGGGATTGATCTGCACTCATACTGTGTGTTAGGAGGCTGGATGTTCAGTATAACAAGAGACATTAAGTTAATATGGAGTCCAGTTTGTTACTGGAGGCTCATGTACAAAACTGTCTACTGACTACTGAGTGACTATATTCATAAGCCATCAGTGAAAATCTCTCTGCATCAGCCAAGTGCAACACCATCTCCAAAACCATCTCCATGGTTAAGTGAAACCATCCCACAGTCATCACATGCATCCCAAGCAGACCATGCAGGGGTCATCCCGATCAGCGAGCCAGAGGTCTCCATGCAACAAGATCTCCAAACCTAAGCGGGGTATGTGGCATGTGTCAGACAGGTCAGGAGGGCAGAGTGCAAGCAGGTATTCCAGAATCACTGGCAGCTCAGGAGTGTCATGTGCAGCCCGAAAGAGAGAGAGGGAGAGAGAGAGATAAGAGTTAGGTCTGGTCACAGTCACGTAATGTATAAGGTGAATGTATATTTAGTGTAGAGTGCAAGCAGAGACTCCGGCAGGACTAACTATGACAGCATAACTAACAGGGAGAGCCAGAAGGAAACACAGACATGAGGGGGAACTGGGATGTAAAGCAAACAATCACTTCACCATCAACAAACCTGAGTGATCAGTGACAGTGGGGAAGACAGTCACTGTTTTTTCCGAAATATCAATAATATTTGGCATAGCACAAGGATTAACTTCCTTGTTCTCTTTTTCTCGTGTTTAATGGTGGTTCACAAACCAGTGGAAACTAATATCATGTTGCCCAGAGGAAGCATGTAGAGAGAAAATAGCAGTGAGCCTAAAAGAGAACCCTGTGGAACTCGAAACTTCACTTTAGCACACATTGAATAGTCACCATTTAAATCTACAAACTGATAACAATCTGTCAAATATGACCTGAGCCAGGAGAGGGCTGTTCCCTTAACTCCTACAACATCATCTAATCTATGAGATATGAAACATGAGATAGTGTTTGTGTTAGCAACAACCACAATCTGGTGTTTAATCTCTAACTCTTCTCAAGTTGGAACTGACCATGTGGATCTGATTTAATTAACAAGTCACTCTTTAAGTCATGTGACCTACAAATCAGTGGAAACGGGTGAAGGTTAATGTGTTTATTATATAACTGAAGCTACAGATTAAGAAAGTTCATCCCTGAATATGAGGTCGAATGCTTACTGTAAACTTCACCTGTTAATGATTCTCTCACCTGAGGCACAATGTCCTGACCCACACACTGTGAGATTCAAATAATCATACAATATCTCCTAATCTGTAATCTACAAACCTTGCCTAGTAACAGTATTTAGTATACAGTTGAGATGTGTTAGTCTAGGGTTTACATTTACTTCCATCCACAAACTGGCAATTGCTAGTTAGTTCAAATGCTCACTATATTAATGCTAGATAGCACAGCCGGTGTTCATAAAAAATGATATAAAATGGACAAGATAAGATAAGATTTTTATAAGGAAATTATTGTGCCAGAGACTGCTCCAAGAGTAAATGGATTAAAAAATATACACAGTGATGGGAATAAATAAAGTAAAATAAAGTAAAATAAAAATCCACAATCTAGACATAAAATAGACAAAAGTTGAATGCAGCAACCGATAGCAATAGAGCAGCAGAAACCAGATTGTGATTTTGAATTTATATAGCAACAATGACAAGTAATATTGCCCATGATATTGCTAAATAATATTTAAATATTTGAAAAGAGTTCACTGCTATAACTTGTTTACATTAAAATGTTTTGAAGACGTGAAAATTGATTCAAAATTGTTAAAAGCTGCATAAATGTTTACAATAAAATGTAATAGTTTTGTAGTTCTGTAGAAGCTTTGATATCTTTCAAAGATCTCTTCTCTTATAACTAACTAGAGGTTACCCGCGGCTCCGCCCATGTACATGAGGTGGTTTACCTGCAGCTCCGCCCGTGTGCTACCATCACCCGTGAATGTGTGTGTGGTCAACTCGCTGCCGCTCCTCAAGCTGCTCTGCTATTTCTCCAGTCCTCACTTCCGCCTGTCGTACGTCACTGTAGAGGTTCTGCAGGCTGATCCGGGTTTCAGTAGCCCTGAGCTTGGCCTGATGTACTTTGTAATAACTTGGAGCAGGAACGTTTTTATTATAATTTAATACTATTAAAAGGTGCTGCATTTATATTAGAAATAATTATGTGACAGTTATAAAAAAAACTTGGTTATTAGACAAAACCTGTTTTGAAAATGTATATAATCTAAATATATCTTTTAATGTCTGAAGGCGTTGACAAAAAAAAAACATGTGATGCACTAAAAAGGTTTTTCATTTGTACAAATGTTAAAACTGGTAGTTTGTTCCGAAACAGGGTTTAATAACCCACACCTCACTGTTCAACAATACATAATAGGTTTTTAGAAATAATAAAGGCTTTGTCCCAGTTCTCCAGAATGACTGATATGATATTGGTAATTGATATTGCACATGTGTTAATACTGTACATAATGTAATTTTCCACAGATCTGTAGCACATTAATGCCTTGGTTATGAAATTGGGACTTTAACCACAGTGAAGATTCCTAATTATTTCAAATGATGCAAGAATTTTTGTTATTATGGTAACTTGGTAATCTAGACATGTTTACAGATTAAACAATTTAAACACATGTCACAGGATGTTTGAAATATTAAATTCCACACAATTTTTTTTTTACTTATTCACATTATAAATGTAATTTTTCTTATATTTTTGTGAACGTTCTAATCTAAACACTTTCTCTCTGACAGGAAAAGTTACTGGCGGGAAAACGTGCCTCTCGCGCGCCCCCTGCCTCGCGCTTGACTAGGCGCAGCGCATGGCCTTCTGGGAAGTGGAGTTCTGAGCGGAAACGCGCCCGCCCTCTCTCTATCTCTCTCTCCGCGGAACACGACGCTGTGAAGCCCGGCGCCGGACCCGATTATTACATTTATTCCATAAAACCTGACATTGTGTGTCTATCAGGGTGAGTACACACCGGTCACAGCGCCGCGGTCGGTTCCTGCTCCGCGCTGGTGGGAAGGAATTAGCCGGATTTGTGCATTTTAATGCGCGATTTGATGACGTAACAACAGTGAGTCGAATAACAAATGGCGAGTTTGGCTTTAGCTTGTTAGAGGCCGAGCATAGAGATGTGGATTTAGGAGTCGTTTACCGATGTAGATGTGTTTTTAGTCAGGTTTGTGGTTAATAAAGTTTATTGTTGAGGTAATATTCAAGGCTCTGAGGGATTAGAGATCTTAAAATATGTAGTTTGTGCGTTAAATGATAGCTTCCTCTTCTTCTGCGGTAGCTAGCTGAGGCTAAATCCCAAATGGATCAGCGCTGTGTGTGTGAGTGCACTAGGTAGGGTGTGAGGTAGTGAACTTCCACGGCCTCTGTAGTGCACTGTGTCTATAATAAAGATGGATTTGGCACTATAAGGACCTGATGTAGTGCACAAGGAGTTCATTGTGAGATTAAGTTTGAAGGAATAAATGATGTGCACCCTACACCCTGATTATTTACACCCTACACCCTGATTATTTACACCCTACACCCTGATTATTTACACCCTACACCCTGATTATTTACACCCTACAGCATTATTTCATCGTAAATAAAAGAAAGGGTTTGTCTCTACATTGGTCAGAGCTTATTTTTTCAATGATATCATGATTTCATAATAATCTACTGTAAAATAATCTACTAATGCGCTGCTGTCTCAATGTAAACAAACACCTAAACACCAATAGATATTAATTAGAAAAGATAAAGTGAATATTTTACTGTGATTAGTTCATATTTTCACTTTGGCTGAAATAACAGCGCTGAAGTGGTTTAAATGAATTTTAACACGCTGGAGTCGTTTTAAGACAAAACTTCATCTTTATCTGATCGACTTTTTCAAAACACACAGACATGTACGTGGCTTCAACCTGAAATAATAATAATATCACAGATTACATTAAAGATCAGCAGATTATTTTTAGATTTAACCTTTTAACTGTTCATATAAATTATTTAACCATGACGAATTCGTACTAACTCAGCTACACATGTCAAACACACTCCACCATATCCTCACGTCCTGCACCACACGCTTCTCTCTCTCTCTCTCTCTCTCTCTCTCCCAGGATAAACTCTCCGCCATGTCTGACGACGGAGGTGTGGGAGAAAACGAACACGAGTTCCCGGCTCATTATAAAGTCATGCTGGATAAACTGAATGAACAGAGGCAGCTCGATCAGTTCACAGACATCACGCTGATCGTTGACGGTGAGAACACACTTCTCAGGACAGGACCTCGACCTCCAGCGTTGAGAACAGAACAAAATATGTGACGTGTATCCATGTGTGTGTGTGTCCTGTGTGCTGCAGGTCATCAGTTTCGAGCCCATAAAGCCGTGCTAGCTGCCTGCAGTCAGTTCTTCCATAAGTTCTTCCAGGACTTCACTCAGGAACCTCTGGTGGAGATTGAGGGTACATCACACACATGCTCTGATATTTCCACCAAATCATTAGCGGTCACTTTATTGGATCACATTTCTGACTGAACAGACACGTGTGTGTGTGTGTGTAGGAGTGAGTAACAGTGCGTTCCGTCACCTGATGGAGTTCACCTACACGGCGACGTTGGCCCTGAGAGGCCATGAGGAGGTGATGGACGTGTGGAGAGCAGCTGAGTATCTGCAGATGCAGGAAGCCATCAAAGCTCTAAACAACAGGTTTGAGACTCATCACTCCTCAGGTCGTCTCCTGAGGAAGTGCACTTCATGACCTTTCCTTAATCAGCTCCTACTTTATTATTTCTTGCTCCCTCAAGGTTCAAACCTCAGGTTGTTATTTATTTCCTCAGACTGAAGAGCGAGGACGAGAGCAGCTCACCGAAGCCCTCGGAGTCTCAGCCTCTCGCTGATAATAAACCCAAAGCGAAGAAGAGAAAAATCGCAGAGACGACGAACGTGATCACGGAAAGCCTGCCGTCGGCGGAGTCGGAGCCGGTGGAGATCGAGGTGGAGGTTGAGGACGAAGCCATCGTTCAGGAGTGCGTGATGGAGGAGGAGGTGACGGAGGTGGCCAGGGAAACCGACGACTCTGCCCTCGCGCTGCTCGCTGACATCACCAGCAAATACCAGCAGGGGGCGTCGAACATGAAGAACGCCAGAGAGGAGGTGGGCGACCTCCAGGAGGAGGCGGTGATGGCCACCAAAACGCTGGAAGGCATCGAGGTGGTGGAGGTGCAGATCTCTGACAACATGTTCCGCTGCGATAAGTGCGACCGGTGCTTTAAGCTCTTCTACCACCTGAAGCAGCACATGAAGACGCACGCGGCGAGCGTGGAGAAACCATACGTGTGTAAACACTGCGGGAAGACGTACGCCCGGGAGGGGGCGCTCAAACAGCACGTCAACACGTGTCACTACGACGTCGAGGAGCTGAACAAGAAGCTGAAGAAGAAAGTGCACATGTGTGTGTATTGCAGTAAGGAGTTCGACCACTTCGGACACTTCAAAGAGCACTTACGGAAACACACGGGTACGAGGAGCTCCCGCCTTCCCCTCACAGACCGGACCACTGGTGTTTCAGTTACAGTGAGCTGCTCTGAGATATTCACTCGTGTGTGTGTGTGTGTGTGTGTGTGTGTGCAGGTGAGAAACCCTTCGAATGTCCAGATTGCCACGAACGCTTTGCCAGGAACAGCACGCTGAAGTGCCACATGTCGGCCTGCCAGAACGGCGCCGGAGCCAAGAAGGGCCGGAAAAAACTCTACGAGTGTCAGGTGAGGGTGGAGTCATGGAGCTCTGTGTTTATTTCATTCATTGATATAAAATAGAGAGGTCCCGTGTTCAATCCCCACCACCACCAAGTGGCCACTGTTGGGCCCTTGATCAAGACCCTAAACCCTCATCTGCTCAGATGTGTAGATCTGGATAAGGGCGTCTCACAAATACTATAATGTCAATGTAAATCTTCCCCTTCATAGTCCAGCTCCTCAAATTTAGTCAATAATTAAATACCAAACATCGTTTTATATATACAAACACCGATCAGCTATAACACTACATTCACCTGCCTAATACTGTGTAGCGCCCCCTTGTGCCTGTAAAACAGTTCTGACCCTGGACTCCACTAGCCCTCAGAAGGTGTGTGTGGTATCTAACAACAAGCAGCAGATCCTTTAAGTATTCTAAATGTGTGAGGTGGAGCCTCCATGGATCAGACTTGCTTCTCCAGCACGTCCCACAGACGCTCGATCGGATTGAGATCTGGAGAATCTGGAGTCAACACCTCAGACTCTTTGTCATGTTCCTGAACAGTGTGTGTGTGTGTCAGGGCGCGTTATCCTGCTGAAAGGGGACACCGATGACTGGAACAGTGTTTAGGTAGGTGGGACGTGTCAGATGAAGGCGAGGACCCGATGGTTTCCCAGCAGAACATCACCCAGAGCATCACACATGTCTCAGTTCGCTCGGTTTCTTCCCATAGTGCATCCTGGTGCCATCCGTTCCCCAGATACGCCACACATTTATGTAAAATAAATCGTGCTCCATCAGACCAGGAGCTCCGTAGTCCAGTTCTGATGCTCACATTTGCCCAATTTTCCTGCTTCCAACACATCAACTTTGAGATCTGACCGTTTACTAGCCTTCTAATATATCCCATCCACTGACAGGTGGCGCTCTAGCTGGATAATCAGTGTTATTTACTTGTATGTAATGAATCATGTTTAACCAGATACCTCTCCACTGCTCTGGGGTTTCGGAAAGAAGGTCTTTTGGAGTGGCAAGAACATTTCCTTCATACTGCAGGTTCTGGAGAGTACTCTTTTACCCCAGAAAACCAAAAGTGAAAACTAAAAATGTAATCTAGCAGCACTAATTAATAAGGGCCTCACATTCTCTTGTACTTCCCTTTAGAACCCTGGTTCCTCCAGAACCACATATGCAGAGTCTAGAAGTTATAGATAGCACTGGGCAGGTGGTGACATACTGTTCAGAAAGATTAGTTTCAGCTAGCTTGGGCTAGCTAGTACTGACACGGGTATGTCCTGATCTTGGACTTGTGTCTCCACCACTACAGTTGAACCAGAGAGTCCTGGGCTTGGGATAAGGTACCTTCTTGTTAGACTAACCCCATCACACATGATCCCTGAAGCTGTAGTGATGTTCACTCCAGGGTGGAAAGGAGCTTGTCTCAGAGCTAAACCCACTAACCTGACTGGTCTGTTCAAACTTCTCTCCCTGAAGATGTGGTATTGATTAACGGATCCGTTGATCAGGATTTGTTCTGCTCTGGCCCTTTACCACAAACTGAATCTATAACCCTGATACAAGCTTGGTGTTGAGTGCAGAAGACCAGACTCTACACCCAGACCTGTGAGAGTTTACAGAAGCATAACTCCCTTGATTTATTTATTTTTTACCCTATCGAGATGTTAGTGATGTCTGAGTGTGTGTTGTGTTCCTCAGGTGTGTGGTGAGGTGTTCAATAGCTGGGATCAGTTCAAAGATCACCTGGTGGTCCACACCGGTGACAAACCCAACCACTGCACGCTGTGTGATCAGTGGTTCACTCACACACGGGACCTGACGACTCACCTGCAGCAACAGCACGCCATACACGAAGAGGACGGAGCCATGGCGGAGGAACGACTGGAGCTGGAGGATGGAGTGGTTAAAGAAGAACAGGTGGAGCTCCAGGGCGCGGTGATTGAGGGGCGAGTGCAGCTGCAGGATGGCGTGATCGTGGAGGGACAGATGGAGCTCCGAGACGGAGTGATGGAGGGACAAGTGGTCCTGCAGGACGGAGTAATGGAGCAACAAGTGATCCTGCAGGACGGAGTGGTGATGGAGGGACGAGTGGAGCTGCAGGACGGGGTGGTGATCGGGGAGCAGTTGGAGCTTCAGGACGGAGTGGTGATGGAAGGACGAGTGGAGCTGCAGGACGGGGTGATCGTCGAGAACCAGGTGGAGACGGTGCTGATAGAGGTCGATGAAGATGTAGTGAAAGAACAGACGCCGAGCGTGGACATGTGAAAGTGGATAAACGCGAGCGAGTGAACTGAGTGATATTTATTTTTGTAAAGCAGCGCGTAGACCCGCGTCTGCACAGCACTCCGGAGCTAGAAACACCTCTCCTCATCTGTCTCTAGACTTTAGTTTTCTTTTTCTATTTTTATTTTTTTTAAAGGAGATTCCGGGGGAGGAAACTGACGGTGGACGTGATGCGATTAGCGTCAATAATTATCATCGTAATCCCACTGGAGGTGAAGTTCGCTAGCTGTTGCTTTTTCTAAATTTTTTGATTAGGTTCATTCCCTTACTTTAAAAAAAAGAACATCGTCTGTAAAATCCCAGCGGATGGATCTCATGTGGGCGGAGCTTAAGACCTCAGGATGTGACATCATTCTTCCATTACAATTCTTTGTCTGTATGAAGCTTACTGCTTAGCATTAAATACAGCTTTTAGCTACACAATATAAATATTTAGTGACGTTAGCTAGTTAGCTTTGCATCGCATTAGCGCATGTTTAGCGAACTGTTTATTATGTAATTAGAACCAGAAGCTAACTAGCTAACTTACGTTACATAAATGTTACAATATTGTGTAGTTACATATGAAATATGTCATAAAAGCAGGCTTGTGATTGAATGGTTAAATGTAACTTAAGCTCCTCCCCTTTTTAACTCCTGGATGCCAATGTGTTTGTGTTTTATGGAATATTAGGAGGCAGGAAGAGAAGAGATGATTCATGTTAAAAATCTTCTGAGAGAATTCACTTGAAGTTTTATTTATTTCACTTTGCACCTGGTCGGCTTTCAAAAAGTAGCAACAATTCATTTTTTTGTAATAATATTATTATTTTTGTAAAGAAGATTTGTATTTGCTTTTTTTTATTTTCAATTGAAATGTAAACTTTTGTTCTGTTCCCCGTGTGAACTGAGAGCGATCAGCTCTGAGCTTCGATCTTATTTTTGTAAAGTGGTTGTGTTTATTTAAAGAGCGACGCTGTTGTGTGACTGTAAAGGGCTTCACCGCATCTCCACTCGACTCTGCTGCTTTCGCAAAAAGGATCCGAATGTTACCCCGTTTCAGATGTTATTTCAGATTGTAATGCGTTTGTACAGAGCAATAAAAAAATCTAAACACAATGTTTATAAAATTTCTGCTTTTAAATTGCCTTAATATTTCAGTTTTTCCTCTTGAATAAAACTCTTTGTAAGTGGACAATCACAAAAATATTTAAAAAAAATCTAAATAAAATAAAAATAGAGTAACATATAAACATTTAATTGAAAATATTATTATGAATATATTGGATGTATTGTAGTTTGAGTATGAAATAATTGTAAAATAAAATGTTTAAATGACATACGTGTATGAGCCAAATACTGACATTATAGCCTTGAAATTTATTTAAAAATGTATATATAACTTTTTACATTTTTTTGAAAAGAATTACTGTCTTGCGTTCATTGAAATATAATCAAAATGTCATTAAGCAAGATTTACATTCTTTAAATCACTAGTAGTAGGGTGCATTTTTATTTGATGTTAAATATGGTTTAAGTGGTTTTCATAATTTTAGTTTTGTGAAAAAGAAGGTAAAGCAAAGCATCTGAAAAATCCAAAGTAAAATCCAAAGTAATTCAGTCCTTCATGGTTCTAAGATGAGATGAATCTTTATTAATCCTGAGGGAAATTACAGTTCAGAAACACAGTCTAAAAACATCCACAGGTTGTGTATGGGTGGGACAAAATCTTTAAAAAAGATACAATAAGGACTCAATACTTATAAAATAAGATGCAGCAAACACACAAAAGTACTTATTCTTATATACATTTATACAGGGAGCTGGTATTTAATGCTGTATTTTAATGGAGGTCATTTGTGGCAGATTCACACCTCAGCAACAAGGAAGTCGACAATTCAATTCAATTTTATTTGTATAGCGCTTTTAACACTTGGCATTGTCCCAAAGCAGCTTTACACAATCAAAAGAATTATTTAAGTTTGTATGGAATGTGAGTGTGTATGAATCAGAGAGGTCAGATAGTCCCTGGTGAACAAGCCGAGGGCGACAGTGGCAAGAAAAAACTCCCTGACATGACGTCAGTATTTATATAATTTTATAAAATAAATCAAATAATATTTATTTATCCACTGGTGAAATACTACTTAGTACGTAGGTTTAAATAAAATATTTTATTTAATACTATATGAGATTATACTTCTCTGCTTTTTTATTTTTGCTATTTGTGTTTATGGTTCCTTCCTCCATCCTCCATCGCATTTCCCTCACTTTGGCGGCACCTGCTGGTGAAAAGCGGCACTACACGATAAGTGCGTTAAGAGTTCAGCTGTATCAGCAATCTCATTGGTCTGAGTAGACCTCAGCCCCGCCCCTTTGATAACCGGTGATTGGCCAGGAGCAGCAGTGTAGGGCTTCCGCATCTCCTCTCTAATCAACATCACACACACACACACACACACAGAGGGACAGATGGGACCAGAGCAGAGCTGAGCATCATCATCAGCATCATCATCATCATCATCTCCCTGGAGATAAAGGTGAGACAGAGTCGTGTGTGTGTGTGTGTGTGTGTGTGTGTGTCCCAGTGAGCCGCTGTATGTGATACACTCCACACAGTTTACACACTATTTAGAAATGTGTTACAGAGAATTAAAGGTGCAGTAAGTGTTTATCTAAAACACACACACACACACACACACACAGACACACTGAACCCTTGGGCTGAAGCTCAGGCTGAGAGAGGGAAAAGCCCACAGCACTGAGACACACTGTGTATCGTTCATCATTTGATTGACAGCTCTAATCACATGACACAATTCCTTATCTAAACACATCGTCATGATCAGTGTGTTACTGATCCATCACACACTCTTCAGAACACACTCACACTCACTGAGAGGGACGCTCGACACACACACACACACACACACACACACACACACACACACACACACACACACACAGGTCAGAACGTCGTGAACTTCAGTCTCCTCTGGTGAGGTTTCATTTAAACTGTGTAAAAACATTCATGGACTACAAATCGTTCCTTATTTCTACAAGTTTGTGAGGATTTATTTAGTTGAAATGAAGAAGCTCAGGACTCGACTTTACTCTTCAGAATCGCACCGACTGTTGAACGATTGATGTTAAAAGAACGAGTGTCTGCAGTACCAGCTTCATCACTGCTGCTCTCACACTCGCATCTGGACATCCTGGGCTGCACACACACGTGGCCATGTACAACTCAACTCAACTCAACTCAACTCAACTCAACTCAATTCAATTTTCATTTATATAGCGCTTTTAACATGGTCATTGTCTCTAAGCAGCTTCACAAAAAAAAAAAAAATTTTTTTGGAAAAGAAAACATTTGGAAGTGTGTATGTGTGAGAAAAATGTGTCTAGATAATAATGAGATGAATGAATGATGAATGAAATGTCTCTG
>JAQMYJ010000040.1:32030070-32041641 GCA_030014305.1 Clarias laeviceps | reverse complement strand
AGGCCACAGTTGTAAATAAGAAACCTGTTCTTAATCTGTCTTGCCTGGTTAAATAAAGGTAAATAAATAAAAAATAAGAAAGACAAGCGGAAACAGACAGCCAGAGACAGAAGGAGGTAGAGTGAGACAGACAGACCGAAAAACTGATGATCAGACAGAGAGAAAAAGAGGTAGACACAGAGAGAGAGGAGGTGGCTGAGACAGAGACACAGACAGACAGAATCACACACACACACAAAATTTGAGAGCGAGAGAGAGAATGAAAGAGAGAGAGATAGAAAACAGGTAATGGCATATAGACAGAGGTACAGAAAGAGAGATAAACAGAGACAAGCAGACAGAAAAAGAAACAGATAGGCAGAGACAGCGGTAGGATGAGTGAGACAGACATGTAGAAAGACAGGGAGTAAAGCAAAGAGAGACAAAAAGGTAGACACAGAGAGATGGGGGCTGCGACAGAGAGAGAGAGAGAGTGAAAGAAAAAAGAGAGAGAGACGAGAGAAAGAGAGTGGAGGGTGATGTGGGCAAAAGGTATTGGATGACAGGTAGAAACAAATGAAAAAGATGTGAATGTAAAAAGATCATCATCAGACACCTCGTTCTCAAAGAAGATGAAAAACGGACGTGACGAGAACAAAGTTACACCACTCCGCGGGAGAAGAAAACAAGTGAGAGTGACACTGAGGGAGAGTGAGAGGTGGAGTGAATATGTAAAGTGGAGACAGAAAATGGCAGAGAAAGTTGGCAGAGATAAGTAATTAGAGAGCACACTTGTCAGTAAATACGGAGAGAAGAGAACAAGGAAGAGAGGAGCATTGGTGGAGAGGAGGTAGTAGGAGGATGTTTCACATGGCCACAGGAAAAGATTAAAACTGAGCAGTGTTGGTGTTTATTAAAAAATCTTGATTTGGCTCCTAGTTCACGCTTAGAATCTGATAGGCACTGATGACTGATCCTGTGCCATCTGTGTGCTAATCACATACATCTGAATATGAAAGATATCTCTCCCGCGCTCGCTCTCGCCATGTGTGTGCCCTCACACCTGTTTACCAGCTCGTTACACCTCCTCATTATCATTAGCGAATTGAAGGTCATTAGTCTTTTGCAAAGAGTCAAGATTTATTTAGACGTATCTAATGAGACATTTAATGAAACAATGACACATCTGCAGTGAGGAGCCGTAGAAATGCTGTAAAGTTAAGAAGCTTTAAAAAAAATTATAATAATTTTGATAATCAAGATACATTTTATGGCCAAAAGTCATAAAACACCTGATCATCATATCATCATACCCATATGTACTGTACTTCCCTTCAATATTGTTGCCACAAAGTTCAATCTTTGTATGCTGGGGATATCCTTCACTTGGACAAATACATTCGAGCCTGACTGGGTAAATCCCTAGAGCTGAGATCCAAACATTTGTGTAAAACCTTTTAAAAAGAGTAGAAGTTATTATGAAAGGAAGGGCGCAATACATCTGGAATGGGATGTTTTCAGAAAGCAAATATCTGTGTATTGACATCCTATTCTCTATATTTAAGCATAAATATTAGTGAATTTATTTGAGATTTCTTCAATCTCATTTATGTGATTATTCAGAGAATACTGGGTTTGCTTTTTTGGTTTAGATGATTTTTTTTATGCTTGAATGATTCATAGGTCACTGTGTGGCTTAACAACAACAACAACAACAAGAGGACATTCCCCTGAAACTGGTCAGGTACAGGGAATGGACTGAAAATGAAAGTCAAAAACTTGCTAAAAATGAGAGGCAAAAAAGGCCTTCGGGCAGCCTCAGGCAGCAGGAAATATTTCTCAACATTGGCACCAGCAAGATTATATTTCATAGTACACATGAGAACTGCCCATCTGTATGCTCCCTTTAATTTAATATAAACTGTGAAAAAAAGGTACTACTTAATAGCCGAAACAAAAGAATAGGTAGAAGAAGGTGAAATAGATGGATGCATATTTTAATAAATTAAACTTAAGTTGTGCAGTATGTAAACATTGGTATAGCAGCAGCATTAAAGTTATTGTCACAGCAGAGTCTAGATCTCTATATAAATGTTTTTCACATATTGTGAGTGTAAGCGTCCATTAGTCTATTTGAAGGAGTGTGGGTTAGGGGTGGAAGAGGGTTATAATGTGGGTTATAATGTGGAGAATGGTGGTCACTGAGTTGATGGGAGTGGAGGGAGGGACAAGGATAGTTGTGAGTTGAGGAGTTGAACAGCCCTGGAACAAAGCTTGTTGTCCTCCACTGAGTCCTTTAGTAGAGGCACTGTAGCCATCGTCCTGATGGGAGCCATTCAAATGCAGGGAATAGGACATAAGATCTTGTCAGCTGACCTCAATGTCTACTGCTCACAGAGGACGGAAATGGCTTTTCACTGGTTCTACAGACAAGTTCTATTTTGAAGACAATTGGAATGAAACCAACATATGAGAGAGAAGGTGAGTATACTTTCAATGAAGGCATAGTAGAATGTTTGAAGGATGGCCCTGCTGACTCCAAACTAGTTTAGCTTCCTCAGAAGATACAGTACTGCCGCTGTTGGCATTTTCTAAGGATCTCCTCTGTGTGTAAGGTGAATCTTACTAGCTGGTCAAAGATGGTGCTCAGATACTGGTACTCCACAACGATCTTCACTGATCTTTTGGAAAACGCCACCACCATTTTTGACTTTTCCAAGTTCATTTGCAAACCGGACCTGTTGAACTATTACATGAATTCTTGCAGTGCTGAACCATGATGCTGTATTGGTCCTGAAAGCAGAGAGAGTAGAACCGTGTTGTCAGCCAATTTGACCAGGTGACAGGTTGGCTGGGAGGCTATGTGGTCATCAGTATAGTGAATGAAAAGCAGCGGTGAGAGGATCCAACTGTGGGGAGCCAGTTGAGGTGTGAAGGAGTCCAGAAAAGGTGTCATTGACCAAAACTCTCTGTGTTCAGTTGGTGAGAAAATCGATTATCCACAGGATGAGCTGGTTGTCAAGGTGGAGATGGCAGGAGAGCTTCAGTGCCAGAATATGGGGCTGCAAAGTGTTAAATGCTGAAGATCTGCAAACAGAAGTCTGAGGTACTGTACTGGGGATTTCCAGGTGCTTGTGAATGGTGTCTATAATGAGTACTTTAGCATCATCAATTCCCCTGCAGGTGCGACATGCAAACTGGATAGGGTCCATCAGTGATTGATGATGTGATTCTTGATGACTCTCCCCATTGGCTTCATCACAAAAGAGGTGAGGGGTGGAGGTCATTCAGGGCTTAATTGGTACCACCTTACTTTGGATGTTTGCACAGCTTGGGGACTGTGCTGCAGGTACAGAAGCTGAAACATGCCCCCAAACTGTTGAGCACAGTACCTCAGAGTCTGTCCACTGATGGCATCTCATGCTGCATTTATTTTGTTTTTGTTTTTGAGGGCTCTCACCACATCCTCAGTGTTAAAGGTTAGGGCAGAGTGGCTTGGTTTGAGTGAAAAAAAATCTTTGAGCTGAGTGCTGTTATCTGTCTCAAATCTGGAATAGAAGGAGTTAAGGTTGTCAGGGAGAGTTGCTGGATTATAACCTGCAACCTGGATGACTCTGCTGGTGGAGGGAACAGTATGCATAGCTGCCATATTCTTGAGGCCCTGCCAGGCAAAGCGAAGGTTACCTTCAGCAAAGCATTGCTCCATTTTGTTCTTATATTTCAGCTTGGCAGTTTTAATGGCACACTTGACCTCCCTATTAACCTCCTTATTTTCCATCTTAGATCCAGTAAAGAGAACCCTCTTTTTCTTGTTTAGAATTTTCTTGAGTTCTTTAGTAATCCAAGGTTTATAGTTGGGAAGACTGTGACAGTTTTGGTTGAAATGATAAAGAAGAAATGTATGATGGGACTCGGGCTACTTGCTCATTAATATTAGAGGATGCGATTATGAGGTTCCAATCAGTGGCTTCAAAGCATCACTGTAATCTAATAATGCTGTCACTAGTCCACTGTTTGATAGTTTTCACAACCTTCTCTGCCCTCCTTACTGCTGGAGTGTATGCTGATGCAGGCAGTATACAGTGATGGCCAGTGAGAGCAACAGATCTGTACGCATTAAGTAGTGAGCCATAGCATTTGTCCAGCGTCTTTCCAAGCCGGATTATGCACGTACCATATTGGTGAAAACCTTTCAATGTCCACTGAGCAGTGATTTAAATCTCCCAGGATTAATTTGGGAGAGTCAGGGGATATAGTTTAAGATCTCTCCAGTACTCTTTTAATATTGTCTGTAGCTGTGTCTGCATTAGTTTCATTAGTATGCATTAATGTCTAGGTCACGTATATACAACCATTCAGCAAGTGAGTGAGCGATAATTATAATTTTTTTGCACATTACCAATACAACACCATCATGAAACTTTGACTTCCCTACCACATTATTTCAAAGGCCAGCCAACCTTCTTCCCTCTGTACTCATTTCTATTGTACAGTAAGTCATCTACATACAAAGACTTGAGTTACAAACTTTCAAAGAATGTTTGCGTATGTTTAATCGTGACAGTTAAACCACATGTCCAACATACATGGCGTGTGTGTGAGAATGGAGTGAGGTGAAAAGATGGCAGACATTGCCCGTTCCTTTAGCATGAATCGTTCAACCATTGGCACGGCTCTAAAGAACACTGTACTATAATATACTGTGTATAGCCAACTGTGTTAGTATACTGTTAACTAGACAATGTTTGTTGGACTTCTTAATAAATCGGACTCACGAACGAGCTCTTGGAAAACAACTTGTTCGTATGTTTGGGACTTACTGTACTTATTTGCCTGCTAGCACACAAGATATATCAGCCTACCTAGAAGGTATCTTCTTATATGAAGTCACGTGAGGGGGAATCATTTTGATCAGTGACAACACAATCTTTCCAGGCATGGGAACCGTGGTCTCGGGAACAGTTCGAATCAGATATGGAAGCCAATCCTACATGAGTATTTCATCAGTGCCATCTGTCTCCTCTGAATCCCCATGTGAGTGTAGCACACCTCAATTTCATCCTCTGACCTACACAGCCATAGATGATAAAGTAGGAAGGCACACGAGAGTGTTGCTTATGAAAATTTTTCCTGAAATATTAATAATATTAAGCATAGCATGAAAGTTAACTTCCTTTTCGTGATTCGCATCATTGATTTGGCAAATGTTTTACATCGGATGCCCTTCCTGACACAACCCTCTGCATTTATCCAGACTTGGGACTGGCACAAGAAGACACTGGATTGTGCCCCCCGTGGTTGCATTATATGAACACTGTGTATATGTATCACATATTTAGAGGAAACATGATAGTACACATTGCTGTCGTAATTAAATTCAAGTTTTAAAAAAGGGAATAGAAAACTGTCAAAGTCTGTATAAATGTTTGAGCCACCGTCATTAAACTGAGTGTGAAAGGGTGAATGGACGATGATATATTATTTTTAAAATTTTTATTAAAAACTCAATTTACCTGGATACAGAAAACAGATAAGGTGATTGTTTGGTGTATAAGGAAATATATTTAATGTGCGTGTGTGTGTGTATGTGTGTGTATGTATGTGTTTGTGCGTGTGTGTGTGTGTGTGCGTGTGTGTGTGTGTGTGTGGATATTAAGACACTACACTAACAGGTTGAACACATTACTGTAAGAGGCAGCGTTACATGATGAAGCTCTGCGTGATTCTCGTCCTTTCTGTGATCCTGGCGCTGACTTCCTGTAAGTAGTTGAAATACAACACAGTAGAATAAATGATCTGTGGGATGTGATGACAAACAGCTGCCAGAGTTAAGGTTTGTTTTTATCTCTAGCTGAGCACATCTTCAGCAAACTGAATGTATGCAGTGACTCTGTGGATGCACCTGAGTTTTTACTGGATCTGGATCAGAACGAATTGATGTATGAAAATTTCAAGACCCATCAGCAAGTCATGAGGATTCCTCCGTTTGTACAGGCAGTTATTATCCCTGATTTGAGTCAGGCTGCATCAACTGACAACACTAGATGCCTTCAGTACATCCAAGAAACTAAAGCCTTCGTCGGCAGCCCACCTGAAGCCAGAGGTAATCAAACAAAAATATGCCAGTGTGTCATTAAGAAAATCACTAATATGTTTTATTTTTCAAAGCTTTCTACTGTAACAGTGAATAAGTCTGTTCCACAAGATTAAAGAACTACCACTTTTTTTTAAATCAGTAAGCAAATCAAAATAAAGTTTTTAATTTCATCCTCATTTCACATTAAATACCAAGTTTTCTTGATATGAAGGCAGGGGTGTCAATATTAACAAACTTAAATAATTATAAAATTATTAGTAAAGCTGCTTTGGGACAATGCCAATTGTTAAAAGCGCTATACAAATAAAATTGAATTGAATAGAATTGAATATTATACAAATAAATACGCCATTAAATAAAGAATTTAAATTAGAATTAATTAATCCTATAATTTAATTGTATATGAATATTAACACTTAAATATTTAAAAGTATTTAATTGCTGTTTAAATCTGTTAGTTCATGATTTTTTATTTATGCCTCCATCTGGCAACAGCCACAGACGGAGGTTCAGGTCGTCCCCAACTTACGAAATGAGTTCTGTTCCGGGAGCACATTCGTAAGTCGAACTTATTCTTAAGTCCGACAAAGTGAGTCTTATACGCCCATGTGACGAATATACAATATAAAGTACACCAATTCACTTGGCTAAATCGCTGTGCCCTTTCCCCACACTGCCATCATGTGGCCAAAAAACATAACCTCGCCTAAGGAAATGCATCTCCCACGTGTCAAATGTAACAGGCTTGTGATCGCGAGGGGAATCCCAGACGCCATTTTGTCTCAGAGTTGTTTTCCACTGTAACGTGTGAAGCCTGTTCTTGAGGATTTTACGAACTTACAATCATTCAAAGGTCAAACATCAAGGTCCCTCTGACCTCTCATCCATCACAGTCCATCTGTTCCAATCACAGGAGTAGGAGGAGAGAATTTCTTCATATTGAGCAGAAATGTCCACTTAGGCTCAAAAATTGACTAATTAGAGTTTGGTAATCAAAGGTCAATATCACTGACATCATATCCATGTCTATTTTATCTGATCAATTTTTTTTGCATATTTTTCACACTTAAATGATTCGGATCATCAAAAAATTTTAATATTACACAAAGATAACATGGGAAATGTAGTTTTTAAATGCTGATGTAGTTTATTAAGGGAAAAAAATGGTCCAAACCTACCTGGTCCTATGTGAAAAAGCCCCCTAAATTGCAGAATTGTTTTAATTCAGCCACATTGGAGGTTTTTCAAGCATGAAGGGACTTTAAGGTCCGAAAATTGATGGCCAGACATTCCTCTTCAGGATTTTCCAGTGAAGCGCAGAATTCATGGTTCCATCAATTATGGCAAGTCATCCAGGTCCTTGAACTAAATTTGGCTAAACACAGGACCAGAACTTTGTATGGATCAAATGCCAGAACATTACAGAGGCTTGTGGTGAAAGCTTGGATTGGGTCAGGCCTTAAGACATAAGAGGCCACTTTGTAAGGACACTTATTTTTGTAGTTGTACTTGTTTGAGTTTTGTCCAAATAATGTGATCTTTTTTTTCAGAGCCTCCAGAGATCGTCATCTACCCAAAACACAACGTGGTGCCAGGAGTAGAAAATAATTTTGTCTGCTTTATAACAAATTTCTATCCTCCAAAAATCAACATTAACTGGACGAGGAATGGTGTGTCCGTGACAGAGGGAGTGTACATCAGCCAGTTCTCACTGAACAGCGACGGAAGCTTTAATGTTTTCTCCACACTGACGAGTTCTCCGAATAAAGGAGACGAATACAGCTGCACGGTGGAGCACGAAGCTCTGGACTCCCCTCAGACCAGAACATGGGGTAAGGAACCTCTTCACTGGCTTTATCTCACTTTATTTTACTCTATAACAGTGTGTGTGTGTGTGTGTGTGTGTGTGTGTTCCACAGATGAACCAGTGGTCACTTCAAGTGTAACTCCATCGGTGGTGCTCGGAGTTGGAATTGCTGTGGGGATTTTGGGTTTAGCCACTGGACTGTTCTTTGTGATTAAAGCTTCCTGATAAGTTACTGTTGCTATGCTGAAGTTAGTTTTTTCCTATAACAGCAGTTTTTATTCATTTTATACTTAATGTTTAGTGAAAGTAGTTTTCTGTGACTGAGTTATAACTATTGAAGATGTAACTATCGAGCGAGAGCATTCATATAAACCTGCGCATCTGCCAGAGCTGCTGTTATGGAGAATTAACCAACACCTGCTGACCAACCAGAGTGCAGAATTCTGTTTATGTCTCTGAATTCACAGGTCTTAATAAATTATAAATTAAATTAATGGGTATTATTATTAGTAGCAGTATGATTTTATTATGATCATGAAATAATCCAGTAATTTAAAAGAAAGTGTAAGTTAGCTGAGAACGCCATCTAGTGGACAGTCTCTGTATCACAGACCACAACCTTCACCACATGCCTTTGATTTTATTTTTTTGCTTCTTACATTTCTACAAATAAAACTACCAATGAAAGTTTCCAAAGATGTGAGATATGTAAAAAAAAAAAAAAAAACTATACACACGCATTAAATTTTATGTTGTATTACAGAAACATTTAAAACATGAAACCATTTTAAGAATAAAATATGAAAAGCATGAAAAAATCTCAGGCTCGGACCCTTAAATCAGAGCCATCTTTCACACATTGGGCGTAAAAAACACTCGCAATCACTCATGTTCATACACTCTCTCGCTACACCTCCAATTTACACTCATACTTGCAGCTGATATTTGGTATATTTTTTCCTTTTCATTTCTTCTCCCCTACTTTTGTATCAATAATGTCTGATGTTGGAATGCCAGGTGTCTGATGTTGGAGTGTCAGGTGTCTAATGGAGTCAAGTGTCTCAAGGTCAGAACATCAGGTGTTTGATGATGGAATGTCAGTTGTTTACATCTAGTTCACTTTAACTCTGAGTTTCTACCCTTTAGTTCAGTTATTTCTTATGATCATCATGACTCACATTTAACACATAAAACTAACACTTTAACATCCAATAACTTTTTTACTTACTGCTAAACACTGCATGAGTCAGGTGTCTGATGTCAGAATGTCATTTGGTTGATGTTGGAAAGTCAGGTGAGAAATTTACAAATCAGATTTTGTTGTATTGGACATCTTGAAAAATAAATTTTTATAGAGACAGTAACAGTCTTTATATAAAAATAATAATATGTTATTTTTTAGAAGAAATATGCTTGACATCAGAACGTTCATTAATAAACACCTTTTAGTAGCAGTTAGCTCAGAGCGCTCTCTAGTGGACAGTCTCTGCATCTGACCAAATACAAACAACAATTTCACCACATGACTTTTATTTTGTATTTTTTTTCTTCTTATATTTCTAAACATAAAATTGTCTATGCCATTAAAGTGTCTAAACATGTGAGAAAAGTCTAAAAAATAAAACTCTAAACAGTCCAACAGCCTTCAATTATCATTTATTCCTTATGAAGACTTTGGTGTGATTATTATAATAAAAGTTTGATAAAATACACATTAAACCTAATGTTGTAATACAGAAACTACAAAAATTAAACCATTTTAAGAATTAAAAACTTTCGAGTCCTGTCTTTATTACACATTTAATCTGAGCTTTAAAGTTTTCAGAATTATTCATTTCCATAAAGACGTTCCTCACGTTTAACACACAGGCTCTAAATGAAACTTAAAAATGATTTGAACTGTAAGGTTACACACTTTTTGGGAAGGTTTGCTCAAGAAAACAAAACATGTTTAAGTCAGTGATATTAGAGTCGGTGGTAAACATAAACACACATTCTGTAAATACTCTCAATAATCCTGAATGACGCTCTAACGTTAGCCATTAGCATGCTAGCAGCGAGACGGAGTGAATAAAACACTTTAGTTCAGATTAAAGAGAGAAACCCCTCGTCTGTGAAGTGTGAGTGAAGTTAAACATCTGGCCTCACTGGCGCGTGCGCACACACACACACACACACACACACACACACACACACACGCTGTGTTCTCTCAAAGACTTTTATTACAACTTAAAGTTAAAAATTCAATAAACAGAGCCGACAGAGTGAGTGTGATTTTTTAAAAAACTAATTCTAAAACTAAAAATAAGATATAAAATTATAATAGCATGAAAGCACAAAGATTTCTGGGTAATCTGCGCTCCTGAAGCCTGCAGTGACTCGGCTCGGATTTAATAAAAACATTATAAAACTAATAACCTAAATGTTGAACGGCGCTAAAACAAGGTGACAGGAGCCTATAATAAGAGTGAAGTCTGATTAGTGAGGTTTTTATTTATTTATTTATCATAAAGATTATGTAATCGTGTCGTTGTGCTAAACTGTGCTGTAAAACCTGTACAACCTCAAGTAACACTGTTGGGGTTCTCCAGCATCGGAGCCGTTATAATTATTACACAATCTTAAACATTTAAGTTGACCCCTCCCCCCTCAGGGTCAGCCCCGCCCATTCTCATACCTGTACACTTACATTAAACTCGTACCTACAGCCATCAGGTGTCAAACTTGTGCTTGAAAATGTAAAATTCACACACACACACACACACACACACACACATTGTAATGGACACAAATAAAATACAAGTGATAAAGATTAAATAATTGAGACTTTACAGTTCTCACTCTCACACATCAGAGCGACAGAAACGCTCGTCTCTTAATAATTAATGACATTTATTTCATATATATTTTTATAGTTTATTATTTACTAAAAAATCTGCAGTAAATCATTTTCATATTATTTTATTTAATTCTTACCGTTTCTTGTAAAACTGTCTGTGCAAAATATGGTGGTGTGTATTTGTGTGTGTGTGTGTGTGTGTGTGTGTGTGTGTCCATAAAAATATATAAATTATTTGTAAAATCATTTACTATAAAACCGTACACACGTCATGAACGCGGCTGAAGTCTGATCTACACTCACAGTTTTATTAAAAGTATGTCAGACTTTTTATGTTCAGTGTTTATAAAATGGTGTTTTACATTTTTATTAAAAGTTTCGTTATCGTGGCAGTAAATTAGCATTTATTCAACTCCAGGACAATTTTTTTTTAAGAAAACGCTTCCATACATTTAACTGACGCTAAACTGCTTGAACTCGTTAGCATACATTGCTAATTTAGAGGTTAGTTTCATTTTTAGCGGTAAAAATGTGACCCATTCGCAGCAAAACTTAAAACAAATTGAGCGTAAACAAGCAAGGACGGTGTTTATAAAAACCCTGAGGTTCCTGCGGCCGACTGCACTAGCATGAGTTTATAAAAAGATTCAAACATGATTTTAAAACGTTTTTATATTAAAGCAGCTATTTAGCATAAAACTACTTATATAGATAATTTGAAATTTGAAAAAAAAAGATTCAACTTAGCTGACTAGAACGAGCCTTTTTTTTTATATACACTACCGTTCAAAAGTTTTAGAACACTTTCTAACTCCATGATTGTTCCTGATTTTTATTTCTTTCTACATT
>JAQMYJ010000040.1:31980033-31993652 GCA_030014305.1 Clarias laeviceps | reverse complement strand
GTGTGTGTGTGTGTGTGTGTGTGTGTGTGTGTGTGTGTGTGTGTGTGTGTGTACAGGGAAGCCCAGCTGTTAAGGGCTTTAAATCGCACATCAGAAGCTTCCAAAGTCCTGCAGCGTCTACAGCAGCTGTGTGAGAAGAACAAAAACACAGAGATGATCATCAGGTGTGTGTGATTGTTCATTCATTGCTAAATGTCTGATGTGTACTGTATAAGTAAATGTGATATAAGTGTGTGTGTGTGTGTGTGTGTGTGTGTGTGTGTGTGTGTGTGTGTTACAGGGTGATGTTAGCCACAGCAGAGCTGCACTGGGACTCGTGTGGGTTTTCCGCCGCTCTCCCACTCCTGCTCAAGGCTTTAGCTCTCACACGCCAACACAACCTGCAGAGACTCGAGTGTAAAACTGTACTGCACCTCGCTTACACACAGGTACACACACACACACACACACACACACACACACACACCAATAAATTTAAAATTGCTTCCTCAGTCATTCTTATGTGGTGTTATTTAAATATTGCTCTCTCTGTGTGTGTGTGTGTGTGTGTGTGTGTGTGTGTATGTGTAGTTGATGCTGGGGATCCCGGAGCAGGCCCTGTCGCTGGTGTGTGGTGTGTTGGAGTGTGTGTTAGCCCACGGAGCACTGATGGATAAAGCTAAAGCGCTGCTTCTGATGGCTCGGTGTCAGGTGGCTCTGAGCGCGTCTGCCTCGGAGGAACACAGACTCACCGGTGTGTGTGTGTGTGTGTGTGTGTTTTACTATTAATAATGATATTAAACTGACAGACATGTTTTTCTGGCTGAGTGACACTTTATGGATGGATGTTATAAATGATTGTGTGTGTGTGTGTGTAGCTGTAGAGTCAGCGGTACACACTCTGGATGAGGCCGGGTTTTATTTCTCTCAGCTGGACTGTAAGGCGCGTCTGCGTGACGTTCATTACCTGCAGGCTCGTCTGCACCACGCGCTGGGGAACTCGGCCGCGCGCAACAGGAGCGCGCTAATGTTCCGCATGCTGAACCAGGAGCTGCTGCACGCCCCGGCCACGCCCACTCACCACCTCTAACACGCACACGCCTCAACCACTCTGAGACACACGCAGCACTTGTCTGTAGTAATAAATGTTTTGTTCATAAACATGTGTATCAGTCGTGTCATTGAATAGAAAATTTTTTATTACATTTCTTTTTGCATTCATGAAAAGGCCTCTATTTACTCAAAACAACATAATGAGAAAAAAAAATCTGAAATGCAGTATTTTTAAAATACAGTGTAAAATATAGTGAAAGTGTAATGTTTGTGAAATAATTAGTTTAAAAACTAAATTAGAAAAGTGTTTTTTTTTTTTTTTTTTTATATATGAAAGGTTTGATGGATCTTATATCTAACATATTAATATATAATATAATTTATATATGGTGTAAATATAAATGTCAAAAAATCAGTGGTTTATATATAAGCTGTGTTCAGCTGCTCGGAGTGTGTTTCCCCGCACGCAGTGTGCCACACCTCGGAGTGTGTTTCCCCGCACGCAGTGTGCCACACCTCGGAGTGTGTTTCCCCACAGACAGTGTACCCCGCTTGGAGTGTCTCCCCTAATCCGAGTGTGTCCCGCTCTTAGTGTTTGTCCTTCTCAGTTTGCCCCGCTTGGAGTGTCTCCCAGTCTGTGTTGGTCCTGCCCAGAGTGTCTCCCACTCATACTGTCCCGCTCGTATGCCTCCCACTCGCAGTGTCTCCCGCTCAGATGGTGACCCGCTTGGAGTGTGTCTCCTAATCAAAGTAACTCCTAATTCAGTTCAATTCAATTCAATTTTATTTGTATAGCACTTTTAACAATTGTCATTGTCGCAAAGCAGCTTTATATACAATCAAAAGAATTATAAATCTGAGTGTCTCCACGTGGCTGTAGATCTGCTGTTTTCCTCCCTGCTGTAACCCGAGCCCTGGTGTCCTCCTCCTCCTTCTCCTCCCCTCTGCACTCCTCCACCCCTCATCCTTCCATCTTCAGCTTCACTCCTCCAACATGGAGGCTCTGGGAGGATATCCGTCCAAATCATCCAGCTCCAGACCCCGGCTGGTGTCCCTAGTCCTCACCGTGTCCCTGTGCATCAGCTCGCTGTTCCTCCTGCACGCACAGATCTCCAGGAGCCGCTCACACACAGACTTTTACTCCTTCCAGGTGAAGGACACGAAGGGGAGAGGAGTCTCACTGGAGAAGTATCGGGGGAAGGTGAGTCTCTGTGTCCCTGTGTCTCTGTGTCCCTCTACACCCCGGCGTTTAGGATCAGGGCTCAGTGTGATGGACTTTTAATACTGAATAAAAAAACCTGTAAGATCCTGCGCGTGCACGCACACACGCACGCACGCGCAGTCTCGCGCAGCACCCCAGAGCCACGAAGTCAACTCTCTGCTGAATCACTTTACTGAACCGACTCGATGAATCAAATCCAGCAAATGTTAGTTATTCTGTATGCATTTATTATCGATAATATTCGATACTACTCTCCTCTATTACACTAATAATATCTGTATAATAATGAACAATAAAATAAAAAAACAGCGTTTTTGTTTGTGGCTCTCGCGAATCAATTTCAGGAGTCATTTAAAAAAAAAGGCTCGTAACAAACTGGCTGTTAATAGTTCTGTTCGTTGAAGGACTGTAAAACAAATGTTCCCCTGTTTTACGAACACTTCTGTTTGTAAATGTTGGTCGAAGTAATTTTGGTGAGGAAATATCATTATTATCATAATGTAAAATTAACACCGAATGTCTTGAGAGAATTCCGACAAATCCCGCCTCCCGTGTTGTGATTCGCTGTAGCGGCTCGTGTTCTGCTTTCTGATTGGTTACTAACAAGCACATGCGAGCTATAAACCAATCGCAGAGAGGCAGGTATGATTTTTTTTTTCTTTTTTCGAATACGGATAGGAAACGTAATATTGTTCATCAAAAGATGTCTTCATTAAAAATAAAAAGACAAAACTTACATTTATGCCAGTGTAAACACTCCCTGGTGAAATATGACTAAAAAGGAAAGTTTTGGTGAAATAGTTAGCAGTTGCAGCTCAGATCCCTGATGACAGAGAAGACATGTTTGTCCTCCTGACATTTCCTCCCTGAAGTGTAATCAGCTCTCAGTGTCCATAAGTCAGGAGTTTAATATAAATCACATATCAACAGTGTGTTGGGTGAGAAATAAAACACTGAACATATCCACAGTGAGACAGATGAGCAGTGAGACAGGTTAGCATTGGTCAGCTAATCAGGGAGACGAGTGAGTGTTGAGGCAGCGATCAGGGGTTTGGAAGGTCCCAGGTTCAGGGCTGAGCATTGGGGAGTGTTGGTCAGGTAGTCACTACCACGTTAACACTGTTGGGCCCTTGTGCATGACCCTCGACCCTCAACCCTCAACTGCTCAGGTGTTTAATGAGATAAAAATGCAAGTCGGTCTGGATAAGTGCGTCCGTCTGCCAAATGCTGTAAATGTGAACGAATGTAGATGAACATTGCTGAGGTGAGAAGTGAGACAGGTTAGCATTAGACAGGTAATCAGGGAGACAGGTGAGAATTGGTGAAATAAAACACTGCAGAATGTGAGGTTATAGGAACATAAACAGTAATCGAGTGGATGGATGAACTAACGAAGTAACAAGTTTATAGTTTTCCTAAAACAGCATGTCTCCAAATGTTTAATACTTAGTTTAGTTTCTTTTAATAAATAAATATTGTAATAATAAAACAAATTATCAAATATGTTAGTTTATTGTTACTTGGAATGTCTAAGGAACTAGGAACTAGATCCTGTTGTCACGTACATTATAGCAGCTGTAAACAGATGTTTTCTCAGCAGCCTTAGTTTTCTCCATCTTAATTCCACAGGAAAATATTATTTTGTTACTAAGAGAATGTAATGGATTATTTCCTAAACTTACATTTAAACCACTGACTCTTACAAGGCACTCACACTGGAGACTCCTTTGATAAACACCTCATTACAGAAAAAAAAAAGCCATAAAATTGTACACGATATATATTCTGATTATGTGGTGTGTGTGTGCTGTGAGTGAGGCGTAATAACATATCAGAGCGAGCAC
The DNA here is from genome assembly GCA_030014305.1 of Clarias laeviceps. NCBI lineage: Eukaryota > Metazoa > Chordata > Actinopteri > Siluriformes > Clariidae > Clarias > Clarias laeviceps. The sequence continues at coordinate 31,989,554 of JAQMYJ010000040.1, read as the reverse complement.
ATTAATAAAAGACCTGCAGTAGTTATAGAGAATTAATCAACACCATCCTTTTGACCAATCAGAGTGCAGGACTCAGTGCTGGATAATGGCGTGCTGTGGTTTCAGGTGTCTCTGGTTGTAAACGTGGCGAGCCACAGTGAGCAGACTGAACATAATTACCGTGAGCTGCAAGAGCTGCACCGGGCTCTCGGGTCGACTCATTTCACCGTCCTGGCTTTCCCGTGTGCACAGTACGGAGACACGGAACCGGGGACGGGTCGAGATGCAGAGGCCTTTGCCAGGTCCAACTATGCCGTCACGTTCCCGTTCTTCAACTTGATAAAGATCATGGGGTCAGAGGCGGAGCCAGCCTTCAGATTCCTCACAGGTAAAACTAAACTGATTTCTGTGTAGACTTTTGAATAATGACTGTGATTTCATTAAGGGCCACACCCAAATATGCAAATGTAAAATATGTAAATGAGTCACAAATCATGCTGAATTATTTCCAGTGTGTTGTATCATTTTAGTCCATCGCTCTTGATGTATTGCTTATGAAATGTGCTCTTCTGTCTCCTGACACACAGATTCAGTTCAACAGATGCCAAAATGGAACTTCTGGAAGTTCCTGGTGGGTACAGAAGGTCAGGTCCTGCGGGTTTGGAAGCCAGAGGAGCCGATGGAGGAAATCAGGAAGGAAGCGACGGCTCTCGTTCGGGAAATCATACTGAAGAAGAGACATGAGCTCTGAGAGAGATTCTGTGCGCTGAGGTGGAAAAGTTCTGAGGGTTCTGAGAGGAACGACGCCTCAGTGTGGTGCTGGAACAGAACAGAGAACTCTGCCTGTGGTGGTGAAGTGTGTGTGTGTGTGTGTGTGTGTGTGTGTGTGTGTGTGTGTGTGTGAGAGAGAGAGAACATGTTGGAAAGGTGACTTTATTCCAAGTGAAGTGTGAAGTCTCAGGGCGTTCACAGTGACTGAACCCACCTGCAATCCCAGACATCCCTAATGTCACATATTTAATGTTAATCTGTCAGTTTCATCTCGACTCTTAATGAGCGCACAACCACTTTAATCAGAGATTTCAGGTTATTACTAAAAGACTTAAAGAATAAACGTGTTATTGTTGTAAAATATTAGTTAAAAAAAATAAAAGTTTAAATACCATAAAACACTCAACTCAGTGTCCTAATGGGCGTGGCTTACTTAAAAAGTGAAAGTCAGTGATTAAACAGTGTGTATTTGTGTATATAAATCATGACGTGTTATCTCAGACACACAACCTGACTCATCTCTCTCTCTCTCTCTCTCTTAGTCAGAGATAAACACTCCTCCACACACTGCTGTAAGAAACACACAACATGAAAATAATAAAACTCTTTCTGTTACACACATAAACACCTTAAATACAGAACTGCCTCCAGAGACGTTCGATGACATCAAGAAAAATCCACAAATAAAAATGAAATGAAGAATTTACAGTATAACCTACTGTGCACTAATCACACACACATCACACACAACACACGGAAGGAAACATACAAACTCTACAGCCTGTGTCTAAATCTTTAATGTAAGTTTAAAACCATCTACCTTCGTCCAGCAGGGGGAGTCAGAGGACAGCTTTGAAATAATGAGGAGCAATGGGCTACAGTACCTGAGTACTTCAGCAGAGCACACACACTTTCTGCAGAGCACACACACTTTCTGCAGAGCACACACACTTTTCACAGCCTTGGCCTGTGTTTTGGGGTATTTGGAATATTTTGAAACTAGAGCTGAACTCTAGTCCTTACATAACCGAGATGAGATTCTGCTACCATTCCTACGTTTACTCTTAAATTGATGCTTAATGATTAAATATATGCTTTTAGTTCCATCCCAATATACACCCTCCAAGCAAACATTTGGACGATTGATGTCCGTCTATGACATCTGTGGAAAATCAGATAACGTCAAACACGTCCGTTCAACTTTCATCTTCTTGGAACTATTTTTCAACCATGACGGGACGTTTCGGAGGGACGTCATTTCAATGGTCATCAAAAGGAGTCTTTAGGGGTGCTGTGGTGTCCGGCACCAGGATGTTGGCAGTGGATCCTTTGGGTGGTGTTGGTTGTGGGACGGTTTATCCGGTGTGTCCCATTGGGCTCGATCAGATTTGGATCTGGAGAGTTTGGAGGCTGCGTCAGGGGCCTTGGGCTCTTTGCCTGCTGGAGTCTTTCTGTCATGATTAGCACTGATTTTCATTGATTTGTGCTGCATTCTGTAGCTTCTGTAGGATCAGATCGGACAGGCTGGACTTTGGTCCCCACAGGCATGGACGAGCCTTTGGGCTTACTGGGGTATCATTGGTGACCAGTGGTAATGGCTGTATACAGAACTTATCTTGCGGACAAAAAAAGTTTTATTCTTCTTTCAGCTGCTTTTATAAGAGGAGGGCACAGGATCACCCAATCCACTCAGTTTTATTCAAATTTTCCTTATAATAATACATTTTATGATTATATTATATTTTATACATTATTTATAGACTGACTTGATCCAAATCTGATTACATAAAAATGGATCAGAAAAATAATATAATTTAATAATACGATAATATTAAGACCAAATTATTATTGTATATTACAGTACACTTTTAAGTAATGTGGATAATATAAAATGAGTTTAATTGTATACTATCATTTTCTCATTTTACACTCCACACACACACACACACACACACACACACACACATCTCTCTCCAGCCTGTATATAAGTGAAGCAGAGATGATGAGGTAATGAAAAGTTGTAGGTTCCGGAGGCGACACGGTCGGAGCATCAGACCTGCAGTTTGGAACCTCATTAATAAAGGACAGAACACCAGTCTTACCGTGTGGAGGCGTTTATTTGTTCTGTAGCTTTTGCTTTAAATTGTGTGATATGCGATTCGAGGAGCAGGAGGAGTGTGTTCATGCGGCCCAGCGAGGATACGGTTTATTCAGCCTGTAAGATTCACACACAGTTTAACATATTCATAAATAATCAGTTCACTGAAAGGTTTAACCTTGTGGAATGTTAAAAACTGTTATTAGAAAGAAATTATAATTAACTTAAGATCTTATAGTTTGTTAACAACAAGCAAAGTTGAAAAGTTGTGGTGTTTGATCAGTACTTAATTACAATTAGGGTTACAGTTACAGTCACCACCGTACATCATTTAGGATTATTTTTCTACAACTGCACATCCCCAAGTTTTACTCCACTTAAATCATCCCAATTCGCCAGCTGTTATTAAAAACATCATTTTAATCGTTACATTATTTTTTTTCTGCAAAATGAGTTACTTCCTGGTGTCACTTACTTTATACAGCAGTAAACACTCAATCTTGTAAGGATCATCTCTTTTTTTTTTTTTTATAATTAAGAAGACAAAACAGAGACATCATGTCACAGAGAAACCCCACGCCGTGATCAGAATCCAGAACTCAGCATGCTGTATGATCTATTCACGATTATCCACTAAACCTTTATCACCGTCTACAATGATATGACTAAATTATTGTGTGCATCACTATAACACTTTTCCACCTAATAACAGGCGAGCAGAATTTTCTAATAATCAGCAACGCTACACATGGGTAGTTTTATACCCGATTCTCAGACATTAAACTCTAAACAATTTTTTGAAAGAGCGCATGAAATCGAGCAGCAGGTCCGAACACATGTCCAAGTTCATCATTTATTAAATACAAGGAATAAATCAGTGTCAAAAAACTTTTGTACATGATTTATAATATTATTAATGTATTAATAATTAATAGTAGCTATTGCCACAAGGACTGTATAAATTTAAAATGATTTATACAATATACTGCGACATTCAGCACTCGCTGTATTGTTCATTTGAAGAACAATTCTGAAAAAAATAAGAAGATGCTGTGTTAATTAAAAATACTAATATATGCATAAACATTATTATTATTATTATTATTATGCTGTAAATTATAACACTGTATCACTGAAAGCTTATTCTTGTTATGATTAAAAATGTATTTAATTTCAATTAGTAATTAATAAATATTTTATCATCTCGTCACTGACATTCATTAACATCTGCTCTAAGGTCAGATTCCCCGGCCTGCACTGTGGTGTCCCTTCATTCATCATGTTCATATTTAAAACCTAAATGAAGTGTGTTTTCAAAAACGACCATTAGCACACAACTTTAATATTCGCAGGTTTTATTACTCAAGTGTTGTGTAACAGTCGTATAAATTATTGTTTAATACACAATTTTCCAACACACACCAGTTAGACACAGAGACACGTTATACAAACATACATAGAAATGATAACAATAACAGAACGCACAGTTAGCGCCTGGACTCAACACCGTACAACTGATTCAGCTGTGAACATTAAAACACTGCGTTCAGGATATTCCTGGGCCGACAACGAACTTTTGATATGATTGCAATATTGTGTACTGAAATATGCTACGTTATGCTACAGAAACGCAATCGCACACTAGCTATTAAAAAACAAAAAGCTGGTTAGCATAACCAGTTAGCTAATTATCACTGTCTAGCAAGTTCTATATGTTAACTATGTGAGATGTTTACATGAGCTAGTCGAAATGTTGAACTTGGGAACAACAAGTCTACAAACACTAACATGACCTTTAATCGTAATGAAATGTTATAATTATAACAGATTACATTATTGTGTTTTAACGTAGAAACATTTAAATGGTAAAATTCAATAAACTGCTATTGCTATGCGTAAGCAGCATAAACACTTAAGTATAACACGTTGTTATTGAGCTGAAAATGAGGCTAATGACTTTATTTAGCCCTTAGCTACTTAAAATGTGTATGTTGTAAAGATATAATGATTACGGAAACAAGAAACATCAACATTAACCTCAGAAATTCCCTTCATTCTACCTGCAGAACACAACAGAACAAACCCATGTAGCCCCGCGAAGGCACCATATTCCCAAACTGAATGTGAGGGGAGTGATAATATTTCGAGGTAATCACTCTTAAGAATATTATAGATCGGCACAAATCTAACAGTGTCGTAGCAAGAAATTCAAAACAGAGGTGAGTTACAGCCCATGAGCATCACTACACTGGTTACACAAGTGCTTTCACGATCTCACAACTGTGTGGATATATTTATAGCTTTAAGGTTCCAATAAATATCTATTACTATTGGTTGTTGAGAACTCACCCAGCAGAGAAGCTAAACCAGCTAATGCTAATGATCAGATTATGGTGAGTAAATGCGTTAGCATGTTGAAGTTTAGCCAAATATGAAATCTTCACCATGTCTGATTCACCTCACTGTCCAACTTTCCTCAATTTACCTTAATGTTTAATTTCCCACACCAAATTACCAATGTCATGTTTACCTCAATGTCTGATTTCCCTGACTGTCCAATTTAACAGTCTAATTTACCCCAATGTCCAATTTAAGCTAATGTCTGATTTTCTTCAATGTCTGATTTATCTCAGTGTTTGCTTCACTTTAATGTCTGATTCACCTCAACTCCTGATTTACCTCAATGTCCAATTTACCCTAATGTCTGATCTACCTCGATTACTGATTTACCTCAATACCTGATTCACCTAAGTGTCCTATTTAACACAGTGCCTGATTTACTTTAATGTTTGATTTGCCTCCGTGTTTGATTTGCCTTAATGTCTAATTTATCTCAGCGTCCTATTTACCTCTGAATGTCTGATTTACCTTTAAAGTGTCATTTACCTCCCTTAGTCACTTTAAACAAGGTGAGAAGTGATAACAGTGAATAAACGTCGGACACTAAACCTGACTGTCTGACTGCATCTGTCTGATGTCTTAAGTTTTGTGGACGTTTGATTTTAAGTCGCCGTGAGCAGAAAATGTTTTTGCAGCTTTAAATATTGTTGCTGCTGCTCGAGCCCTGTGAAAGGGCGAACTGAGTCTCAGAGTACATTAGGACAAAAGACTCAACACAACAGGACTGTTACTAACACAGTACAACTAAGCACACACACACGCACACACACACACAACATTAAGACAACTTTACACTAGTACACATATACACACAAAGATAACACACTATATTACAGTAATATTATAGATTACTATCATTTACAGTCTGTGTGTGTGTGTGTGTGTGTGTGTGTGTTTATGAGAAGGTGTAATATTGGAAGAAGAAATACCAGCTTTAGATACATGCTAATACGCTACGTGTTTCACATTGACATTAAATAAAATTAGCCTTTACAATAAATGGCTAAATGTGCAAAAATCCTCTTTAAAGGGTTAAAATAGCTACAGGAAGTAGCAAATACTGGACCCCCAGTCACACTAGGCAGACTAGCCCTTCTTGCCTTAGCCAAGTAACTGAAATGCTAATTGCTAACAGTAATATTCTTTATTTAAGGGTTATTAAGAAATAAGGAACAGGAAGTGGCAGACTAGATTTGCTACTGGAGTTTAAAGTAACTAGCTGTTAGCATGTCAGTTGATTAGCACTCTAGACTCTAAGCAATGATTAACATAAAGCCTTAATACATATGCGTAGATACTGAAATTAGCCGTGGAGCTACCAAGGCTAACTTGATGTATTATTTAATCTGAAAAAGTCACACATTAGCATACAGATGATATTTGTTAGCAATAATAATGAACACTGGAGTGAAGAGCGAGTGTTACCAGTATCACAATGTTATGTACAAATATATATTTTTGATCATTACACGCAGAAACGTGTTGCTAATTGACGACTGGACGTCTACAACTAAACGTTTCTGGGAAAAAACCTTCTCGACGTAGCAGTTTTGTCAGCATCACGTCACGGGTTTGTTGAGCTGCGCTCATGGCTTTTGTTGGAAGATTAGCAAGAAACACAGTGGTGTTTAGTGATGTTAGCGGCAATGTGTGGCAGTGTGCCAAATCTAACCACACACACACACACACACACACACACACACACATACATACATCAGTACTCCACCATAGCTAAATTTTTGGACTCCTTGTACAGAAACACCATGAGGACGCTTATCAGCTAATCAAGCTAACCTCGTCCATTCTTTCTGGTTTTTTTGGATCTTTCATCTGTTTATTTATTTCTTAATTCATTTATTTTAGATTGTGTGTAGAAGAAAGTGACATCTCTGAATCTCCTCACAGTCCAGCCAAAGACCCAACGAACCGCCTCTCCTCAGCATCAAGGAGCATGGACGGCTAAAACGGTAAGTGTGTGGCTGATTTTTTACGCTAAGTGCGCGCCGTTTCGTTTTACTTGTCGCCATTTGACTTCCTGTGTGAATGCGATGGTGCTGGATCACAACAAAGCCACGATGGGGAACAGGGGAACTCATGGAGCGACGACAATTGGTGAACAGAGGGAACGTATTTGCCTTCGTCCCTCTGTCTTCTTCAAATTTCTCTCATTTCCTCCCTCGGTCCTTGAGTGCTCAGTTAAACGCTAAAGGTCAAGGGTTAGCTTCACCTCTCGCAATAGTTCAAGGTGAAACTTCCGGAACTTTTCTGCTCTACGATGCTCCACTGCTCCACATCTAGCTTGTCTTCCATCTCATCTTCTTCATCCTCTTCTTCATCTTCCTCGTAAAGGCTCGCTTCCTCAATGGAACTTTCCATACGGTAGCAATATGGTTGCCCTTCGGTGTACTCGTATATGGTCGGTAAACTGCTCTTTAAGCTGCAGCGTCGCCTCAGCGCCACTAGGAGGGGCTGTAAAGAACCAAAACACTAACCATTAATGTTTTAAAACAATCTAATTGTTCACAAAATGTCCAAAGTACAACTACAGAAAAAAAAAATCTTTAAATGAATATGCATAAATACCCAAAATTAGAAATGCTAACATTTTGCTAGGTTTATCTAGCTGGCCAACTAACCATGTTACCATGACATCAAGCATCTAGCAAACATCACACAGTTTAAGCCTTCGTTTTATCACTAACGCTTGTCCCAATCTGAATTCATGTCAAATATTAATAAAAATAAAATCATAACAACTTACTGTAGCACTGTTTTGACAAAAAACACAAGAATTCTAGTTAAAATATTTCACTTTTCTTTCAGTAATTCTATGTTTTAAAGATGCCATACATGTATATAGAGCTAGCTTTATGGCTAGTTAGCGCTTGTGGATAGTTAGCAAAAACTATCCATAACTACCCTAAACCAGGGGCCATGATTATGCTAACTGCAAAAAGCTGCTAATTTAAAGAAGCTGCTAGCGCTTCTTTAATTAAGGATGGGTTAAATTGGTTTCTTTACAACGTACCAACAGTGCTACCTCACATTAAGAGTGAAACTATCTAGTGATCTAGCTCAGAGCTTTACAAGCAAAATTATTGTTTATATAAGATTAAACACGGATAAAAGCTATGCCAGTGACACACTCATGTTAATGTAGCAACTGTTTCTAAGTGGTGTTTGTTAGCAGTGTTGTTGCTACCTGAGGCATGGTGAATATGTCCACATTGTTCCCGAGATCGATCCAGGCCAGGCACGAGAAGCTCTGTGGGGTTTTCACGGCCTCGGTCAGGTCCTTCATGATGGACACGGTCAGACGGTTTCCGTTCAACGCCAGCGTGGTTAGTTTGGGCAAAACGCTTAAAACAGGCAGCAGGATGCGCAAACCTTCATCTCGCAGTTCAGTAAAGCTTAAATCCACAGAGATGACAGCGCCCCCACTGGTCTGGAGGTAATACCCGACGTGTCGAACATCCCGAGTGGACAAGGGGATTCCAGAAAGGTCCACCGAGTCGCTGCAGAGCTTCTTCTGAAGAGTCGTTTTCAGCCTGAAGAGGAGAAAAAACTGGATGATTCGAAAATTTGAAATGTAGTGATAGTCTTTGTTGTCTAGTCCAAAAGTTTTGTATTTTAAGAATATAAATAATTGAGAGCTGGCATCAGTCAAATCAATTTGTTAAATTGCTGCGATATTTACGTGCAACTTGTGCAAATTGTGGTTAGTGACTCCACCAAGCTAAGGGCTAAAGAGCCCTTATACCAGTCAGAAAAAGTGCAATCAATATGAATGCATGAGTGACTTCCATTAGTGGTGTGATTTTATTATGATTGATTGACATGCTAATACTAATACAAGTATATGATCTTATAATGCTGTGTGCAGGTTAAAGACAGTGGTTAGGGCGTGTCTGCAGCGTCACTGTCATATCATTACTGTCCATCCTAACAGAAGGCAAGATAAGACAAGAACAAGACAACGCAACCAAAGAGAAGGTAAAGCAAGGCAAGAAAAGGCAAGGCATGAGAAGGCAAGGCATGAGAAGGCAAGGCATGAGAAGGCAAGCCGAGTAAAGACAGGGCAATGCAAAAAAAATGCAAGGCAAGGCAAGGCATGATCTGTAAAGGGTAACCTGTCCATAAATAACACAACTGAGCTGATAGGCAAACTGTAAGGCTTTCCAGTGACTTAATGGTTTATTCAATTCAATTCAGTTTTATTTGTATAGCGCTTTTAACAATTGTCATTGTCGCAAAGCAGCTTTACACAATCAAA
>JAQMYJ010000040.1:31959524-31973968 GCA_030014305.1 Clarias laeviceps | reverse complement strand
AAATTTGCAAAAATCTCAAGTAAACTTTTTTCATGTTGTCATTATGGGATGTTGTGTGTAGAATTCTGAGGAAAAAAATGAATTTAATCTATTTTAGAATAAGGCTGTGACGTAACAAAATGTGGAAAAAGTGATGCACATCAATACTTTCCAAATGCTCTGTATGTGTTGTGAAACCGTAATTTTGCAGAACTTGGCAGATTTGTGTCGAATACTGCAGCGCCAACAGCACACACACACACACACACACACACACACACACACACGGCTAATATACGGCCTGATACTGTACGGTTACGGGACTCATTACTGAACAAAAAAATCCTCCTGACTGTTTTTTTCACGAGCTCCAACTGTATTTTCATTTGCTCTAACTCTCTGTTTCTCTCTAAACAGTGCTTTGACACACACACACACACACACACACACAGATTGGTTCACTTCAGTGTAATAAAGCACTGGGAATGTTTATATTCACTAGCGGATAATGGAGGATTCAAAAACACATCTAAAGCTACAGAGAGACTCACCAATCACCTTTAACATTAAACCCTATTTACTTTAACCATTTCTTTTGTATTATGGTGCCGTCGTGGTTCAGGTGTTGAGGCTCTGGGTTGGGGGTTCAAGCCCGGCCACCTGGTGGCCACTGTTGGGTCTGTGAGCAAGACCCTTAACCCATAACGGCACGTGATGGACAGTCATATTGTACGCCCCCTTACTGATTGGTACCTGTCGCTGATGTGGCAGTGGCCTAATACAAGGGGTGGGAAATGGACAGGCCTAAATTTGTGTAAAAAATTCTAAAGTGTTAAAGCTTCGGTGCTGAGAACAGATTACTGTGAGGGCGTGTCGGTGCTGGAGACGGAAATCAGCTGTGGATTTTACGATAAACATTACAGCTGTCCATCTTTACACGGTGAAGAGACAGGTGAGATTCACAGCTAAGCGGAGAACAGTTTTGTTTTTGCAGACTCATAAATGATTCAGAGCTTTTTACATTATTCACTCCTTCCCACTGAGACTCTCTCTCTCTCACTCTCTCTGTCTCACACTCTCTTCTGCATCTATTTGTCTTTTCTCTCATTTCTCACCCTCAAGGCTAAATGCCTTCAGCAAATAAAATAAATAAAGAGAGAGATTTCCCATGATGCAGTAGGAGTGTGTATAAAGAGAAGAGCCCAAGCTGTATCTCGTGTTGCACTAAAGGGCGCGCTAGTCAGTTAGCCAGATCCACACAGAACCTGAGTGTTTTTGGGCTACAGTAACATGCACTTGTAGAACCGTTATCTCGTATCTCGCTCTAATGTGAAATCACATCCCTAACATCAGCAGCAGAACCGATCCATCATCGCCGTCCTCGAGACAGCTTCTGGAACACCGTCTCAGAGAGAATACTGATGCGTGTTTATCAGTCGATGATTCACAAATCTGTCCCGCCGAGACCCAGCGAGAATTCCCCTCCTATAGCGGAGGAGCTGTTGTCATGGCGACGCCTGACTTTCCCACCTGAGTAGGTGGTCACACCTGTGAGGAGTGCGAGATGCCGACTCTCGCTTCACCGAGGGAGCAGCTGGCGTAGCGTCTGTCACAGAAACGTCTCACATCGTCTGAGCGTCCACCGCCAACTCGGGCTTCATCACGAGAACAAAAACGCCCGAGCGGTTTAAAGCACGCTGCCGAAAGCTGCCCCTTACCCAGATAACATCACGTCTAAGGAAAATACTCGCTCCTGATTGGCTGACTTTCTTTTGTAAATCAACACTCCTGACTTTCTTTTGTAAATCAACACTCCTGATACAACGTAACCATGGCAACAATTATAAATACCAGTTTAGACCCGCCAGATATTTTCTCAGTACAGTTACTAAATAAACCAGAATTTGTATCACCACAGCAACAACAGTAAATGGCAGGTATTGGTACAAGTGGGTGGAGTTTATTTTACAATTAAAGTAAAAATGAGAACAATTCACTAAACATTTGTTACCCGGGCTTGGCACCAGCACTGCACCCAGTGTCTGGGGTTTGGGCACTGCACAATGCTACAATTAAATGTTTAACCATTTAAAGGAGTTATTAAAAGTGATTAGTTATACAAAATAAAAAAAAATGTAAAATGCGCACTCATCATGTTCATACTACATTCCTGTCAGGTTCCCAAAGCGTCTATCATGTTGGCACTCATTTCCTCTCACGCACATAATCAGGCTCTCACCAGGTCTGAAGACATCAAGCGGCGTTATTATTAAGTCCGATCAGATCACCCTGCATTCTTACCAGACGCTTATTATATACTTACTACGGTGTCGTTGCGTCTGGGGGTTTGGTATGAATACCGTGACACGCCCAGTGCTTTTCATCACTAAGTGTGAAGAAATGGATCCAGTATTTATATTAAATTCTCTGAACGTGACATAGAGATCTGCATGCACGCCATAAACATGGCAAGCGCCAGAAGGTCTTTTACAACGTTGAACAGATGTTATATGGTCATGGTCATAGCACAAGCATGAAGAGGGCGCTCCATTGACGCAGGAACAACGCAGTGTAGTACATCAGTGAAGTTCTTAAGAGGCGCTAGTTACGGCGTTAACTGGTCAATGCTGTCATTACTACATGCGTATTAAGGTTGTTCATGCGTCTTGCTTCGTCGTCGTCCTCGCCAGGCTTTTTTTAACATATCTATATAAAGTCCAGCAGCTTCATGTAAAGGAAGTCAATACTATGTCCTCACTGGTTATCTGGCAAGTTCTACAAGGTCTTGCTTTATTCAGCCAGTTTTTTGAGGACGTACTGTAGTGGAAACATGGGGTCAGGGGTAGCTCAGTGGTTAAGGCACTGGACTACAGTTCGGAAGGTCCCGGGTTTGAATCCTCAGGCCACCAAATTGTCCGTGTTGGGCCTTTGAGGCCTTTTAACCCTCAACTGCTTAGATGTATAAATAGATAATAATGTAAGTCACTCTAAATAAGGGCGTCTGCCAAATACCTAAACTTGACGAGTTAGGACTGAGATTTTAGTCCGAAGCCATGGGAATGCCTGAAGTCAGGACGTGAACACTTTATTTTCTTATTTAAATAAAGCAGTACTTCAGCATATGAGTTTAATCCACTCCGGAAGCGAGTCTTAAGGTGAAATGTCGTATTGTGAAACGCATTTTCACATAGGAAATAATGTAACTGCAGATAATACGTTCCAGCCACCCAAAAATATTATCAATATTACCAATTTTCAACTCCATATTTATATTCTTTGCATATAAAACATGCAAAACGTTTTGAAAAGATGTAAATGAAGTAAAATATAAAATAAATAAACAGTAAACCTTAGGTACCGGCTGCTTTAAAAACCAAACTGAAAGTGGCTCCCTTTTCTTCTTGCTACCGTCCTCCCGGACGTACGCGCTCGGTCGCTCATATGCAGAAAATGCTTCGTATGCCGAGGCTAATTTCTTGTAGAAATGCAGTTCTTAAGGTGAAAATTTACGAGGCAGGGTGTTCGTATGCTGAGGTACCGCTGTATAATGGTGTTGAGAGGAGCTCTGGAACTCCGGTTCAGACAGACAGTGACGTCAACTCATCCTGGTGTCTCAGAGCATCAGCAGTAACCCGGCAGCACTTCTCCCTTTAAATACACTCATCAGCTTTGGATCATTAGATCATTACAGACATGTTCATGGTTAAATCTGTAACACTGACTCACTGTCCTGAGATACATTCACGTCACTCAGCACAGCTGCTCATAAAACATGCACATGAAGTCCTTGTTTTTTCATACTATGATAAGAGTATTCCGTGTCCAAACCTATCAATTGTTCACCAAATTTCCCTGCATGACCATTTGTAGGTGGAGCTTGTGCAGTGCTGATAGTGCTGGAATACAGATATTTTACAAATACGTAAGTACATGTGCATCCTGTCCTTTGTTTGTGAAAGGTTTGTGATGCTCTGTGTGAATACAGAAGTACTTTGCTCTGACTTGTCCTGGCATTTCTGTGTGTGCCACACCCATAAAGACCGACCCACAAGGATCTGAAATTTAAATCACACTCCGGAAAAAACAGCGAGAGCAAATCTGGCAGACAGACACGAGGTCCAGACACTGCGAGGAGAGAGTCGAGGTCGGAACTGACTTTTAGAGGAACTGGCTTTTTATTCTTCTTATGTAGATATTATGTAGATGTGAGCGAGCTGCCTGGCCCAGTGGAGAGAGAAGAAAGTTCTTGAGATCTTTCTCAATTTCGCAATAAACATGCCAGTGTTACTAATGCAGAAGGAACAAACAATAGGAGAAGTGAAAAAAAGATGTTTCATCTGTTCCTCAGCCCCTCAGCCCCTCAGCCCCTCAGCATCGTCCCCCGCCCCCCCCACACGCACACACACTCACACCTTCAGCAAGTCAGGTGAGAGAAAGGTGAACCCACAGGAACGATGGAGGAATCATGCGTGCTGGAAACCCGGTGAAGACGGGAATCCTGATCCTGAGATATAAAACAACAGGATTCTCACAGGAGGGGGATTCCCCAAGACGAGGAGAATCTCACTCTTAGGCTCCGCCTACATTCACAACACAACGCAGATGAAGAAGTAGCGTGCTCATAACGGCATCCGGTAAATTCATGAGAAGCAGAAGAGCTGAAGAATGGTATTGTAGGACTAGCACTTTCTCTCTCTCCCTCTCTAAATGTAGGAAGGTGTTACTCGTACCTGGTCGTTGTACGAAGATGATAAAATGATTGCGTTGATACTAACAGCTCTTCCTGTGATGGAGCTCCGCCCCCAAAACCGTTCACTCATCTCTACCTTTCAATCAGAGCAGAGGACAGCAAAGGGCAAGATATGATATCCTGGGTCAGTTTATGTTTTCCACACACATCACGCAGGTGACCCTGATCTACGAATACTCACCCGGAGCCTCCCAGTGTTTATCTTATTTAGGACCTTGAGGAGACTTTAAAGACTCAACATGGATCTGATAAGACCTTACATACTGTACGTTAGTCAAGCACAGACCTGCAGTGTGTGTGTGTGTGTGTGTGTGTGTGGGTGTGTGTGTGGGGGGGTGGGTGGTATTCCAAGTAAATCAGACTTGGTATATTTCCAAATGAACTCTATAGTGCTTTGTTCTGAGCTTGAGCAGACTGACGGTGATCTTCTCCACTCACATGAGCGAGGACGAATCCAACGTTCAGCCAACTCTGCTGTTTGTTAGCATCAATCCAGGCAAACTACCGAAGTGAAATCAACGCCATCAGCTAGAGGTAGGAACATCATGTAATTTTCATGTAGTAACCATTAGAGAGTCAAAGTGACCGAGAAACGAAAAAAGAAAAGAGAACAGGACGGTTAGCGTTAGTCCTTAATAGCTATAACTGGTTCAGACTAGCATTTGCGAAAAAATCGAAAGTCGAAAAAAGAAAGAAGTAACTAAAGTTTTCAACTTATAAAACATTTTAGTTTCAAAACCAATTTTGGCAGTAAAAATGATTTGGGGGCGGAGCTACATACAAGTTAACCATACAAGTGTTACAATGGCATAATGTCACATGACATCCAAGCTAAGAACCAGCATGCTACACTAACAAGCTAGCTAACTTAACTGATCTTGCTAATGTGGAATGTTGTGTACTTTCAACTATTAGCTAGTCGGGACGGTGGGAGGATCTGGGGGGCGTTTCCGAATTTGCGTACTCATGAATATTTATAGCTCGTGATACTTAAAGTTTGAAAACAAGCAAAGTGTACTGAACTGTCGCACGCTATCTGTCTGTCTCTCTGTCTCACTCTCCATCTCTCTCCATCACTTTGCCCCATAGAGCAGGGCATTGTGGGTACTTAGAGGGTTTTTCAAAGCAGCCATAATGACACACACACACACACACACACTCTTAGTGTTATTGATCCACGCATGCTTTGTGCTTTAACAGCAGTCTGGAGCCGCATCAGTCATAACGTCTGAGCTGATTTCCACAGAAACATTAAAAAGGTTCTGATCTGTGCCCGTGTGTGTGTGTGTGTGTGTGTGTGTGAGATTAATGGTACAACCATAACGAGCTCTAATTTGTCCCATTTATCTCCGGTCTCACTGCCACAGATTGCTGCAGCGTTCATGACTTATGACCTCGTCTGTAACTCAGAGACACGAGGAGGAAAAAAAGCAACAGTTACAGGAAATGAACCTGGAGGAGACACTGTCTGGAAAAACTGTGAAGTTTAACAAAATTGCGACATGGGAGTGCACAGTGCACACTATTTCAGCTCTGGTCTATATGACACACACACACACACACACACACACACACACACACACACTACAGATGCCTGATGTCTGTGAACGCCACAGTGTTCCACCTGATCACGCAGATTGTAGATTAGCATTCAAAAACATAAAGAAATCCTTGACTCATTAATTATCATCTAAACTAAACAGTCATATCTGTTCCCAAGCAAACCTCCGGTGTAAAGAGCGGTGTGTTACTAGTCGTACCTGTCTCACAGTGTTATAAACCTCTACGTCACGACCTGCGTTCTGTCCTTCACACGTATTAGTTATTACACCAGCTAAAGTACATCTCGTCATGCTCTCTACAGGGCAGCAGAATTTACTGTTTAGTCAGTTCTGATGTCAGATGGGACTCCAGTGTGTGTGTGTGTGTGTGTGTGTGTGTGTGTGTGTGCAACAAACTAAATGTGAGAAAAAAATTAGCGGGTTGTTGCCCCCAGGGAGAGAGAGAGAGAGGAAGGAAAACAAAAAAACAGGAAGTGTCACACCCACATCCTTATTCAACAACAACCTGGAGAAGGAAATCCAAAAAGCCTGACAAGTCCACACACTCAACCTCTTTTTAGAAGAAATATTTATTCAAATCAAAACCAAACCAGAGTCCCGCCTTGGGTTTCCCCCCCACAGTCCAAAGAGTGCAGCTGTAGAGTTGGCTGATTGTTGTTTGTGTCCAATTTTCTCAGAGTGTGTGTGCATGTGCTTGTGCCCTGTAATGTATTGGCACCCCCCCATCCAGGCTTTACGCTTTTGTACCCTGACACATGACAAGCGGTATAGAAAAAGATGGATTTTCAAGCTCTTCTACTTTTCAATGATCTCAGTATCGACTTGAGCCAAAGAACTATTATTTTTTTTTCATTTCTGTGTCGTTCCGTGTCCTGCATATATATCTGTCTCTGTGTGTTTTGACCCCCTGGCCACGACACACAACCTCACCTTCAGAGGGATACAGCCAGAAAACATCAAGCACTGATTAAGTACAAACTGAAGCTTCACACAAAGCAGTCTATGAACAAGTGAAGCTACTCAGAAATCATCAGTGTGAGATCATGTAACTCCCGTCTGCGTCTTCTAATTCACTCCACTCGACACAGCTAGCGCTTTCCTGGAGAAATACGATGCCAAACCAGACAAATGTAGAGGAAATTTGTTGCCTTGGACTGCCTGGAACTTAACTTTAAGAACCAGGCAAGACCAGCATTCAACCATCAACCCTCCATCCCATCAGGATGTCAGGATCTCACAGAGGTCTCAAGCAAAAGTAGGCCCACAAAACGTCCTCCCCCCACAGTGCCAGGGACTCCAGGGACTACCAGAAGGCACCACTGTTCCTGGCAATCACAATTATGCGTTGTCCTGAGAATAGACCCAGGCTAAATGTGCTCTAGAGGCTCTCCACCAGGTCTTCATTCGTCCCTCAACCTCACCTGGTACTGCAGTCTATTTCTTTGTTAAAATAAAACAGGAAATTCTCTGTCCTTGGATTTATTTGTTCTACAACCTTATCTTAATCAGAGACAGGGATGAGTGGAAAACCACCACGAGGGGGCGCTCCCTCAATCTTCCATGTGTTAGTCAGTGATGTTCCCTGTGTCATGCTCAACAGGTAATGGTGCACACTGGTGCATTTTAGTGCACATCTGTAAAGTTCTGAGGTTATCAAAAGCCAGTAATGTCTTTGCGAAGTTGTGTACAAAAGGACGAGGATGAGCTGAAAGCCTGAGTTACTGGCCAGGACCTTGGATGGTAACGGAGATCTAAAGATTCTTGGAATTTGCTAATTTCACCTTCAGTATGGTGGCTGCATTGTTAACATCATTAGTGTTAAGCAGACCTGAAGTTAGAAGTCCAACGGAACTTTTAGAGCTTTGAAGAAAAAGTTCACCACTGTACCACTGCTCAAGCATCATGAACCTTCCATCCCTTTTTTCATTAAGAGTGACACAACACAAGTTGGGTCTTATCCCAGGGTGATCTCTAAAACTTTTTGAAATGTTCTTTTTATTCTCACATACTGTCTCTTGAAGAATGGCATTATGTCTTTGGAAATCGAGGACTCCTTTGAGGAAATCGAGGAGCCATCAAGCAGCCACTGGAGGAGAAGCAACACTGGCTGGAGTAAAGTTCTCATACTACCTGGTTACCCCCAAGAAAACCCCAAACACCATTTTACAGAAGTCCTGTCTCCTGGCCGAATTGTTCAGGAAGGAGTTTCGTGTAGAAGTAGAACAAGCACAGGAGCAAGATCTGACCCAGTATCTGCTCTGAGGGTCAGGACCACATTCCTCTCTCTCAGCCTTCATGACGGATTACCCATATGAGACAGTACCTTGGCTTCAGGACATCCAGGTGTCACTCCCACACACTGCACAGCTTATTCAAGACAGTTACGGGGAAGTACCCCAAGTCAAGATGTATGTTTCTGTACCACCCGTGCACCCACTTACCTCCTTGGTCATCCCCTTAATGTGGAAACCGATACCACCACCATCATTGGTGGTCTCATCTATCATCTGCCTTTTCTACAAACTTTTGCTTCCAAGGGTTTATCAACTATAATGATGGTCACAGACCAAATCTAAGGCATGCTGATTGCTCCCGTTAAAAATCCTCATCACTGAATTCCAAGCTACTCAGCACTGTGGTATCCCACAAGACACTGCATTAGACCATGGGTCTGAGTTCACTTTCAGGGCACCTCCTTCGAAATCCTGGGAATTACTATGAGTTATAGGTTACCATGGTTCCATCCACAGATGAATGGTCAGGTGGAGAGGTGAACCATGATCAGGGTATGTTCTAAGGACATACTTTCATGGACATTGTTTCAAAATGATGAAATAAACCCTGAATAAACAAGTACACACAATATTCTGTGTCATTAAACCCTTCCCACTGTGCTGTAGGGTATCAGTCACAGTCATTTCCCTGGAGAGGAGCTCCGGCTGTTGAGGAGGCTCTCCAGCAGGCTGACACAATGTCAGAGACTGCAGACACCAACGTAAACAAAATTCACAATGTCCGAAGCTTCAAGCTGCTCATCACACACAGAACATTCCAAGGTTACAGCCTGGAGACCTGGCTCTTCACAAGGGGCCTGGGGTTATAACTGCCTCGTCAAATGTTACGCCCATCATTCATCCGTCCCTTCAAAGTCAAACGGAAGAACAGAATCTAACAATTCTCTCATGTGTCTTTCTGTAGGACAGTGACTTCTGGTCCCTTGCCTGAGTCATGGCCTCCTAAACCCCACCTCAGGAACTTCACAAATACCTTCTCACACTCTTCATCACCTATGGTGCCCTCATCCCTGGCCACAAATTGCTCCAGACTCCAGGCTTACAGGAAGAAAAATAAAAGCAGAAAAAAGAACAGAACTAAAAAAACAACTAAAATTAATTCAAAGGAAAAACATAAAAGAAGAAAAGAAAGATGGATTGAATGCAGGAAAAAGGAAAGTGGGGAAGGAAAGAAAAATTATTGAAATAATAGATAGAAAAAGAAAGGAAGGAAATAAAGAGAACAAAAAGATAAATAAACCAAAAGACAGGATCAAGAAAAGAGTGGGAAATTACAAAGAAAGTGAGAGTGTGTGAGAATTTTAACGAATGTGCAGTTTAACAGGGTGGCGTGAGTTGAAGTGAAGCTGCTGATTGGTTGGCTAGTTCACACTTTTATCTGAAACTGTTTTAAACCAAAGGCAGGTTATGAAGCGACCAAACTACAGACATGTGGTCCAAACTACAGACGTGTGGTCCAAACTACAGACGTGTGGTCCAAACTACAGACGTGTGGTAAAAACTACAGACGTGTGGTCCAAACTACAGACGTGTGGTAAAAACTACAGACGTGTGGTCCAAACTACAGACGTGTGGTACAAACTACAGACGTGTGGTACAAACTACAGACGTGTGGTCCAAACTACAGACGTGTGGTAAAAACTACAGACGTGTGGTACAAACTACAGATGTGTGGTACAAACTACAGACGTGTGGTCCAAACTACAGACGTGTGGTACAAACTACAGACGTGTGGTCCAAACTACAGACATATGGTACAAACTACAGACGTGTGGTACAAACTACAGACGTGTGATACAAACTACAGACGTGTGGTACAAACTACAGACGTGTGGTACAAACAACAGACGTGTGGTACAAACAACAGACATGTGGTAAAAACTACAGACATGTGGTAAAAACTACAGACATGTGGTCCAAACTACAGACATGTGGTACAAACTACAGACGTGTGGTCCAAATTACAGACATGTGGTAGTGCCGCAGAGTGTACAGGAACACGGAGCAGAAAGATGAGAAGAGGAAGCATAATGATGTGGAGCTAAATGTGTGTGTGTGTGTGTGTGTGTGTGTGTGTGTGTGTGTGTAATAAATAAGTGTTTTTATTACCAGGCATGGGCTTTTCTCCGGCTCATGCTCTGCCTCAGCCACTTCGAGTGCGGTGTCAGGTGATAGATGAGTTGCCTGCAGATTTTATCTGACGACTTCAGCAAGTCCAGGTCCTAACACACAAACACACAAACACACTTTACTCACTGTTCTGCAGTAGCGTTCATAACCAAACACCAACGTGCTTATGATGTTGCGCTCATTTAGTTTTCCATGCCTGGTTTAACTCTCCATACCAGCAGGGGGCAGCAGTGTGTATTCAGTGTCAAGTGCAAAAGAAACTTGAAGAGCACAAAGATAAGATAAAGATGCATCACAATTCAAATTCGAACCTGTACGACTGTGTACGAACAGACTATCCGGTGCTGTATCCTGCGGTGAAACACAAACACTCCAGGCTGGCCAGCATCGTTCAGCTCGGTGTTTAAAGGTGCAGTTAGTGATTATTTGCTGCAGCGGAACGTTCTTGTCCTGACTGGAAATGATCTGTAATGTCTCCTTTATTGAGTCTAGAGGGATTTTTTGTTTATTAATCACTATTTGGTGCTCTCTCTCGATCTCTTTCTATCCCTATCTATCCCTTACTTTCTGTCTCACTTGCTTTTGATTTAAAAACACCAATAGCACATTTAATCATTAAAGAATTAATTAGCTAATTAAAGCATTTCAGTTTCTCTTCTTCTACGCTGATTTATTAAGTCGAACAGCTAATCAGATGTCTCCTTCTCTCATCAGGTCAGTCAGAGGTTTAGACTCAAACTTCAGCCCTCGGAGCTGTAGATTTTGCCCATGTGGTGTAAAGCTGCTGGATCTGGATCTGGCTCACTTCCTGTGTATTTCACACTCTGAGTATCTGACCGTGTTATCATTCCCATCACACGGCTCTAAGTTCCTTCATTTGATTTGCAGATTTTCAGTCGAAGTGCCAATCATCGTGTTTTTGTGTGGATGAGGACCTTAATCCAGTCTGCAATCAGAGCAGCATGCATGCATGCGCACACACACACACACACACACATCCAGGCTTGGAGCAGCGACAGAGTGAGAAACAGCGCCAATGAGTCAATCCTACAGTGTGTGAATCATCATCGTCCCGTTTTAACACACCCTCATCCACTTCTATCCGGTTGATACTCCTTTTCTTGTTGAGAGCAATACTTACCCAGAATGCATCGCTTTATCTCTGACAGTGAAACATTTCCCTCACCTTTTTGGGGCACTGCATGTCTCGAGCGAGGCTCAGCAGCAGCTCGTGTGAAATCGGATCCACCAGATTGAGGAAAGCTGCGTTTTTGTATAAAATGTCATTCAGGGATGTCCCCTCTAATCCCAGATCCTATAAACACACACACACACACAAATTACATTTGAATATATTTTTCACACATCCTAACAAAAATAGCACGACATGTAAGCATATTTTAGTAAAATATACTTGTGTATGCAGCAATGTAACAATATGAGAATATTAATCAACATAATATTAATCTCAGTGAAATAAGCCAGGTGTCGGACCCGACAGAGACACGAGCATAAGATAAGGCGCCTGGTGCCGGACTTGGCAGAGACACGAACACATTTAATGAAGGATTGAAACACGTGTTGGTTACACGTGCACCTGCAGTCGCACACACATGTCTAAGTAAGAATATAGACAAATAACCAAAAGACACACAATCAGTTTTACGAATACTGAGTTTAATAAGAAGTTGAGACAACACAAAATAGCATGAGCATCTACATAATGACAAACAAGGAGATACATAAAATTTTTTATATAAAAATACAAAGTATAAGTAAGGCCCAACATAAAAGTACAAAAAACACAGGGGGCATCAATAGCAAAATAAAATGCGTAAGAAATCACATATCAAACATCAACCTTCTCAGAGCCAGAAGACCCACAGGAAGATCAGTGAAGGGGGACAAAGGCAGAAATGCCGCGGTTCAGAATTGGTGCAGGTTCTGGAGGAAAATCCGTTTGGGTGCAAACAGTTACACTCTCGTTAGTTTGTGTACTAACCGACACTTTATAATCGGTCTGAGTGGCAACACTTACATGACAAACAGGCCTTAGAACAGAAGGAGCTGGAGTGCCAGACTCTGGCCTTTACAGGCCTAAAGGCGTGAGGAGGAGGAGGGCTGTTTACCTCCAGACGAAGTCTCCTAGAAGGACCAGGATTGGAGTCATCCTTCCTGAAGTACCTAAACCTATAGACAGAAATTAGAATTGTGGAAATTGCATCAAGGACACAGACGTCCGACACTCAGGATGAGTGGATGAGGCTCTCAGAGGTCCGGTCCATGGCAGGTTCAGTAGGGTTGTAATCCGTACTGTCCATGCTGTCTCAGTCGTCCAGAGGGATGCAATGAGCACTTGGGAAAGAACAATCAGCTATAAGATTAAAATAAATTACGTAAGTACAACAAATTGGGAAACAAGACAAAAATATTGAAATAGTGTAAAAGAGATCCTTACCCGTGGTCTGTCTCTTGAGAACTGTAGAATAAACCAGGAAAAACTAGGAATGTATAGTAAAATTAAGCGCCACCCTAATATTTTTTTTATAAATTAAACAAGAGAAGTGTAAAAATAATGGAAAGTAATTTGCAAGAAAAATTAATTATAATGGGAAAAAATATAATCACTTGGTACAGATGACGTAGGGAGTCAGATGACGAGGTTTATGACGTAACATAATATAATAGAAAAACTTAAACAGGAGAATTTCTTGGAAAAAAGTTAGACTATAAAGGATTAAAACATTTGGTAAGCAATGAAAAAAGAAGTACAGAGGAGGGGACTAGGTGTGTGTCCCTCCCCTTAAACACTGTATATAATGAGTGTGGATGTAACGGTCAGACAGTCTGCTCTTCATCATGCTTGGATTTATGACCTAAGCATTCAAGTGAGGCTCGCTTGGGTTTTATTGCTGTAATAAATCCTGCTTACTTCATCCAGAGTCCTGAGTCGTTCTTTGGTCCTTTTTGACTAGAGATACAGTGTTTGTGTAATGTTTTATAATTAAGGTAACATTAACAAGTGGAAAACAAAAAATCTCCCACAGACATATTTATACCCAAAAAGACTCCAATAGATACTCCGGTTGCCATACCCTCAAATAACACATTTTCTGTGTCTAGAGTGAAGCCAAACATTACAACGTATACTATAATTATATTATTATCTTATGCTAGGAAATGGCACCAAATTGTCAGGAACGTCATCATTTACCTCAAATGTGTTGATCAATTCCACGTAAAAAAAAACCCTATCAATGAATTTCACTGTAAATGTAATGTAGCTCAAGCGCTAACGCAACCGCTAGGGATTAAACCCATAGAACATCTATACTCACCGCTTAAACTGGTTTCATCCGACTGTGTTTCTGTCTTATAGAGTAATAAAGATGGGGTTTTACATATTACACACTTACATGGAATTCACACACACACACACACACACACACACTTTGCGTTAGTGTTAATATGTAAGTCAATTTTAATAAAAGCTTGGAGTTCAAATTAAAGACCCGAAATGTGAACACACACACACACACACACACACACAGCTCTCAGTGAGTTGATTAAAGATGTTGCTCTGTGCCACGAGCTGTCAAACCCTCAAAGTAATTAACTACAGAGAGAGAGAGAGAGAGAGAGAGAGAGAGCTGTGACTATGGAAAGCTCAGCTAGCTAGTAAGCAGGACATTAACCAGTTGTCATAGCTCTCTCTCTCTCTCTCTCTCT
>JAQMYJ010000040.1:31944252-31958889 GCA_030014305.1 Clarias laeviceps | reverse complement strand
TGAAGTGGTTTAAGTGAATTTTAACACGCTGGAGTCGTTTTAAGACAAAACTTCATCTTTATCTGATCGACTTTTTCAAAACAGACAGACATGTACGTGGCTTCAACCTGAAATAATAATATCACTGACTACATTACAGCTGATCAGCTTATTTTAGTTTTAACATTTTAATCATTTCTACAAAGTCTTTGACCGTCAGAGATGGGTACTAACGCTAGTTAGATTAATATTAGCTTAAACTAGCTCAGTAATGTAGCAGATTTAGCTAAAGTTGAGCAGAGCTGCTGGCTCGCGGTCGGTCAGTCTAAATTAATTCTCTATAACAAGATAATTATCTGCCTGAAGGTCACATCTGGAGCCATCACAGGTTCTCCGCTCGCATGTTTTGGAGAACTCTAAAGGGTTCTGAAACACTGCACACTGAATCAACACCAGCGTGAGCACAATGAACACCTACAGCATCAAGTGTGATCTGTGAGATCAACACCAGTCCATCAGGCTGCTGCTAATGATCAACATCTGTAGTGTTTAATCCACAAACAGCTGTTGGGGGGCTGACGAGCTACACTTACACTCCCCACAGCAACAGCTGGATCTTCAGCAGAGGAAGTGTTCAGTCTTACAGTGTTAATGTGGCACTAACTTCACTTCAACATAGAAACATTCTGTGTGTGTTTTGATGTAAGTGCAGTAAGGTAGGTGTTCCTGCAGGTGTGTGTGTGTGTGTGTGTGTGTGTTAGTTAATGCACTGCCTGTGAGAGGAAATGCAACATTTCATGCAACACTTCATGTATCACTGTATGTGTGTGTGTGTTTACAACCCCCCCCCCCCTCACCTTCCTCAGCTGTCTCAGCACGCTCGCGGCCTCCTCCGCTTTGCGCTCGCGCAGCAGCTGTTGTATGTCTCTGATCCAGGCCACGCGCCTGACGAACGGGCTCTGAGCGCTCGCGCGCGGCCGGTCGGTCCTCAGCAGCATCACGGGGAACGGTGCGCTGTGCTCGCGCTCCCCGCCGCTGTCCGCGCGCTTCCGTCGCCCCCCTCCCCCTGCTCCTCTCCTGCGCGAGCCTCCTCCACCACCGTCCAGGCTGCTCTGGCGGCTCAGTCTCGAGCCCATGGCCGGTCCGGGAGGAAACACCGCGCGCGCTGATCTCTCTCTCTCACGGAGCCGCTGCTCCGCTCCGCCCCGGTACACCGCGCATCAAACACCTCAGCGTGTAAACACCGGAGAGTCCCGTCACTGTACCGTCACCGCTCCTCCTCCTCCTCCTCCTGCTGCTGCTGCTGCACCGGGCAACCGACTGATCCCGCCGCCGTGCGCGCGTGCACGTGTCTCCCTGTGTGTGTGTGTGTGTGTGTGTGTGTTCAGTAGGTGGGACTCTGAGCTCTGTGTGTGTGTGTGTGTGTGTGTTAAACCAGGAATAATCCAAACCCCAGTGTGTTTTTTCAGCTTCACCTTTTATTAATCCTATGAATATTAGTCTCAGTATTGAACCCTTTGAGCAGAAGAATAACAGCAGTGTTTAATATGGAATCAAATAAATATCTCATGCAGTATTTATTCTCCCTGTGTGTATTTAACCCTTACAGTGTTGTGATGATGGTGTTTCTCACAACCACTACAATACAACACCAAGCAAAGCATCAACACCACAGTCTCATTATTATTATTATTATTATATGATGAGAAGGGCCTGGGGTCGAGTGAGAGGGGTCAGTGAGTGTCTGTGAGGAGGCCGTCCTGTGTAACAACCTGTGTGGAAATCAGACGTGTGGATTGGATTATCCACTGGGACGACCCCTAATTGGAGTAACTGAAATAACAACAACAACACAATAATAATCCCACATACTGTCAGGTCCACAAATATTGTTAGTTAAATTTAGCCTTTATTTGTCACATATACATTACTGCACAGTGAAATTCTTTCTTCTCATATCCCACCGTAACTGGGGTCAGAGTGCAGTCAGCCATGATGCAACGCCCGTGGAGCAGATCGGGGTTAAGGTCAACTCGCTCAAGGGCAACTTGGCGGTCTTGGGGCTCAAACCCCGACGTTTCAATCAGTAACCCACAGCCTTAACCATTTGAGCCACCACTGCCCGTGTGTTATTGTTAGTACCGTACTGTATATTGTGTAAAAGCACCTCCATGCCTCCAGCAAACTCCCTTATATCACTACTACTTACTTTTTTGCACTACCTAGTATAGTACATATGATGCACACAGGGCTACTTGCCGGATCCCCCTGCCTTATTTAATCTTATTTAATTGTGTAATTACAGTGTTTTTTTTTTTGTACAGTGTTTTTATATTAGTCTCTACTCTGAGAGCTACAAACAGCCGAACCCAAATTCCTTGTGTGTGTGTCAACATACTTGGCGAATAAAACCTGATTCTAATTCAGATTATTTTAGTTATATAAATTCTATAAATCAGCAGCACAGTGGCATAGTGATTAGTACTGTGTCCTCACAGCACCGCAGGGTCAGAGGGTTCAATTCCCACTTCAGATTTGTGTGCATGGAGTTTGCATATTCTCCCAGGGCTCGGTGGGTTTTCTCCTACAGTACAATTGCCCGTAGAGTGTAAACAAGTGTGTGTGTGTTTGTGCTCTGCGATGGATTAGCACCCTATCCTGGGTATGTCCTAAATTTCCTGGGATAGACCTCAGGTTTCCTCTGACCCTGTATATAGCATAAGCAGTATAGAGGATGAATGGACAAAGTTTCAATGAATGAATTGCAGCAATCCAACAATCAGGCCTATATGGTAGAGAGTCTCATCAGACCAGAGAATCTTGTTTCTCCTGGTCTGAGAGTCCTTCTGGTGCCTTTTGGCAACTGGGCTCATTGGGACCTTCAAAGCAGTAGACAGCTAAAATAACAATTATTCTATCTGTGCTCAAATATTTATGGACCTGACTGTATATTGTACGATATCTTGATCACATGTAATGGATAAAATCCGAACATTAGTTTTTCTGGATGAGAAATTTTCATGAAGACAGTGTGTAGATTTCTGTACAAGACTGAAAACAAATCAGCAATCAGATGACCCAGACGCTGATAATTACACATTTGACTAGCTTTAATTACGGTTTGGACATAATTACAGCCCTAATAACAGCTAGTTATTACATGTGGTGGCGTCTCACACACACACACACACACACACACACACACACACTGGGCTCCTCTCACTCAGGGGAAAAAAGTTGGAATTTAGTTAAAACTAAATTCTGAACAATCAGGTAAGATGTTAAAATCTGTCTTTAATAAAAAAAATAAAAAAAAAAGGGTCAAACATCAAAAACAAGTGTGTGACGTTATTACTGCAATAACGTCATTGATTTTTGCTTTGTGTTGGAACAGGACCATGGGGAAGAAGTTTCGCATTGCCTGCCTGGTGCTCATCATGGTGGCTGTTCTGATCGTTTGTCTCAGTCTGATCTTACGCATGAAACATCAAACACACTGCTTCTCTAAAGCCGCTGTAGCAGCCGACGCGGGGAAATGCTCTGAGATCGGCAGGTAGGACGAAGCAATTACCTTCAATCACAGCCTGATAAAGAGAAAAACCCTGGTATTTTTAGCAATTTTTAACACATCATCAGAGATCCACTTTAAACCTCATCTACCCCAGCGAGGGGTTAATTATACCCTGAAGGGCATTTACTATTCCTGATGTGCTTTTTAGGGTTTAACCCATAATCTAGTGAAGAAACACATTTGGTTACTGAATCAGTCCCAGAATCAGTACCTCAAGAAAAAACATATTTGAAGAAGCAGTTTTGTATTTTTGCACATTTTATGTTTAAGTAAACATGCTTTTAACTTTATCCGTGTTCATATATATACAGTATATTAGAAAAATGAGGAACTAAACCAGAAAATGGTATTAAACCATAATGGTAACTTCACTAACCTTCATTTGCAACAAAAAATGTCAACAAATTAAAGATAATAACAACAAAGAAAAAGTCTTTTTTTCATTTAGAAATTTTTGATGAACATCATTAGAGTTCCACTTTAAACCTCATCTACCCCAGCGGGGGGTAATTATACTTTGAGGGTATATTATACTATTCCTGATGTGTTTTTGTGGTTTAATGCTGAGTGTTTAAAGGTGAAGTCTAGATACAGATGTTCCTACTCCGGAAATACCTGGCAACCCAAAGACATGGCCTGCATAGTGTGTTCTGATTGTATTTCTTGCTGTTTTGTTTGTTGCACAATGACAAACTCAAATGAAATTAAATAGGACTTAAAAACACTTATTTATGCCTGATGAAGAACATTCCTCTAGCAGATTATCAACCATGGGTGACATCATCCATTACAACGTTGAAGGGACAGATTGTTAATGTTGAATCTGTTGTGAATAAAATATAAAACATTAGTTATGAGACTAACACACGTCTCCACCACCCAGAAAACAGCATGCAGATGATCATACAGTGTTGCTTTGTAAAGGCTGTTACAGTAAAAAGTCGGCACCTCCACATTTACAATATACAAACTTGAGCATGAATGAGTGAGAGAAACACGTCAGGAACACAATGAGAATAAAACACCGCAGCTGTAGCTCAGTGCTCAGAGACTGTAACAGTCACGTTGTGGTGTTGTGTGTGTGTGTGTGTGTGTGTGTGTGTGTGTGTGTCTCAGGGACATGTTAAAGCGTGGAGGCTCTGCGGTCGACGCCGCCATCGCAACACTGCTGTGTGTCGGACTGTATAACTTTCACAGCATAGGCATCGGAGGAGGACATTACTTCATCATCTATAATGGGTCTACAGGTGACTCCCGTCCATCTGTCCATCTGTCCATCTGATAACCTATTCATCAATGTGAAAGTTGATCAATTCATTTAACAGTTTATCTAACAGTGTGACAAATCGTCCATTCAATAATCTGTTCCATTCATCATCCATTACCTCAACAACTGATCAGGTCATTTATCCATCATTCCATTACTTGATCTGATAATTAACCCATGTAACAGTTGATCCATCCATATTTCTTATTTTTTTTATCTTCTATTTATGCATCTGCCAGTCTATCATCTGTCCATCCATCCTTAATGTTTCATCCATCTAACAGTCTATCCTTCCACTTTTACCTTCATCTATCTGAAAGTTTATCCATCCTGCGCCACTAACAACGAGGTTTCTATCAGGACAGATGTGTCCACTTTCAGACTTAACATAAAACAAATCTCTCAACCTCTAACAAAATTAACTGAGTCTTTATTTGATGATGAAGTACTGTTTTTTTTTTTAATCTTAGGAAGGGTGGAGACGATCAATGCGAAGGATACAGCGCCTCTAAAGGCCAAGTCTGACATGTTCAGCAATGATACAAAGCTCGCGCAAAAAGGTACTGAGCGTCCTGAAAACCCTTTGACTCGATTTATTTGGAATCTTTTTTTATTTTTTCTGTGTTGTATGTGTGCTGGGTGGCAACCGGCTGCAAGCTCTGAGATAAATAAAGTTTATTCTGTGTAATTTGATTGAGTCAATTAGATTTTGTGTGATTTGTTTCATTATCAGAGAGATGAGGCCTCTCTGTTTAAGCGCTGTGTGGAACAGTGTCACCTGATGTCAACGCTGAGGTCTAAACATTAAAGTTCTACAGCATGAAGTGAAATAAAATAATGATATGCTTTTATACATGTGAAGGGCATCAATTTATCAATGCATCAGTGTGTATAAAAAAAACAAACAGAAGTGAACATTATAGATCTTTAATTCTGTTGTCTGCTGTGTTTTGATGTATAAACAGGAGGCCTGTCCATCGCGGTCCCCGGTGAGCTTCGTGGCTATGAGCTGGCACACCGGCGCCATGGTCGCCTGCCATGGAGGGAGCTGTTTGAGCCGAGCATCCGGCTGGCACGTGACGGCATCCGCATCAGCAGAGCTCTCGCCAAAGCCATGCTGGAAAGCCAGAAGCACATTCAGGCTGATCCAGTGCTGTGGTGAGGAACCATATTACTATCAGGAACATGTTGAAATATCACCACCACCTGGGTGAAGTGTTTGGCACAAACAAATACAAGTGCAGGTAAAAGATGTATTAAGACATACAGTACAAATACAATATAAGGCAATCCATCAAAACACAGTTCAAACAGTTAATTCAGAAATACTGGCAAGAGTCCAAGCGATGTACAAACAACACATTTGTTTGGACAAAAAATCTTTCATTTTGCATGGAATGCTTTAATTTAAGCTACACTTTTTACAGATCAAATGCTTCCAGAAGATTACACCAACTTTTATTTAAAGAAATATGAATAATTTGCATTTTAGTTTCAGTATAATGCTGAAAAATGGCCATTATTGGGACACATATAAGATCATCTCTCCAATGACTTGAAACTTTTAGGAAAGCAAAAATCCATGTTGCATGAATTTCAGAAGTAGCTTCTTTGGCCCACACATTTTCTGTATTATTTGTATAACATAAAAATCAGCACCAATATTGTGTTTTGGCCGATTGCAAAGCAATCAAAGGATACCTCTACAACTTAGAAAGAGATGAATAAGTAAATAGAAAAATAAATAAATGACATTGTAAAGAGGGTGGAGACAGGACGACGGTATGGGCGAACATAACAGAATCACTTATTGCAATATTGATTGTGCTTCTGATTTTATTCTCTGTTACAGTGACGTATTCTGTAACTCCAATAAAACCATCCTGAGGGAAAATGACACTATCAGATTCCCACGGCTAGCAGACACCTACGAGAAGATCGCTGAGGAAGGAGCTGATGTCTTTTATAACGGCTCCATGACTCAAACCATCGTGGATGACATCAAGGCTGCAGGTTCGTCACTGTTCAACTAATAAAGTCCACAACATGCTAATATCTTTATTATTAGCAGTATAATTTATATAAAAGCGGAAGTCCCACCATGATCATAAAATGATTATAAATGCAATGGTAATTGCCGTTGGCCTTCACAGTCCGTAGTTGATCTACAGAGGTTCCTAGATGGATGGATTGAATGCTAATAAACTCTTTAGTGCGAATGACAAGAAATTAACATTCACTGCTAATCACCGCTTGTTGTATGCTAATCTGTTCCTGGTGTTTGGGGACGATCCAGGTGGCATTATAACGCTTGAAGACCTCTCAGGGTATACACCAGAGCTGAAAAAACCTCTAAAGATCAATGTGGGAGAATACACTATGCACTTTCCAGATGCTCCATCCGGCGGTCCTGTGCTAGCGCTAATCCTCAACATTCTGGATGGTGAGTGTGTTTTTGTCAGGTGTGTTACTTTGTGCGAAATAAATTAGCATTGGAAGTGTCTAATGTATCAACATTAACCACTTAGGTTTTCTCAACAGTTATGCTAACTCACGGTTAGACACTCAACAATAATTAGCAATATTAGCGGTGGGAGTTTGAGACCAGCGACATGATCTTAGAAGGACAAATGATGGAGGTTCACTCTTTGGATTAAAGAAAACAAAAACATGTACCATATGTTAAATATCATGAGCCAACTGCAAAACTTAGCATAAAATCTGGTTTTAAGTCGACAGAGTAGCTATCTAGTATTAACTGGCCAAACTAGCTGATTTGAGGGAATTTTTTGTTTTTTGTAATTAAATCCAGTAGCCTAAACTAATTCCTGGCTACATTATAGATTTTTTTTTTTGCTAGCTAGCTTGAACGCAAGCACGAATTATAGCTATCTTTGAAGGTAACTTTCCACACAAACAGCCCCCGCTTGTGACACTGACATTTCTAAGTCTCATTCAGATTAGCTATGTGACTACATAAAGTTTAAATCCTATTTAAAGCTTATATCCTATGTATGTTGTAGTGTTCTACGTCAGTAAACACAACATATGTGATGGTCTAAAAGTGTAAAACTCTCTGTTTGCAGGTTATAACTTCTCATCCAATAGTGTATCTACCGTAGAGCATCAGGCGCTCACTTATCACCGCATTATTGAGGCTTTCCGCTTCGCCTTCGCTAAGAGGAGCAGGCTGGGAGATCCTCGCTATCTCAACATCACTGATGTGAGACACTGTTTAGTTCCACCAAAGCCTTTCATTTATTATAAAGATTCCTTTGGATTTGTCGCTTTAACAAGTTTGTCGTTTCCTCTTTCCCTCTATAGCTCATCCACAACATGACCTCGGAGTACTTTGCCAATAACATCCGCAGTAAGATCTCGGATGACAAAACACAGAACGAGAGTTACTACGAGCCGGAATTCTTCATCTCCAAGAATCATGGGACGGCTCACCTGTCCATCCTGGCGGAGGATGGGAGCGCTGTGGCTGTGACCAGCACCATCAACCAGTTGTAAGACCAGAAACATGAACACGTTGTACTGCTCTCAGCCAATCAGAACACGCTGTACTGCTCTGAGAACAGAGTGTATAAACAGTCCTGATGGTGTTTATGTGCAGTTTTGGTTCTAAAGTGATGTCACGCTCCACTGGAATCATCTTTAACGATAACATGGATGACTTCAGTTCTCCGAACATAACAAATGCATTCGGCCTTCCTCCTTCTCCCAGTAACTTCATCCAACCGGGTAACAGATTTTATCTAAGTATTAATAAAGTGTGATAATGTTTCATCCAATATGTTACGATTCATGTATGTATCACACCTAATGTTATTACTTTTCACAGTTCAATCTATATTCAGTGTTGGTGATGTTACAGGTAAAAGGTCGCTCTCATCCATGTGTCCCACAATCATCTGTGACAAACACAACAAAGTGAAAATGGTCGTTGGTGCATCAGGTGGAACGAAGATCACCACAGCAACGGCTCTAGTAACACACACACATACCCAAACACAAACGTTACTTTTACATTTTAACATTGTTTTAGAAAATTTCCCTGTCTAACCATCCGGCCATATGTACTTTTATCCATCCATCCATCCATCAGTTTATTTGTCCATCTATCCTATTATATTCTTCATCAATGTATCTATCTGTAAGTCCATTCTTCCATTTGCCCCTGTGTCGCCCTCTGCTGGTTAAACAGTGCTGTTGCTTCCACCTTGCTTCCACTATGCAGCTCCATCAGTTTTCACAGCTCAAACATAGGCTTCTTGAGGGACTTGACCTTCCTGATATAGACAGTTGTGCACTGGGTAGATGGATGCAGTCAGGAATCTTTTCGTTCACTTCCTCCCAGAGGTCGTTGGGCTGAACCTTATGGGTCATGATCTCCATCACCTTCTTGCAGACCTTCTAGTGCTGGGCGTACAGCATCTAAAGGGGCTTGTGAAACATTTTTTGCAAAACAGGCACAGCAGTCAACTGTCTATGGTCTTCATGTTCAAAGCCTTGAATGTTCAACACTTACCTTAGATAGTAACTGCAGCTGCCTGCTTATGTCCACCTTCCTGCACCACTCCTTTCCAGGTTGGAGGTGTCTTGTTTTAGAAAACTCTTGATACTGTAGGTCTGTTGGCACTTCACCTTGATGTGTAAGATGATGTGCTTTGTCTTGCCTACAGGTTTCAGTCACCTTGGCTAGCTTTTTCAGAACCTGGTCATGCTGTCAAGCTCCTTCTTATCTATACCATCATAGCTTTTATCTTCTCTCTGCTTGACCTGAAACAGAATTGTGGTACTCCTTCCCAGGCAAGACATGATCACCTATTCTCGATGCTAACCACCTCATGCTGTTTGACTGCTTAACCACCCCAACCAGAGTAGTGTCAACTCTCTCAATTCCAGATGCAGCCAAGCTTTCTCTTTTCTGTGCCCCAGTTTGGAGTGGGAGTTATATGACATTCTTCCCAAAGACACATTTGATAGAGAGGCATCTTGGAAGCCTGAGCTACATTGAGATATACAGTATGATAGAATTGTTTGCTAGCCCGTCAATCTCCTCGCTGCTGAGGAGTTTCAGTGCTCATATAGCCCTTTGGTGCCCAGCTATTTGATAGCATTCTTTGTATTTTCCAGGCGGCTAGAGCAGGGCAGTCTTTCTGAAGCTTTTATTCAGCTACTTGGCCAATATTTCTTCTTCCCCTTTAAAAATGATTGTATGCAGTCACTTTTCCACAAGGACAGCTTCTGTGACGTGGAGCGCTTGATCATCATCATCATCATGTCAAGATCTACTGTAAGTGTTGCTTAAAAAGCCTCCTGGCAAAATTATTGCCCATGAGATGTCAGGTCGTTATCTTTACAATGACAGAGAGGAACATCTTAACCTCAACGTTCAAGTACTATACTTCTGAACTGGCTGATGTTACTGGAGCTTTTCTCTGTGGTGAGGAAGAATGATACAGCTCATATGATGCCATTATGACTAAATGTTCTGGTTTCTCCATACAGCTCTTATGATGCACAGGGCAGTTGCACAGGGCAGTTCTTGTAGAGCTTGTTCTTTTTGGTCCTGGTGCTGAGGCTGCAATTGCATGACCTCCCTGAGCTTGAGATAAAACTGTCATGTTGGAGAAGCAGTGTGTGTCACATAGCCTGGTGATCCTAATGAGGTTAACTTTGTTGTGTCACTGTATTCGCCTCTGACATGCTGCTCAAGCTCATCTTTGGTGGTTTCCAGCTTTCCATTGTTCTTATCTTCCAGTAAATATTAGGTAAGTTTAAATGTTGTCCTTGAAGAAGCTGGTCCCTTCTTCCTTCTTCCTCCTTTTGGGGGTGTGCAGGAATGCTGCACAATTTAGTCAAATTGGTCCTTGCACCCCTCCTACAGGGTTCCCAATATCCCAAGTGCATTGAGTATGGTTTATATCCTGCCACATAGAGAGTTCTTCAGAATGTTGATACAATTCTTGTCCAGCCACTACCAGACTACCACCTTATTTGGCTTTTAGAATTTCCTACTATTTATTTTCTTTGCTGCTTGTTGGCATGGCTTGACTGGGAGACTGCTAGGTGTCTAGGTGTCTGCCTGCCTTAAGCAGCATTGGGTCCTTCAGCTTTGTGATTTTTGACATGGCTTTGGGTCTCATCTGATTGACCTGTGACCACACTACAAGTTTGCTTCTTGAATTTTCTCTTTCTTGGTGGATTTCTTGGTGGTCACCATTTCCCACCCACAGCCCAGAAGAGTTCTTGTCTTGGTGTCAATATTCACTGTTCTTTTTCTATTTAGGTTTTTGTTTGGCTCACCTTCACCCTGACTCTTAGCAGTCTTCAGGCTGTCTTCTCATATTTCTATTGTTTTTCAGCAGGTGTCCTGTTGGGAAACTAGTGGGCTGGGTAACTTGCCAGGATTTCCAGTACAAAAACGCAGCATTCTATGTGATATGTGTTCATAACATCATTTATTAGTGTATAAATCAGTAACAGGGTTTTAAAAAAAGCATTGCAAACTTAATTATAAACCCAGTTTCCTCTCGGTCACAGGTGATCCTGAACTCTCTGTTCTTTAACTATGGTGTAAAGCGAGCTGTTATGGAACCCCGAGTCCACAACCAACTCAACCCAAACTATAATGAGGTGGAGAAAGACTTCAAGAAGGTGCGACTGGAATAAAAGCACCAGGTTGCATTAGGTTCTCATAAGGCTGGGATTTATAAGGATTCATATTCAAATTCAGATCCAAATAAAAAAAAATAAAATGTCATTAATCCCGGGGAGAAATGACCTATCTGAGCATTATTATAATGATCACATGACCTTTCTTCTTTTTTTGATAAAAAAGTAATTTACTCCATATTTAATTTGCAGAGTGTGATAGCGATACTGACACAGAAGAATCATGTGACAAAGTTGCAGAACTCCACAGCAGTGGTTCAGGCCGTGGTGAGACAGGACGGTCAGGTCTGTGCTGAATCAGACCAAAGGAAAGGAGGATATCCTGCCGGGTACTGAAATTAACTTCAACAACAATCAACTTTTAATGAAAGTTAGCTTTGATTAAAAGAAGACATTGACTCAAATTGAGACATTTTCAATAGACGGACATTACTGTTTTTAATTTCTTTATTGTTCCTTCTGCTCCTTCTGAATTTTTATATTTTACATTTTAACCCATATGATTTTTCATATTGTGTGTTGCAAATAAATGTATATGAAATGTGAATGAATAACAGCATGCCAGAGTGTTTTATTTCTGTTATACCACAGCCATTTGCCGATTTTTTTATAGTCATGTTAATGTCGTGGAACGCCCATGAGACCAATTAGTTCATGTTTTCACTCACATTATAGCAGCTACAAACAGACATTCCCTCACCAGACTTTTTAAAAAAGTGCTGTGGTGTAAAGATATATTTAATCAATTTCTTAAAATATGTTTATAAAGTTAATACTGACCTCTTATTAATGTGATGTTACTGTATGCTAATTATATTCCATTTCAGTTTCTGTAATTTTATTCCAGGTGGTCTTTCAGTGGCTACAAAAATATGCATTAGAAACAACTCTGGCACTAACGAGGGGTCTAAAAAGTGTGCAAGGAGTTTGCATGTCCTCCCCGTGCTTGGTGGGTTTCCTTCAGGTACTCTGGTTTCCTCCCACAGTCCAACGACCTGCAAATTAGGCTAATTGGCCTTCCCAAATTGCCCATAGTGTGTGTATGTATTCGTGCCCTGTGATGGATTGGCACCCTGTCCAGGGTTTGTACTCCCTGCCTCGTGCCCTAAGTCTCCTGGCATAGGCTCCAGGCTGACCCTGAATACAGGATAAAGCCGTATAGACGGCGAGTGACTAAATAAAAAGCTGTCTGTAATATCCAGCCTGAACAATTCTATGCTAGACCACCAGAAGGAGCCTTTTCCCAAATTTTAAATCATGTCTTCTGTTAATGGGCTCAATTTCTGATGGTTAAGGATCAAAAGCACACTTACCCTCATTACAGTTTGTCCTGTTTTTCATATGAGTGTTGAACTCTTTATTCTGGAAGGTTTGAGCATGTGTGTGCTTTTCTTTAGTCATGTTTTGATGCTGTATCTGATTTCTGGATGACTGACCCTCCTCAGGCTTTTGATCTCGATATACTGGACAGTATTTCGCATTGTTCTCTGTCTGTTTTTATTTGAGCTTAAATGTTTTCACCCATATTTTCCCTAATAAACCTTGAAAACTAACATTGCAAATGGAACACTATAACTTGCCTGAGAGCCCTTTGTTATACTGGCATGTGTGGCGACCCTGTATTTTCTTTATTTGTTAATGTTTTGAAACTTATAATTATTATTATAAGTTTTCTAACTTGATCATGGTAGGTCAATGCCATGTTAGAAAACTAGATGAGTTACATATGACTTTCTTCTGGTGCTTACTATGTTAATGGAACGTACCACATAATAGCTGAGATTCACAGACGTATTTCTATTGTGCTTTACTACACATTGAACAGAAATAATTTATATAAATATCATGTATTATTATACATGTATTTATGTATTTTTATATATCAAATTATATATTAGATATTATTATTTCTTAACATTACTTGATGTGATACCAGATTTCTCTGTAACCGTCATGACACTGGGCTTTTGGGATGCACTGATACTACAGCACTTTACACTTACTGTAGGTGTTGAGGTAAAAAAAAACACCTGACTTAACATGTAAACTAGCTGTTAGATCAGGTGGATTTAACTGCATCTGTGTGTATGGTATTGTCACACACTCATTATATATGTGCAAGTGTGTGTGTGAGCTACGTAGGTACGGAGCTACTGTTTAAAAAGCCCGGGACATCCTATTCCAACCTGTGTTGACTTTGCATGTTAAGACCCCCAGAAACCCTGGTTTAAAAAAACAAATCAGCCTCCTGATTGAAAAAAAGAAATTATAATAAAAAAAATTTAATAAAAAAATGAAAGTAGCAGAAAAACAGCCCTAGTTTTTGATTTTTAAAATGCTTAATTGCAGTTGTTTTTTTCGAATAGGATGGCACAACCAATTATTAGGTTTAGGGGTGCAATTACTTTTTCACACAGATCCATGCAGGTTTGGGCAATAAATGTAATCATCATTTAAAAACTGCATTTTTGTGTATTTTTTGATGATTAAAAAGTGTGACAAATATGCAAACAAAAATCAGGAAGGGACAAATACATTTTCACATCACTGTATTTCTGTTATATGGGGGTATTCTCGTATATATTATATAGTATTCTCACATGTGAGTTAAATTTACAGCTCAAAGTCAAGTAGTGAACTTAAATACACAGACGACTGCATCACTGTAGGCATCAACTCACATGCCACTGAATCAGAGCTCTGGTGGCTCGATGCTCAGACTCCAACCGCTCTCTGAATGTCAGTGAAAGTAGGAAAGGAAATGACTGCGGACAAGAAGACGAGACGAAGAGGAAGGAGACCACACCCATATCCACACCAGCGCAACAGATTAGAGAAGCGACGATAGCTTTAAATTCCTTAGCATGCAAATTTCCTATAAAGTAAAATGGTTTATTCACACTGCATGCAAAATGAAAGCTGCTGACATTACTAGGTGTTTGTCCTGCATCCTCAATAAACAAGCTTCAGTTAGTCCAAAATGCAGCCGCCAGGGTTCTCACTAGATCCAGAACATATGATCATATAACCCCAATATTATCATCCCTGCACTGGCTACTTGTTCAGTTTAGAATTAATTACAAAATAGTATTACTTACATACAAGGCTTTAAATGGTTTAGCTCCCACATACCTAA
>JAQMYJ010000040.1:31875555-31896030 GCA_030014305.1 Clarias laeviceps | reverse complement strand
TTGTCATTATGGGGTGTTGTGTGTAGAATTCTGAGAAAAAATAATTATTTAATCCATTTTAGAATAAGGCTGTGACAACAAAATGTGGAAAAAGTGATGCACTGTGAAGACTTTCCGGATGCTCTGTAAGTGAGCTTCAGTGATGGATATCAGTAATAAGGAGCTTTTATTCATTACATACACATTCCAGCAGAAACACAGAAGACACAAAATACAGAAACACATAAATACACAAAATCATTTTAGACATAATAAGACAGTGATATATTTAACTCTACATGTTAAACATACATACAAATAAATATCTAGGATTATTCTAACATTCAGCGTTACTGTAACATCTCTATAACTGTGTGTACAATCAGCTCTATATAGTGTCAGAGGACTTCAGTGTGTATGTGTGTGTGTATGTGCGTGTGTGTATGTGGTCAGTATCCGGCAGGTTCACCCATTTTGCGGCTGTCGGAAATCGCATTAACACACTCGTCTTCATGCTTGGACACAGCGTTAACTGTGTTGTAGAAATGTTGTCGAGGTGTGACAGTGTGACCGTACTTCCGAAGAAAACTAATCACATTCTGAAAACACACACACACACACACACACAGTTTAACAATCAGTGACTGAACACTCTGAGCTGTATCTGATGTTTCTGTGTGTTTCAGCATTAACAGTCGATCTGAGTGTGATCAGCTGATCTGTCTCTCAGGGTCCCTCACTGCAGTGTGTGATGTTTTCAGTACCTGATCGAACGTCCTCTCAAACGCGAGCTCGTTTTTGCCGTCCACATATACCACAGGTGATGCGATGGACTCTCTCAGGGTTTTCCCGAGCCACAGGTAATTCATCAGCACCTGTGAGAGAGGACCGGTTCACACTCGCCATGTAAAATCCTACTTTACAGCTCTAGTAATCTAGCATCCCATGTTCCGGGGTGTTCTTTAGCTCCAGAGTCACTTTATGTTCCTTACCCTTAGTTCCTTCTTGCTTTAGTGCTTGATTCTAGTTCCACAGATCACTAGGTTTCTAACTAACCTAGTAACCCAGACTTTATGGTCGAGTGTTCTCAGAAACGATCCCACGGCCCTAATTTACTCAACATTTAGATTCACTTATGGTGCAGATTAAACTTCAGACAGAAATCTAAAGACTGCAGAAGATTCAAGACAGTTTTGTGTGATGCTGCGACAAAATCTTTTCTGGACAGACAATTTTTCTGAGTCTGGTTTCTGGTCCTCCAATGTGTGAAATGTGATATCATTATATCAATGGTATCATTAAAAGAGCGAGTTCTAACACAATACCTTTCTTTTATTTATAAAGATTTGTGCTTCTTGGTTCTAGTATTAATTACCCAGCTGTCACACCTGGCCCACCTCAGCCTTAGGGAATAAGATCTGGCTCGCCGGATTACTGAGCCGCCGCTTTGTCTCCCCCTAGTGTGTCTACGTGTGTACTAGTTTCACTATATGTCTTTAGCACCAAATCAAGTTCACCTGTGTCTACCTCATGTGCCTCCCTATTTATTCCGGTCGAACCCGTAGCCCCTTGTCTGTTCACCGTTGTGCACCATTGTGTTTTGTCGTGTTTTACTGATCACATGTTTGTGTATGTTACTCCAGGACTGATTGGTGTCTCCAGGGACGGGTACGTCGCGGGGGTCAAAAGGAGCCGTCATCATGGTCAAGGTCAAGGCTGAGTGAGACTCAGCCTGCGGGGTCCCAATCCCGACTGAGTTATTATTTCGTTTGTTTGTTTATTTCTTGCCATTCGCTAACCCAACCCGCCTGCAGACCCAAACTCAGTATCTTTTGTTTTCCTTTTGGTTATGTGTGGACTTTGATTGTGTGGATAATAAAACCACTAATACTTGATCCTGAACCTGCGTTCGCTTCTTTTTCCTAGAGATCTTGACACCAGCCTTGATGGTTCTCTAATTCCACCCTGGCTCCCTCCACCCTCACTGCTGCCCAACACAATCAGGTGCTCAGGTGTTTGATGATTTCAGAAGGTGTTTAGTGGTGTTTATTCTGACCGTGGCCATGCCGGTGGTGATCATACTGCCTCCTGAAGCTCCGATTACCAGAGTGTGATCATCAGACGCAGAGTAGAGGACCACCGGAGTCATGGAGGAGGGTGGCTGCTCTCCTACACACACACACACACACACACACAGGAGTTCAGTGTTAGGAATTAGGTGGTAAAGTTTACGGCTGGGGTAAGTCAACCCTTGGCTACGATCCTACGTGAAATTTCACCTGCACGAGGCTGTATAACACAGCTGGACACTCTGATCCTCACTTTTATAGTTTTTATATTTCCTTGTTTATTCTTTTTGTAATTGTGGTGTATTTCTTTTCATTTTTTGGGGTGAGGGTGGGGGTTGGGTAGACAGGTGAGCTCACCTGGGTGGATGTGTTTCGTCCTGCCGCAGAAGTCAGCAAGCTCGTTGTTCAGGATAATGCCTGTGTTAACAGATAAAACTCCCGAGCCGAATCTACAGATTGAATCCCACACACATTTATTAACACACACATATGTAGTCACATGTTCACAGGCATGGAATGTCTTTTTAATCAACATTCATTCATAATTATTTAAAACCATAATAACATTATTAATTTATTTAGTGACTGGTGTTAGTACATATTGTAGACGGGTGAAGTGTTTGTAGAGATAGTTAAAAGGTTAAAGCTAAAATATTCTGATCCGCATCTGACACATAACTCCTCATAACTTCCATTCTACTCAACGTTTTGATTTAATTTATGGCGCAAGGTTCAGTTTTCATAGTTTACATCCCAAGCTGTGTCCACCATGCTGTGTCCTCACTCTCTTTTTCTTCTTCTGTACCACCAAAGTCATCCTAAAGACCACCGTCCGATGTTTTCTAGCTACACTATCCCCTGCAACCACCTCACAGTCTCTAATCTCCCTCGGATTGTATCTCCTAAAGGGCAGATCAAAGTCCACCTGAGTACATCCTCCACCACTCTTATAGGTCACCATGTCTTCCTCTTACTTTTTACAATATGTATTCACCTCTGCCATTTCCATTCTTTTTGCAAAATCTACAAACTTCTGTCCTTCCACATTCCTCTCCTGGACCCCATCACCTTCTCGTCACCTCTGTTCCCTTCTCCAACATGCCCATTAAGGTCAGCTCCAGCTACCAATCTTTCTTCTTTCTGGACTCTCACTACCACTTGGTCTAGTTCACTCCAGAAATCTTCTTTCTCCTTCACATCTCATTCCATCCCTGATGACCTTTATCATGACCCCTTCCACTTCCAGTTTTACACTCATCACTCTGTCAGACGCTCTCCTCACTTCCACTACACTCTTGGCGTACTCTTCCCTCGGTATTAGACCTGCACCATTTCTCTTATCATCTACACCAAAGTAAAGCAGTTGAAACCTCTGATGTTCTGCACCTTGCTTCCCTTCCACTTGGTCTTTTGTGCACACGGTATATCCACTGCTTCCATCATATCAATTCATTCCCTTTACAGAATATAGTGACAACATCCAACATTTAAAGTTCCTGTTTTAACCAGTTTTCATAGTGTACGTCCCATTTTTTGGGGAGTAAATAAAATGCTGTGTCGTGCTTTTTGTGGACGTTTGTAAGGTCATTTCTGTGTCTTTCACAGAACTGTCTATACATGGTAAACTATCGTGTTGATGCGTATAGCCACGCCCACCTCGAGGGAAACTTGGCTAGACAGACAGACAGATACACAGACATACAGACAGAAATTTTTTGAGACTGGTTTTGGTCTTCTTCAATGTATGAAACATAAATATATCATTAAAAGAAACGTTCTGACCAACGTACAGACAAAACCTTTCTGTTCTTTATATAGTTTATTATAGAGTTGGAACACGTCTCAGAACCACCACTGAGTCTCTGAACTCCCTCACAGCGTGTTTGAATGCTCACATGTGGTTGATGGTGCTGGTAACGGAGACGGCGGTCCCGTCTTCAGCCAGCACAGAGATGTGCGTGGTTCCCTGCGTGTCAGGGTGGGGCGTGACGTTGTAGTACTGAGCATCATGGGTCTTCGCATTGGTGATCATCTCCCTCACACGGTCAGCAAACTCCACCTTAATCAGATCGCGCGCTTCCTGTTCGCAGACGTCAAGGTAATGTGTGACAAAGGTGCAAAGTTTAAACACCACTCAACCAAACACCATCCAACAGAGTCAACTAACGGCGCAGAAGAACAGAAAACCTGAGGTTTTTCTATTTCCTGTCAAATCATTAGAAGATGTTTGTGAGGAACACATCAGTCTGCACACCTTATCCGAAG
The DNA here is from genome assembly GCA_030014305.1 of Clarias laeviceps. NCBI lineage: Eukaryota > Metazoa > Chordata > Actinopteri > Siluriformes > Clariidae > Clarias > Clarias laeviceps. The sequence continues at coordinate 31,891,717 of JAQMYJ010000040.1, read as the reverse complement.
AGAACTTTGGGTCTTTGATGAACTCTTTCAGTCCGTTAGCAAATTTACACGCTTCGACGTAGCGCTGGTACGTTTCCACCAACTTATAACCCTGGATGGACTTAGGGTTCAACTCGTAACCTGAGAAGACACAGAACACACAATAAACACAGAGCGAGCGCATTCATATAACCCTGCGCTACAGTCAGAGCCTGTTAGAGAGAACTAATCAACACCTGACGACCAATCAGAATCCAGACCTCAACCCCTTAAGAAAAACAAAGAAAGAGACAAATTGCAAATCTGTTAGCTTGTGTGAGGTGAGGAAGTCCCGCCTTCTGCATTAGAACTGGTTACAAGAACTCATCATCATAGTGGTATCAAAAAGTTTCGAGACTAGTTTTGTAACACGCCGGTTTTAAGCTGTCTGAAGGAGTTAATATGGGTAAAGTGAATAGATCTGTGGTGTGCAAATCTCCAAACCTTTTGATTACGCCTTGTATGATTGGAGCATGAAGGCGGGACTTGCTGTGCTGTAATATGTGTTTGTTATTACATCTGAGTGTCAAAGTCAGACTGAAACACATTTATCATTAAGAGATTCAAGATTCAAGATTCAAAGAACTTTATTAATCCCAGAGGGTAATTAATTATACTTGCTCACTGTTGTTATCCAGTAGAAAATGAAAGAGAAATAAATAGGGGAAAAAAATAATAATAAAATAAAAATACAATAAACTAAAACAAAAAGAGTCCTAAAACTGTAAGTACTGTATTGCACACTAAACTTTTTGAATACCATATTGCACACTAAATATGACCCAAGAACACTTAAATATTGTACAAATTAATACAGGAATCTAATATATGTATGTAATATTGTATTATATATTGTATTGATATGTAATATTGTATTATTATATATAATATTATATGTAATAGATTGTTCTGCTAGTGCCAGTAACATTACATAAGCCATGTATTTTCCATCTTTTATATTAATTAAATGCTAAATCTCAACAATCTCTCTATTTTTGTAGGTTTAGAAGACGTTTACGATCCACAGATTTTAATTATTTTTAAATAAGATTGTTGTTAAAGATGAGGATTATTTTGTTACTGTAACAGCGGTCCAGCGATTTTCTACTCGTTATAAGATTTTTATTTTGTTTTTTTCTTTCAAGTTCCTTTAGAGTCTTTACGAAACCCAGTGGTGTGATGTACTGTACACAGTGCCCGTGCGTCTCACCCTCCATGACGTTGAGGATGAAGCTGAGTATGGCGCCTCCTGCTGGTGGAGGAGGGAAGAACATCTTATATTTATCCAAAGAAACAGACCAGGCCTGTGATTCATTGGCTTGAAACGACTTCAGATCCTCCTCCGTAAGACTCCCACCTGACACACACACACACACACACGCACACAGAGTAAGATGACTCCTTATTCAGGTGCATGTGTGTGTGTGCGTGTGTGTGTGTGCTATAACATAATTGCATCATCACCTGCTTCCTGCACGTCCCTGACGAGCGCCTTGGCAACATCGCCGCTGTAAAACTCATCAGCTCCACCATCCGCAATCTTCTGCAGGGTGTCGGCGAGTTTCTCAAACTTTACTGTGTCTCCCTCCTTCATCAACGTTCCATCCGAGCGCATAAACAACCGACTGAGAAGAGCGAGAGAGAGAGAGAGAGAGAGAGAGAGAGAGATGCAATTACTGTTTTGTTTAGGAAAATGTGTTTTTGTCATTCAACAAGTTGCATGACCTGAACATGGGAGGTGTGTGTGTGTGTGTGTGTGGGTGTGTGTATGTGGGTGACGGCGATGATGTTTTGTTTCAAAGGAAATTCAAAAGAGTTTTATAGTTAACATTTATCTAGTCCAGAATAAACACCGATATTACAGTGAATAAATAACAGCTACGATATACGACTGCACGTATGAGGCAAAATCCATAAACGTTTTGTGTGTGTGTGTGTGTGTGTGTGTGTGTGTGTGTGTACCTCAGGGCTGTATTCCGCCCTGTTAAGACAACCAGGTATTGACTGAGCAGTTTGGAGATCTTAACCCCGTCTCTGGCCAGACGGATCGTCGGTTCGAACAGACGCTTCCAGGGCAAACGACCGTACAGACGATGAGCGCGCTCGTAACCGCGCAGTTCTCCAGGAACCCCGACCCAGTGCACACCTACAGAGAGAGAGAGAGAGAGAGAGAGAGAGAGAGAGAGAGAGAGAGAAAGAGAGGAATAGTAATCCTACAGTCCTAGGATATAATGTGACGACAGAAAGACTGATGAGACGCTCAGAAATGATGCCAGTGTGATATTTCTTAAACTAAACACTAACGTGTCGGGGGGAAAATGACAGCAGGGTACAGCGGATCGTACCATCTCATAATGAGGAAAAAGTTAAAAATCTGACAAAAATCATCTGAATTAGCTGTCTATCTGCTAGCAATGCTACCTAGCTTAGCCATACATGTTAAACAAATTGAATGAACTCATGATGCTACATTAGCTACATTATCTTGCTAATAATTAGCTGCAACATTTCTAGCTAGTTACTTTTCCCAGCGTATGTTTGTAACTAAGCTAACACATGTCATATTTTCATCTATAAACACAGTGTACGTTTGTATCTTATAAGGAATAGCCTGCTAGCATAATCCAGCTAAGATTTCAAAACAGCAAAAACAGCAAAAAAAAAATTTTTTTTTAAATTGTGTGTGTGTGTGTGTGTGTGTGTCTCCGGCGGTGATGTACCTGTACTATTGGAGCACTTGGAGAGTAGATCTGCTTTAACATCCTTTGGTGTGGTTTCTCTCGCGTTAATGATTTTCACTTTCCCTGATAACAGACCGGACAGTAAAGAGAGCGTTAACACTGTAGTGTAGAATTACAGACGACTCAGTTAGGAAATCAACAAGCATCTCATCTCATCTCATCTCGCTAATTTTAGGTGTTTATTTGTTGTCTCGGCTAATCAGCTAATTAGGTGTCTTGTCTAGTCAGTGTTGTTAATTTATTCTGTGTGTAGAACTTCGGTCCTGGAGGAACGTGGTTTGGTTTCACTCTGTACTGAACTGTATGGGGTTGAAATAACAATAAAAGCTGACTCGACCTGATCACATTCATGTCGTTCTGTGATTGTTCTGCCTCATTAGCACTAGCGTGCTACAGTTTTCTCTTTGTCCCAGCAGTGTTGCTGTAGTTCAGAGCCACGCAGTCTGTACCGTTTAAGGCGATGACTCTCTAAATGTAGAATACCATGACGCTTCCTGAAACCTGAGACTCTTCTGTGTCTCACGCAACCCTTTAATCACAACCGCGATCAAAACACATGAGACTTAGACAAATAAAGAATGACACGTGAATTACATCCCATGGCTTTGTTTTATCAGCGGTACCTCGGTATACGAGTTTAATCCGCTCCGGAGGCGAGTTCTTAAGGTGAATTATTGTATTGTGAAACACATTGTCCCATAGGAAATAATTATATCTGTAAATACAGATGATCCGTTCCAGCCACCCAGAAATATTACCAATATTACCAATTTACAACAATATAATCATATTTTTATATAAAAAAAAATCAATCAATACATTAAGAAAAGACATGTAAATGAAGTCAAATATGAAATAAATAGACATTAAACCTCACTTAACCTTAATTTATGATTTCTCTTGGCACGGCTGCTTTAAAAACCAAACTGAAAGCGTTTCTTCTTGCTACGGTTCTTGATAACATTCTTGGGACCCGCGGTTAATCAGTTAATCTTACACAAAATGCAAAAAAAAACGCAAAAAAAAGACACACACACAAAAAAACTCACTTCACTTGGCTTTTCACTGAAACCACTGAAGTTTTAAACTGCTCCCGGATGTTCGTGCAACTTAGCCGGCGTTCGGTTCAGCTCGGTCCGGTCGCTCATTTGCCAAAAATGCTTCGTATGTTGAGCCAAATTTCTTGCAGATTTTAAGGCAGATTTTAAGTTCGTGTGTAAATATGTGATCATACATATATTACGTTTACACCAAATTGAAAACTAAACCTTTTTTATTAGTCTCTAGGCCCACCTGCAGTATCATCAGGGGCCACTAGGGTGGATTAGATTCACAGTGTAATAATTTATGGGTGCTGTTTATATTTTTCTACACAATAAAGTCTTCTTCACATTGAGTGCACATGCAGTTCACTTCCTCAGCAGCAGAGGGCTCCACACATCCTCCTACAAAATCCTGCTTTAATCTGTTCAGCGCTGTTACACTGGAGTTGCAACAGCTTTTATTTTTTGTTCTTGAACAAATCCGCCGATATACGGTCAGCCACACCACATAACTTTAATTGTTTAAAATGTTTTCCTTACCGTTCTTCTCCCTGATGGTGAATATAACTCCTCCCCCAAGGCCCATACTCTGTGGATTGATTACTGAAGTGCATATTAATGCAGCTATAGCGCCATCTACAGCTGAACCCCCATCGCGCAGGATATCACTGAGAGAACATAAAAACAACAGAATACAGAGTGAGAGATAAAACAGAATGATAGGGTTTGAATCTTTAAGCATGAAATAATTGTGTGTGTGTGTGTGTGTGTGTGTGTGTGTGTGTGTGTCAGGAAACAATTATAGAGGAATGAGTGAGTCACAAATTCTTTATGGACATAAGTGGCCACATAATGGACACCGCACTATCAGGGGAACAAATGAAGGATCGAATGTGGCATGAATATGTTCAGAGGCTCATTCGGTCAGACAAGTGAACGCTAATTGATCCATTTACAAAAAAAAAAAAAAGGAAAAAAACTGGACCGGATCTTTCGTCTAATTTCACCAAACACTCGGTAATGTGCAGTAAGTGAGATTAGAGGCGGCGTTTCACTTCTCCACAAAAGCTCTGATGAACTCGTTGGTCAGGAGGTCTTGATGAGTTCTCTATCACAGCAGCTCCGACAGTGGTGCAGGTTTATATTAACACGCTCGCTCTGATACGTTACTGTCGCTATAGTAACCGCTCAGACACAGTCACGTGTACAGCATACGCTCCGCACGCTCTGATTAAAAACACACGATAGTTATTTTTTGGTGACATGAACAGGAGTCTCCAGTGTCAGCGCTCCGTGAGAGTCAGGGCTCTGAATTTGTAACCTGAAGTTTTCTGACATATTCAGAGTATTTTTATCGACGCTGTTCTGAGATCTGCAGCAACCGCAGAGTGTAAAAGTCCTCCAAGACACGGGAACAACCGAACAGCTGCCTGCTTTATAAAACAGATGATTTTTGTGAACTGAAATTGACTGGACAAACGTCAAGCAACAGCAAACAGGAAGTGGTGATGATCTCACACACACACACACACACACACACACACAAATACAAAGAGCAAATTAAGGAGGAGAGGAAGAGAATGAGACACAAAGGGTCTGTAATGAAATTGGCCAATTAGGCTGTGCATTAGAGAGGAAGATGATTATTCTTCCTCTTTTTTCCCCCCATCAGTGTGTGTGTGTGTGTGTGTGTTTAGCTGTAATGTATTATAAAGAGTAAATATTTTTTCTTCCTTTGCACGGTTATGAGCATTACAGTGTCCATTAGATTAAAAGGACACTTTACAGACCGATTAATAATTCATGATGCAGATGTGAACAGTAAGGATACATGTGGTGTATCAGACTGGTGTCCAGACTCACGCATTACACTAGGACACATGGTCAGCTCAGAGGAGCACAAGCACAGACTGGACACAAACCAGGAGGAGTGTGTGATGAAGCAAGTTCAAGAACTAAATGAGAACAAATCTGATCAGTGTTGAGGGAATCGCAAAACAGTTCATCTCACGCTACGGCCGCTCTGAAGCACGGTGGCGGCGGCGTGTTCAGACTCGGCAGAGTCAGTGTTGTGAATTTTTGCACTGGTACTCTGACACCTTTCCAGAGGTTTGTTCTAAGCAAGTCTTCATGAGGGTTTCCTCCAGCAGGAACAGGTGTTCAACACAAGTTCAACACTTTAACTGCAATCTTTTCATGCTTATTTGCAAATAAATAATAATGCAGACTTGACAGTTGTCTCCCCGGTTCAGGATGATGAGATCCACTTAACTAGCATTATGACTCATGACTAAAACATTTATTTTCACTTCCAATATGTAACACAACACATACTGTAATGTAGACTGGGGGGAGGGGGGGGAGTTCTTAAGCAACACACACTTTAGTATTGTCCACATTCAGACCACCAGTGGTCATACACACTGTGTGTGTGTGTGTGTGTGTGTGTGTGTTCTACAGAAGAATGCACCATGTCACACCAATCATCTGGATATTCACCCAGATTTATTAATTAATTAATTAAATTAATTAATTAATTAAACAATTAGTTTTCTTAAGCTGAATTTACTATTTTTTTTATTTAAAGAACAGATTGCTTCTCATTATTTCAATTGTGTGTTTGTTAAATTTTTAATGATTTTTAATGATTAAATGTAAATCTGAAAGGTTTATCAGGAGGAGAGTTGTTGACTTGTAGTGACTTACAAAAGTGATGTGAAGTTTCCATCATAAGCATTAAATAGATCCTTACACTGGGTTACTAACTATATACAGTAAGTACAGTCAGTTACACACTGTTCGGAAGGGTGTTTGTTTGTCTAGTTTTGTTTTTGTGTGTGTAACAAAAAGGTTTTTGTATCTAAAACATTTTCCCCGCGCCAACCAAATTACTAAAGTGAATAAAGTATTTATAAGCATGTTAGTAATGATCAGGGATTCAATTTATATTACAAACATGTAGCAGTGGGAACACACTGTACACTACAGGAGTGTTTACAAACACCCACAAACACACACACACACACACACACACACAGCAGATAAAAGATAAAAGTTTGAAAACCATAAAGATAAAGAGATAAATATTTTCTAAGTAAACATAAAGAGAAAAAAACATAAGAAACACGAAAATAAAATTAAATTAAAAATTAAGATAAAAAACATAGACATAAAAAGATAAATAGTCTAAATAAACTTTTTTTAAGAGAAAAATTAAACTAAAGACAATAAAAACATTCAAAAAATAAAAGCATTGAAAAGACAAAAACAAATAAAGTTTATTAAATATATTAAATAATAAGATATTTTTTAAAGTTTGAAAAAGATAAGCATAAAAATATAATTACCGTCTAAATAAACATAAAGATAAAACAAATAAAAAGCAAGATAAAACATTTGCCCTGATCAAAGAAACAAGTCACCCACCCACACACACACACTCTCCGACACACACACACACACACTGACCGCCCGATGCCGGAGCAGGTGCTGGAGTCCGATGCCACGGCTGCCCTCCTGTACGTGCCCCTCTTACACTCCTGCCTCTCGGGCAGTTTGACCGTGCAGACGATGATGAGGATGAGGATGAGGATGATGAAGATGACAGCGAAACACACACCAGCCCGCAGCCGCTCCTTCCTCTTGCGGGACATCCCTGCGCTCTGACACACACTCCACACACTCTTTACACACTCCACACACACCGCTCACAGACCACGCCCATATACACGGACCCGCCTCAATATGCAAATGAGACAGAACAGGTAGAACATTTTTGTTTGTTGGTTACTGTCCTGTTTTACATATCAGGGTGATATGGATATTTGATATCACACACACACACACACACACACACACACAGAGACAACAGAGACGAATATGGTGCTGCTGAGGTTCAAACCCAGGACCTATATATACAGTAAGTATCCAACATGCGACCGTGTTCCATTCCGAGAGCTCATTTATATGTCCAATTTGTTCTACAATCGTTGTGGACACTGACTGTGTAGAATCGAGACAGACACTTAAGGTCTTCTGGCCAGCGCCGTTTAGAGAAGCCCAGGTCGAGGTGTAAGCACCAAAACTGTGTAACTCACTTTCACCAGATTTACGGTTAATAACTCACCTGGCCCTCTTTACATTTGGAGTTCAGACACATTTGTTTGCTCTTGCATATCGTTCCCACTAGATCATGGTCCTTTCATCTGTCAGTTTTATTCCTAATTTTTTATTTTTTATTGTAACCTTGTAAAGCACTTTGGGCAACTGTCAGTTGTTTTAAAGTGCTATATAAATAAAGTTTTGATGTTCTATGATCTTGTCCTTGTTCTTTAGAATCATGCCACTGATTTATGATAAAAGAACAACCAGTGTCTGCCTTCTCTTCACCTCGCTCCATTCTCTCAATTATTTTTCACTTTTATCTCCATCAATATTGCTTCGCGATGCTTAGCAGTACCAGATATATATATAAATATATAGATATTTTGCTTTAATCTATAAATTCTGTTTGTGTCTTTGTACAGGTAGTTCCATCACATTTCTTACAGAAGGTACGAGCCATCACAAATTTTACTGTAAGCGTGTCACAGACGTTCCTCTCCGAAAGTAACAGTACATTTACATTTAGGCATTTGGCATACTGAACCTCCGGATCAGACTGCACAGCGTCTACAGTGATGACTCAGATACTAGTGGCAGCCAGGCATCAGGATCTGTATGTGGGCAAAGCCACAAGTTAGTCTTTAATATGAAATAAACATACTACAGTTACAGTAGATGGTTTGCAAAACAAATCCTAACTCTGGTCCTGGGTGTTGCGGGAAGAAGCTCCTCCTCGTTCTCCTGTTACCCTTCAGGCGGCAGAAGCACTTCCCAGACCAAAACAGAGAGAATAGTCCACTATTCAGATGGTTCAGGTCCTTCACTATTTTCCTGGCCTTGGTCCAGCACTGCAGGCAAGTCAGAGAGCTTGGTGGAGAGGGAGTGCTCAGCTGATCACAAATGATGTTCACAAATGCACAGGTGTAGAAGTTCCTCAGTATATTAGAAGGCATTTTAAAGTCACTTTAGTAGCATGGTGTTGGTGTTACAGGGCCATGCCAGGTCTTGCGTGATGTAAGCACGAGCCGGTAGCTCCTCTGATGCTGAAGTCCAATATCAACTCCTTTGCTTTGTAGATGTCCAGGAGGAGGTTGTTCTCCTGGCACCAGTTCTTAATTAATTCCTAATCTCTCTCTCTCTCTCTCTCCCTCTCTCTCTCTCTCTCATTCTCTATACCACTTATCCTGTACAGAGTCACGGGAAGCCTGCTGTCTGTCCCAGGGGACTACTCCACCGCGCTGGCATGCCTTAATTACAAATTAATTCTTACAGTGTCAGTTTGACAATTACAGTGGAGAGTTTACACCTAGACGTTTTATTCTTTGTTTGTACAGCGGTGGATTGGAATTTACAGCACAGCATTAACACCAACAAGAACTACTGAATTCATCTAAGAAGAGCATGGGAAAAGAGAAAGATGGGACATAAAGAATAAAATAAACATGATGGGAAATAGAGAGAGAGAGAGAGAGAGAGAGAGAGAATTATTGAAGAGATGGAGGGAGATGGAGAAAGGAGAGCAGGAAATGAGGCTGAGGCATAGATGTTGATAGGAGGACCTGAACCTGCTGGTTCTGTTGTGAATGTTCCTGTACCTTCACCAGGATGGAAGGAGGTCAAAAAGTTTGTGACTTGGGTGGAAGAAAGTTCCTGATCGTGCTGTGTGCCCTGAAAAGACAGTTACTGTGGTGAAGGTATTTAGTGGCTGGTAGTTGGGAGCCAGTGATGTTCGGGTGGTTTTCATTACCAGCCACAGAGCTTCTCTTTCACACACAATGGAGCTGCCGTACCAGACGGTGATAAGGTTGGTCAGGATGCTTTCACTAGTGCAACCATAAAAGCTTTCTAGTAGCTGAGGAGATTACATTTCTTCAGTCTCCTCAGGAAGTAAAGACGTAGTTGCACTTTTCTACTAGAAGTGAAGTGTTATTGTGCCTGCAGGTCCTCTGAGATGTAGAAAATGAGGAACTTGAAGCTGGGGACATGTTCCACTTCAGTTCTGTTGATGTAGATGGGGGGGTGCTGGCTAAATTTTGATATCCAGAAATCCACAATTAGCTCTTTGGTTTTCTTGGTGTTAAGGGTGAGGGTGTTGAAGGAACACCATGCAGATTGACTGCAAATCTCCTCCCTGTAGACCAACTCATCAATATTGCTGATGTGACCTACCACTTTTGGTATCTTCTGCATACTTTAGGATCATGTTGGAGTTGTGCTGAGGCACGCAGTCATGGGGGAACATGGAGTAGAGCAGTGGACCCAGCACATGACCCTGTGGAACGCCAGTGTTCAGAATAAGGGTAGAAGACATGTGGTTGCTAAATCTAACAGAATTAAGTATGTCAGTTAAAAAGTCCAGAATCCATCTGCAGATGGAAGGACTAACACGCAGGCCCTGGAGCCTTTGCTAAAATCAATTAAATCAATGAAACAGCATCCTCTGTTGACCTGTCGAGCGGTAGGTAAACTGAATGTGGGTTAGTGTAATTCAAGCATGATGCAGGTCGAATGCTTAGGCACCCGTATTATTTTAGATGTCTTCAGGCATGAGGGAACAATAATCCGAGCCAGTAACTGAAGATATCAGTGAAAACTTGTGCCAGTTGTCCTGCGCATGCTTAGTGCTGAGCTTGTAATGAAGAACGAGAGGGGATGGTCAACACGGGAACGGGGCGCTACCTGCATACTAGGTCACAGTGAACTGCTCACAGAATTGAGGAAGATACTATCATTCATTTATTAAACCACAACAATCCTCCTGCTTTACAAAGTTATGGGTGTAACAATGTAATAGTGTATGATTTGGGATAGAATACATACAGTGGTACCTCAGCATGCGAACAACTCACCTTGCAAATTTTTGCCCCGAGAACTGAAACTTTGCAAGAAATATGATATGGCATACAAAGGATTTTCTGCGAACAAACCGAGCCAGACTGTGGGTTTGTGTTTTTTTTTTTTTTTTTGCATTTTGTGCACGATTTAGTGAAGACATATTACCATGGGTCCCGCTTTCAGTTTGTTTTTTAAAGCAGCCGGTGCCAAGAGGAATCATAAATTAAGGTTACGTGAGGTTTAATGTCTATTTATTTCACATTATACTTCATTTACATGACTTTTCTAAATAGTTTTTAAATGCAAAGATATGATTATGGTGCTGGAACTTGGTAATATTGGTAATACTTTTGGATGGCTGGAACGGATTAATTGCATTTATGTTTTTTCCTATGGGACAATGCGTTTCACAATACAACATTTCACCTTAAGAACTCGTCTCCAGAGCGGATTAAATTCATATGCCAAGGTGCCGCTGAAAAAGTCAACTTGACTTGAATTTGCTTTATCACAAGCCTGAAGAAGGGCTTGTGGGGATTTAATTATTTTTGTTACATTTTACATGCAGTTGTATCACTATTCCAGAAAAACACCAACTTTTCAACCTGAAGGCGGTGACCGTGGACTGTGACGTCACATAGAGCGTGATCACGTGCTGTAAAACCCGGAAATAAGTTCTTGTAGTAAATGGTTTGCTAACAAACCATTAACCTCTACACATTTATCCAGTGTTTACTCGTAGGAAATAAAATATTAAAAACAGACTATAACAGTTTAAAATGAAGATTTGTAGTTCAGCCCGTTAAGCGAAAATAAATCCAGTATGAATAAAAAAGTACAATAAACAGTAGTGTGTTGTTTATCTGTAGGAAAACTACAGCCGCCATTTTGATTGAGTTGTTTCCAAGCTGAGCGCGCGCCGGGTATTAAACACAAGTTTACAGTTTCATTTCTCCGTATCCGGAGGGATTTTATTCATTTGGTGATTTATGAACCAATATGATGATATAACGCCAGTAACGGAGATGACCGACACAGCGCGTGAGCCTCGGGTGTGTGTGATTTAGGCTTTGGGTTTCCCGGTGTGTGCGCGCGGTGCATCACGGGATTTGTAGTCCTGGAGCTGGGAGTGTTGCTGGATGTCTGCGCGCCGCTGCTGCGGGTCTGTGCGGTGTTCCGGCTTCATCACCACGCAGGCGGCGGCAGCGCGGACACACACACACACACACACACACACACACGCAGGCTGTGTGAGGCGGATCGGGTGGAGAAGAGGATCAGGGTCTGGTGTTGCACTGCGGGGTTTATTCACCGTGCAGCAGGACAGGTGGGGTCACACACACACACACACACACACAGACTGAGACACGTGCCTGTCTTATTACTGATGCATTATTAGTAGTAGTGATGATGATTGCTGAGTGTGTGTGTGTGTGAGAGAGAGAGAGAGAGTGAGTGACTGTGTGTGTGTGTGTGTGTGTGTGTGTGTGAGAGAGTGATTGTGTGTGTGTGTGTGTGTGTAGACAGACTGCAGAGAATCTGAATCTCTCTCTCTTTCTCTCTTTGTCCATCAGCTGCCCAGTTAATGGAGGACGAACGACAGAACTCTGTCCATCCAGCACCGGAGAGAGAGACAGAGAGCGGTAATGATGGAGGGAGAGGGGGGGGGGGTGGAGTGATGGAGGGAAAGAGGAAGATGATGGTACTGATACAGGATGATGAAGGAGGAGGAGGGAGAAAATACAGGAAAAGGAAAGTGGTGATGGAGGGAAAGTGAGGGAGAGAAACGAAAGTGTGGAGATGTAGAGACTTGGACATTTAGGTGTTCGGCGGCCGCTCTGATCCAGAGTGATTTATAAAAGTGATATGAAGTTTCCGTCATTAGATAGTTCTGTACACTGGTAATTATAAGCACCGTCAGTCACATGGTGTACGGAAGAGTTTCTTTGACTTTTCTTTTTCTTTGACACTTCATTTTACATGCCAAAAGTGCACCAAATAAAGGACTTCAAAGCATGTTAGCAAAGATCAGGAAATCAATTTATATTAAAAACTTCACGATTAAAAGGAGGGAAGAAATTAAAAAGCAGAGAAGAAGTGAAAGGATGGAGGGACTCTGTACGGTCGAGCTGGGTGTGGCAAGAGAAGGAGACAGAGAGGGGGCGGAGAGGAAGAGAACGAGGGAAGAAGTGAAGAGTTGAGTTTAAGATTGAAGAGAAAAGAGCCAAAGATGGATAGAAAGAGGATGAGAAGAAATAGAGGAGGGGAAGAAAGGTCAGGAAGAAAGAATAGGTTAATGATGGATAGATCAGAAGGCATGTGAGGATAGAGAGATAGAAGGGAGGGAAAATAACTGAGGGATAAAGAGAATTAATTCTGAAAAGGAAGGAAAAGAGAAGTGGATTGAAAGATGGAGAGAGAGAGAGAGGAATCAAAATGGAAAAAGAATGAAAGAGAAATGAAAAGGTCGTGGAAGGACTGAGACAAAGATAAGAGATTAAAAAGGAGGGAAGAATTTAAGGAAGAGAAAGGGAGGAGAAAGGATGGAAGGACTCTGGCATAAAGGTCAAATGGTAAGAGAAGGGGACACGGCGTGGAAGGACGGAGAGGACAAGAACAAGGAGAAAAGTGAAGAAGAGTTGAGTTAAAATTGAACAAAAGAGGAAAAGAGGAAAACTAGGATGGAAAAGAAAGATAGAGAGAGAAAAAGAAAAAGTGGAAACTGAAGGAGAGAAAAGATGAGAATCTGATGGAGAATGTGGGACTGAGGGAAAAGAGAGAGAGAGAGACAGGATAGACAGATAGAGAGGTGTGTGTGTGTGTGTGTGTGTGTGTGTGAGAGAGAGGGTTTAAACATGACTCATGATTTTACACGGTACATTGCGGAGGTGTGAACAACAACTGAATTTCAAATGCCTCTCTGCAGCTGTGTGTGTGTGTGTGTGTATGTGTGTGTGTGTGAGAGAGAGAGTGTCGTATTGTAGAAGTTTAGGACATAAAAATGGAATGTCCACACGTCTCTGCCCGTTACGCCCATATTTGGTGATTTGTACTGAAGCTACGCTGCTAATGCTGCTAGCATCGCACTGAAAATCTTAAGTGTAAACCTCTGTCTAGTGTTTGTTTATGTCACACACACAGACACACACATACACACACACACACATACATGTTCTGACACGGTTGCATTTGTAAACTTCTGGAGGTGGTAAACACGGCTTTGTTTGATTTGTGTGACGTTACCTTGACAACCTCGTCTCAAGTCGCGGAGTGTATTCGCACCTCACCCTGAATCAGTGAGTCGACTCAGAGTCGATTCGCTTCAAACCCGCCGCAGCTCATCGATTACGTTTACAGACGATGTGGAGATTTAATTTTTATTATTGTGTGTGTGTGTGTGTGTGTGTGTGTGTCATCACTCTAAAATGTGTCTTATTCCCTCCAGGTGTGCTGTGGTGAAATCCTGAAACATCTGAACGCTGACACACACACACACACACACAGACACACACACACACACACACACACACACACACACACGAACACCTTCTGCTCAAGCATGGACACACAGCTCAGAACATCAGAGAGAGGACTGGACGCTCTGCCTGGAGTGTGTGACTGACAGATCTCTCACTGAGAGGATCAGAGGGCGAGTGTGTGTGTGTGTGTGTGAGAGAGAGAGAGTGTGTGTGTGTGTGTGAGATGGATTGGGTGCGGGACTGGGTGCAGGCGGTGCGTGAGTGTGAGGGCGGGGCCTTGGGCACGGTGCTGTGTCTGGCGCTGTTGTTTATATGGTACTGTTACCGCGTGGGCTGTGAACACGCCTCCTACACGCCCGAGTCTCGCTCCAGCCCGCCCGAGCTCTCCTCAGCCAAGCTCCGCCCTGTGCTGGGTGGAGTTAGGACCGGGGGCGGGGCCAGTGAGGAGGAGCTGAACGGATTTGCGTACTGCCAGTCCCCCGAGTGTTTCCGCTGCTCGCGGCCCGGAGATGGGTTTAACCAACGCCTTTACCACAACCTGCAGGACTACGCTAAACGCTACACCTGGGCGGGTCAGTGTGTGTGTGTTTGTGTGTGTGTGCGTATAATTATATATCATGAATACTTTTTATTGTCATAACGGTGTAATAACTATGTTGATTGATGTAGCTTTGTTTGATTGTAATAAGTCTGATGATGTTGTTGTCTGAACGCACAGGTATGGGGCGTGTCCATAAAGGTGTGCGTGAGCAGGACCGCTACCGCATGTGCAATCGCCCCTCCATCCAGAAGGCCGAGGTGTTCTTCCTGCCCGATCTTCCCTCTGCTCCGTTCTTCTCCCGGGACGCGCAGAAGCATGACGTCGAACTGTTGGAGAGAAGTTTCCCGGCGCTGCTGGCCGAGTTTGAGAGCGTGTACCGCACGCCCCCGCCCCTGGCGCCTGGCTGGAAGGCGAACAGCACGCCGCGGGGCCACTGGTGGACCTTCTATCTGGTGAACCAGGGCACGACGCTGGCGCTGAACGCCCGCCGCTGCCCACGAACCTGGAGGGTCCTGGGACAGCTGCGCACCTTCATCGCCAACAACGTGTTCGGGAACGCCTGCTTCTCCGTCATCAGTCCCGGCGCCAACATCACCGAGCACTACGGCCCCACCAACGTCCGTCTGCGCTGCCACCTGGGTGTGTGTGTGTGTGTGTGTGTGTGTGTGTAAAATAGACGACAGAGTGGAAGTGTGTTAGTAGACCAGCCATAGTTTGAATTGTAATTTTTCTCAAAGGTGTGTATGTGGGTGTGTGAGAGAGAGTGAGACAACAGTGAAAGTGTGTTACTGGAACACTTGTGCAACCTGTTTTTTCAGTAGGTGATTTATTATGTGTGTGTGTGTGTCTCTGTGTGTGTGTGTGTGTGTGTGTGTGTGCAGGGCTGAAGGTGCCCCCCCACTGTGAGTTGGTGGTAGGGGGCGAGCCGCAGTGTTGGTCAGAGGGAAACTGCCTACTGTTTGATGACTCGTTCCTTCACACAGCCTTCCATGAGGGTGAGACACACACACTCACACACAGTGAGGTAACTGTTAAAACCGCAGGGGTACATTACTAAGCACAATCATAGGGGGGTAACTGGCAGAACCAGAGGGGTACCCAACAGAACTGCAGGGGTTCCATGCAGAATCGTGGGATAACCGGGATAACCGTAGGGGTACCAAGCAGAATCATGGGAGTTACCTAGCAGAACCAGAGGGGTATCTTACAGGACCGCAGGAATCAAGCAGAATCATAGGGGGGTAACTGGAATAACCGTAGGGTACCAAGCGGAATCATAGGGGGGTAACTGGAATAACCGTAGGGTACCAAGCGGAATCATAGAGGGGTAACTGGCAGAACCAGAGGGGTACCCAACAGAACTGCAGGGGTTCCATGCAGAATCGTGGGATAACCGGGATA
>JAQMYJ010000040.1:31856721-31875455 GCA_030014305.1 Clarias laeviceps | reverse complement strand
GAGGGGTAACTGGAATAACCGTAGGGTACCAAGCGGAATCATAGGGGGGTAACTGGAATAACCGTAGGGTACCAAGCAGAATCATAGAGGGGTAACTGGAATAACCGTAGGGTACCAAGCGGAATCATAGGGGGGTAACTGGAATAACCGTAGGGTACCAAGCAGAATCATAGAGGGGTAACTGGAATAACCGTAGGGTACCAAGCGGAATCATAGGGGGGTAACTGGAATAACCGTAGGGTACCAAGCAGAATCATAGAGGGGTAACTGGAATAACCGTAGGGTACCAAGCGGAATCATAGGGGGGTAACTGGCAGAACCAGAGGAGTACCAAACAGAACCGCAAAGTACCAAGCAGAATTGTTAAACCCATCTATGGCAGAACCATATAGGTACCAAGCAGAATAATAGGGGGTAACTTGGAAGTGATTTCTCCAAATTCAACACAAATGACCCCTTTTAAGTAACGACTATCAGAATTATTCAACCCCTTGTATTAAATCCCTCATTAGAACTCAAATTTGTTAATCAGTTGTTGTCTCAAGCACAGATTAGATGCCTCAGGTGTACTTGATTTAGAACATCTAATACCTGAACTTGTTGATGGAGATGTTTGACTGCATGTCAGAAATGTGTATGTCAAGAGAGTTGTTCATAAAGTTAAGAGATCATCGCCTTGGAGAAACAAGAACAAGGAAATACAAATGAGCACATGTACTAAATCTTCCTCGAAATACAGTAGGAGGCCTATTTTACAAGTTGAGAGTTAAAGGAACAGTGGCTACACTACCTAGACGTGGCTGAAAGAGGAAGCTATCTTCTGCTGCTACCAGATTCCTGAGGAGACAGTTATTGAAAAACCCTCGATCGACTGTAAAGGACCTACAGAGAGACTTGGTGGCAGCAGGGACTGAAGTTTCACTCTTCTCTATAAGGCACATACTGAACACTGAAGGTCACTCCAAGACGTATCCTGCTACTGACCCTAAAACACAAGAAGTCAGCTACAAAATGCTAAAAAACACATAATTCAGACAAAGACGTTTGGGATTCCGTTCTATGGACTTATGAAACAACCACTTTTTGGGCCTATGAATCAGCGGTATGTTTGGAGGAAAAAGAACGAAGCATATGTAGAAAAGTGCACCCTGCCTACAGTGAAGCATGGCAGTGTCTCGGTGATGGTCTGGGGCTTCTTTCCTTCCTCTGGCTCTGGAAACCTGCAGCATGTAGAGGGCATGATGGTGTCAATCAAGTCTGCTGGAAGAAAACGTCATGCCATCTGTGAGGAAGCTGAACTTTGATGTCATTGGACCTTCCAACCGGACATTGACTCGAAGTATACTGCAAAGTCCACTTAGGCTTGGTTTCAGTCCTGGAGGGGCCTAGAATGGCCATCAAAGTCGTCTGACTTGTATGAAAAAAGCAGGTGCAGCACAGACACCAAACCAGAGGCTGTTGAGAACTAAACCCATGAGATCCCTCAGCAGCCAGAAGCTAGTGCCGGGATATACATCAAGTCTGCAGCAGGTCATAATAGCTGAAGGGGGCGGTACTGAGTACTGAAGATGTTTCTCATCAGGGTATGTGTTGAGTTTGGAGAAATCAATGGTTATATTGGTGGTGTTGAGATATTTAAACTGTTCTTGCTTCACTCATAATTACAGACAGCTGCAAGTTGGTACATTTGGCCAATAAAATCCCTCATTAGAGCACGAATTTGTAAATCAGGTCTTGTCTCAAGCACAGATACTTCAGGTGTAGTTGATTTAGATCATATCGTATACATGGACTTTGTTGATGGAGATGTTTGACTTCGTATCAGAAATGTGTAGGTCAAGGACAAGACCAAACAAGGAGAGTTCAGCCAGTGAAGAACAACCAGAGAAGTACCTGAGAGAACTGCAGGGGTACCAAGCAGAATCGTAGGGGGAGGTAACAGGCACAACCACAGGGGTACTTACCAGAACTGTAGGGGTACCAAGCAGAATCATGTAGTAGTCATTAAAAGTAGTGTTTTGTTGTTGACTTTGGATAAATCACTTCTTATATTAGTTGTAGCAGAACCGTAGGGGCTTCTAGCAGAACTGTGGCAGTTAGTGACTCATCATGTTGAGGTTCATGATTAAATTGTAGCATTTTTGTGCAGTGTTTTTCACACTCTATGGTCCATTACAACGTTTGCAAAGCTTTGTGTGTGTGTGTGTGTGTGAGATCAGGCACTCCAGAAGACGGACCTCGTGTGGTGTTCATGGTGGATTTATGGCATCCGAACGTGGCGGCGGCCGAGAGACAGGCACTCGACTACATCTTCACTCCGGGACGCTGAGACGGAGAGAGAGAGACAGACAGAGAGAGGAGGATGAGTGTATGGAGAGACAGACGGATGGAACAAGAGAAATAATGAGTAAAGACAGTGAAGTGACGCTGATTTCCTGCACATTTTACTGTACATAAGTGTTTCCTTATGAAGCATCGGAGTTCAGTCTCTCCTGATGCGTGAGGGATGTGATGGAGGTAGATAGTGAACAGTGATGGGGAGAGACGGAGAGCGCGACAGAAAGCGGGAGGAATAAAAGAGCGGGAAGCGGAAATAGAGTAAGAAAAAAAAAAAACAATTACAGCTTTTTATGTACATAGATTCTCACAGTGGAGAAGTAATGAAACAAACGTAATGAATCAGAGACGGATGCAAATATGGACAGACAGCGAAAAATAGAGATAGTAGAGAAGGAACGAGTAGCAGAGGAGCAAGCGGACAAACCAAATGACATGTTTTTCTGTACAGAGTTCACTCTTTCAGAGAGATGGAGAGAGACACAGCGAGAGAAACAAACTAAAAGATGAGTAAGAGCCATGAGGCGAAATCGTTCCACCATTTTCTGTACATTTGCGTTTCCTAGTGCTTCAGTATTTCCTCAGAGTGTTCACACGGAAAGGAAGAGAGAAAAGAAAAAGACAAAGAAAGGATGTTGAAGTGTAAATGTAAGCGCAGATGTTGTACAGAGGAGGATTGAGACGATGGTTGAAGGTAGAGGACATGATCGCATGAAGATAAGGCACCTCGCTTGCACCCTGTCACTGTGTGTTTTATCTTCTCTAAGCTTCTCTGTTGGTTTAGGATTAACACCAGAAGCTGTGCCACGTGTGTAAAGACGTTTCCCAGCCAGCAAAGAGTGATTTCACAAATCCATACGAATCTGACTGAACCGTTAAACTAAGGCGGGATATAAACATCTCACGATAATAATACTATTTACCACGGAAGCTACAGTAAAGTATGAGGGCCGTTCGAGTCAAAGCAGGACTTTTCATTGTGCCGAATAACAGAACACAGTTCTCTATATAATGCCCTGCTAGGGTTATGAGTGTGTGTATAGTTCACACGGACAGATGCTTCTCTTTTGCAAGTTGGAGATTTTTAAGGATCAGGCGTTGGACCACGCGCTGAATCACCTTGTACTCCTCATCATTCACAGATGTGCGGCCTTCTTTAAAGCGTTTCCACCATTCAAATGTTTTACTGCGCATCTCCGTACTGTGCTTGAAGTCTTCTGTAAATGTCAATCACTTCGATGACTTCATTCACCAGAAGTTCTATCACAAGTCCCGGTTTGACTTGAACGCCCCTCATATGAATATGAATATTATAAATAAAATGGTAGTGTATCGAGTGTAAGATGTTAAAGCACAGCCTGAGGATCCGCAGCGTCACAAACCAGATCTGCGGTTATAAGACTTGCAGTAAACAGCTTCGTTGAAAATCCTGCTTTTGTGTGAACGCGACATCAAAATACTAAGGAAAACCGATGTTTTCTAAAACGTCTGTGCACACGTGAGCAGAGCGTAAATACTGTATCATAGAGAGCGTGAGGAAAAGCACATCTTCCCTCACACAGGTTTAACTAAACATCTATAAAGCACAGTTTTATACACATGCATGCTGATGAAGCCTCGTGTCGCAGTAAAGAAGAAAGGAAGATGTGAAAGAGTGAGAGAAACCGAGAGATAAACTATACGATGAGAAACATTACAGAGGTGAAGAAGAGTTTCCTGGTGGATCCGCATTAGCTAAAGATAGAATGAAGTAGAAGGGATGTAAGAGAAAAGAAGGCAGAAAGAGAGATGGATAGACAGAGGGGAAGTGAGAGGGGTGGAGCAAATGATCAGGATCAGGAGAGATTTTTGGACATCTTCTGTATATGAGCACTCGATTGCATCATTGCTGCTGAGCGATGGGAAAAGGTAGAAAAGGAGAAAAAGACAAAAAGACAAAAGAAGAGAAAGACAAAAATAGGAAGAGAAAAAAGCGAGACTGAAAGAACAGACCGGTCTGAAGAATATTTCTTGCACATTTTCTGTATATAAATGTTTACAGATCAGATCCAGTCTAAGTGTTTATTAAAGGTACAGACCAGGGTGTACAAACTTATGAAACGATGAATGTATAGCACCTTTCAGGTCAGAAGCGTTCATGTCTAAAGAGTTCACGCTGCACTTTTTTCTCACTCCTGTGTGCGACTGGATGTAAAGTGTACATAAATATACTGTGTAGAAGAGTGACGGACGCTAACGAGCTGTTTATTCAGTGTTTACACACAGCAGGGGCTAACACACTCACACACACACTCACACACACACACACACACACACAGGCTGTGGTATAATACTGTGGTTAACACACTCCTCGTCAAATTACCCTCGGTTCCGTCCCAAATCACACACTGCTCTCTGTAATTAGCACACAAGCTAGTTAGTATGCTAGTTGGTTAGCTGGCTAGTCATTAGCCTGGTGTAACTACGTATGTACCAATGTCTTTGTTTTCTTTAAAACGTTTCTAAAGTATATTGTACGAGTTAGCATATTAGTCAGTTGGAGGAAACCGCGTCAGCTACGTTGAAGGGCAAATGGACAAACAAACAGTATTGATATCTGAGGAGGGATTTTGTGAAAGTCAATCGTTAACTTGAGGTAAAGGGCTAGCGGCTTGTCGTTTCTCAGCACCAGAGTCTGCGTTGCAGCTTTCTGATCAGTTTTAGCATCAGTCTGGAGCGCATTGTATTTGTAGCTGCGTTCAAAATTCCTATGATGAGTTTGCCATGCTAGTACCGATGCGCCAGAACTTGTTGAACTTGACGTTATGTGGCACAGTGTACTATAAGTGAGCTAACAGCTAAAGCTAGCTAAAAAAGTTAACAGTGACGGTTAGAACATCAACATTTACCTCAGACGTGTGGGTGAACTGTTGGGGGAAAAAAAGACTCCTGGTGGGCAAAATTACACTGTAATTACACTTAGCATCGACCGCTAACTAGACTAACGGGATCCGCCATATGTTTTTAAAAACAATACTCAGCGGCTCTTCTGCTGTAAATACCCACACCGTGTGAATGTTCACGTGATCGCTCTGAAACATGACTGTTTGTGAGCAGCCGCGCGCGTCTTGTACAGAATCACACTTCGAAGTTTACACTGTAGTTTAAACAAACAGACGACCAGATGCAGATCTTTCAGCTCGTTCAGGCGCTTCAGTGGTTGACCGCTTCATTCGTTCTGTGCTACTCGTACATTCCGTTTGTAAGGACCCGAGCCGATCGGGACGCGCCGTATCGTCATCGGTAGCTTTTTTCTAGCGTCGTGTGACTTTTGCAGCCAAGCGTGTGACAGGTTTTATGCTGACGTTCTGACTCTCTGTGTTTCCTAAATGTGATTTTTGCTACAGCTGAGCGATGATTGTGTGTTTAATAAAGAGTTGGTTGTACAACCTTGTGTGTGTGTGTGTGTGTGTGTGTTCATAGTATTTAATTGATGAACTCATATTGTTCACTCTGAAACTCTTAAGCAGAAATGTCTCTGCTGCCCTCTAGTGTTTATTTGTATTGTTTGACACATTTCGCTGTTTTCTCTTCAGTTCTAAAGTGTTAAGGTTTAACACACAGATTATAAACACCTTGCTGTAAATCAACAAGGTCTTGGGAGAAAAGGCGGCTGAGGCTGTAGGTTGTTGATACTACCTAATAGGAGGGTGGCATCAGGAAGGGCATCGGGCTTAAAACCTGTGCGGATCGAATGGTCTGCTGTGGCGACTCCTTGACGGGACCAGACGGAATAACGTTTGGTGGCTCAGTGGTAGGTTTCTCGCCCGTCATGTGGAAGGACTGTGGTCAGTTACCACCCAACACTAGCCACTGGATGTAGTGCCTGGTTCGGAAAAATTAAAATTTTTATTTGTCACATACACAGTCATACACAGTACGATATGCAGTGAAATGATTATATGATCGCCAGTGACCTTAAAAAATAAAAGCTTATACATAAGAAATAAATATGAATAAAAGAAATACGAGAGGAAATAAATTTAACTAGTAAAATATACTGTACAAATAAGGGCATAATAAAAATATTACGAAATATAGAAATATAGAAGAAAGAAAAAAAAATTATTTGTAAAAATTTGGAAGTGACTATGGGTGTGCAAATATGCATAAAAAGTGACTTATTGAAGTGTCTTATTAAAGTGTCTTGTGCAATGGTCCAGAAATGACAATATAAATATATAGTGCAAGTGTGTATGAATGTGTCCAGGTATCCAGGTGGAGGTTAATTAAAGCAGCTTAAAGGACAGTCTGAAGTCTCTCAAGCGTCTGAGGTGGTAGAGACGCTGTCGGGCCTTTTTCACCACGGTGTTGATGTGACAGGACCATGAAAGGTCCTGCGTGATGGGCGAAAATGGGCGAGTTGCATCAGTGTGCATAAAAACCTGTGGCAAATCGGATCAGATCGGATGGTCCGCTGTGATGAGCCCTCGATGGAAACAGACTAAAGATTAACGACAATGTTTCGCTTGGATGAAATATATCGACTCTAATGTCACATGCTTTATATCATCCACAGGAATGCAATGTATTTATGATTTTCATGAAATCACCTACAATTTCACTACGAACTGATCTCCAGGACCTGCTCTAATTAACCTCCACCTGGATACCTGAGGTTGAAGCCCTGTGACTCCAGAAGCTCCGTTACCCGCTGCACACTTCTGTAATAAACCTCACCGTACACAGTGTGGTGGCTGTTAGACTGCAGGGTTGGATTTAGCACCACTAGTGACATCTCCAAGCTCCACATCAACACTAAACAAGGAATTTGGTAGATTTCTGTACTGTATGATCCCTTATGATGAGAAACAAACTGCCTGCAACATGTCTACAAACTTTCAGGAGGAGGTCCCCAAGGGCTGACAAGCTCTTTTTATTTATTTATTTATTTATTTATAGAGAGGTGGCATGGAGGCATAGTGGTTAGCACTACTGTCTTGCACCTCCAAGGTCTGGGTTTGATTCGTACCCCACCTCGTGCTCCAGGCCTCCTGTCACCCTGCACAGGATAACGTCACACTATCTTTATGTTACAAGAGTAAGGAGCTGTCAGTGTTTTAAAAACCTCACAGTCCAGAATTTCCGACACTGGCTTTAATAAAATGGAAGTGTGTGTGTGTGTGAGAGAGAGAAAGAGAGAGAGAATTATCATCCTGTACTGAAACACGCTGCAGTAAACCTGAGTGAAATGAACAATCGTTATGTAAATGAGGTTCCGGGGAACGTTTTCGTCTCTCAGCATCTGTTTCTGTAAGATAAAAGCGTCTGGTGAAAAACCCTGACGGAGGTCAACACTGCTTCTTCTCTTCCTCCACCTGCTGACTGGGATTTGAGATTTGAAAACACCAGCAGCAGAATTTGTACTGGCTGTGAAACCAGTTCCTAAAATAAAACCTATTGCATAACACACACACACACATACACACACACACACACACACACACAAACACCTACTCTCTATCTATTTGCATAAGCTACAGTGTTACACAATGCGCCAAACTGCAGATAGTGTAAAATAAGGAAACATCACCTGTAATGTGGACCCTGTGTGCACTCACCCGTCCCATCATGCACCTGTAGCAGGTAACAGCCACAACATGACTGTGCTGTAGGACGTTTATAGACATGACACAATCAATAAGAGAAATGTGCACAGATGGAACCGACATTGAAGACAAACCACGCAGTGTGAGACCATCAGCTGTGACAAAGAGGATTCTTTCACACTGCTTGTGATGGAGACTATGATGGGTCTTAGCTTTGTAAATAGGAAGAGTTGCTCCACCAGGATGGGCAATTTAAACAATCTGTGCCAGAACTATCTATAAAAATGTCCAACAACAGTTTGTAAAGAAGAAACATTACAGTTTAAATACACCTCATTCTTCACAATGTGTTTTTTTTTAAATGTGAAATGTATTCAAGCGTGAAATGAATACTAGCAAAGAGAAAGATTTATTTCAGCTTTTATTTCTTTCATCACATTCTCAGTGGCTCAGAGGTTTCCTCAATGAGATAGGACTCAGTAACATTGTTTTTAATTTGTGTAACTCAGTTTAAAAGTTTCAGGTGATGTTCCACAACCTTCTTACAATAAGCTGCTGGAGTTTTCTCCCATTCCTCCAGACAGAACTGGTCTCATCGCTCACACACACACTTTTTCAGGTCACAGATATTCTCTTGGATGGAGGTCAGGGTTTGCGTCACTACCTCCACTTTCAGTGGTTAAGGCATTGGACTACAGTTTGGAAGGTACCAGGTTCAAACCCCACAACCACCAAATTGCCCTTATGGGGCCCTTGAGTAAGACCCTTAACACTCAAGTGCTCAGTAATAACAAGATTAAGAAGTCAGTCTTTGTGGATAAGGTCGTCTCCCTAATGACTTTATTGTCCTTCAGCCATTTTGCCACAACTTTGGAAAACCTTGCTTGGGGTCGTTGTCTGTGTGAAGGAACCATTTTACAACCAAGCTGTAACTTCCTGCCTGATGTCTTGAGATGTTGTTTCGATATATCCACATGATCATCCTTCCTCGTCATACCATCTGTTTTGTGCACCAATCCCTTCTGGATCAAAGCACCTCCACGATGCTGCCACCTTTTCATCAAACAAAAGAACATTTCTCCAAAAAGGTAAATCGTCGTCCCCATGTGCAGCTTCAGACTGGACTGTACTGTTCAGGCTTCTTCTTTTCTGAGCAGGCTTTCAGGTTACAGTGATATCAGTCTCGTTTTACTGTGGATATACAGTAGATATTTTTGTACCTGCTTTCTCCAGATATTTTGTACCTGCTTTCTCCAGTGTCTTTATAAGCTCCTTTTCTGCAGTTCAATTGTACTCATTGTACCAAAGTACATTCATCCCCATGAGAGATTACGCGTCTCCTCCCTGAGCGGTTTGATGGCCGTGTGGGCTCGTGGTGTTTATACAGATGAATATGGGACCTTCAGGCATTTGGGAATTGTTGTAAAATAATGCAATATGAATAAATTAATCAATATCTAAACAGTTTTTGGAACAAATTACCTGTGTAATGCATGTTAAAATGAAATGCTAAAAATACCTTAAATGTACTTATACCTTTATAACTAATGTAATAAAGGCATGATTCAATATTTTACCAGGAATATTTTGTAAATAATGCTGTAGCAATTATAGCATAAACATAAAAGCTAAATATTTTAAAAAGATTGGAACACTTTTCAAGCTTTTCACTGCATATCGTACTGTGTATGACTGTGTATATGACAAATAAAATTTGAATTTCAATGTGATTGACAAACTTAGAGATTTTAGATACATTGAAGGTACAAATAATATATATATATTTAAACTAAATGCTTCGTAATAATTTAATATGCTCTTTTATAATAATGTGTTTCTCACAACTTCTTTGAACAGTTAAGGGTTTTGGTTCCTTAAGCGGCTCTGCTTATAAACACCTCCCAAAAAATCTTTACTAACACTAGAGGGAGCAAGAGAGTTATGATTTAATAATCAACATTAACAGTCTTTATGGAAACACTGAAAAATGGTATGTTACTGTAACTCACACACTCATACACACCTTCACAGATTTGCACACAACATCTCACACTCTTGCATACCATTACACACTCATACAAACTCTCACACACTCATGCATACCCTTACACACTCTTACAAGCCCTCACAGATCTGCACACAACTTCAAACATTCCTACACACCCTCACACACTCTTGCACACCCCCAAACTTACCCACCACTTCTCACACTCATACACACCCTCACGGAATCATACACATCTTTGCACACTGCACAAGCTCACTATCCCCTGCATTCATGAAGAAACTCTGACTCTATGTACCGTACAAAACCTCACACACTCTATAATCTCACATACATTTGTAATGACACACACTCATACACAACTTGACACACTTGTATATTATCTAACAGACTCATACACAACCTCCTACACTCATAGCCAACCTCACATTCATGTTCAAAACCTCGCACTCTCATACACATGCTCACACTCTTACATAACCTCACACACTTCTACACAAACCAGGTGAAGGAGTCTAAAACCCTGGAAGATATGTGGTCTAAATGAATGACGCAGATTATCATACTATATAACAGAGGGGTGTCATGCAGGTTAGTCTGAGTATCGGCCTGCACTGGGGCGCTGTGTGTAATCAGGCCGAAGTGTGTGGGCGACACCGTGATGCATCCTGAAACTTTAATGGGGACACGGTCAGGATGGCGGAAAAAGAGCAGAAAGAAGAAACAAGAAGGGCTAATCATGGTGATCTGTGTGTGTGTGCGCGTGCTAAGAGGTTGGTGTAAATGAGCTAACAGAGAACTGAATTGCAGAGGGACATGTAGTGCCTTATGAGGCTGTAATAATAATAATAATAACAATAATCCACCTGTAATCTGTACCACTGATCTTGAGTGGGGTCACGGCGGTCTGGAGGCCACCGCAGGAACTTAGGGCACAGGATGGGCTTCACCCTGGAAACTGGAAAACCCTAAGGAAACCCACCAAGCACTGGGAGAACATGCAAACTACATGCACACAGACTGCAAGCGAGGTTCTAAACCCCAACTCTGGAAGTGCGAGGTGACAGTGTTACCCACGGAGCCACACAATAGAACCGTCTGTACAGGCTCACACACAGCCTCACTCTATTGTAAACCACCCCATATGCAAACTCACACACTCATACACTACCTCACATCTTAATACACTACCTCACAAACTCACACACTACCTCACATTTTCACATTCTACCACACACACTCATGCACAAGCTCACGCACTCGTAAGCAATCACACACATTCAAACACTACATTACACACTCACACACTACCTACAACATCATAAGCAATTTTACCTCCTCATAAACTACCTTATACACTCATATGCAACCTCACATCTTCATACACTACCTCACACACTCGTAAGCAATCTTACACATTCAAACACCAGCTCATACACTTCCACACTTCCTCATGTCATTATACATGAGTGACACTACCATAAACCCTCATAAGCAATTTCAAGTTCAAATTCAAAGTTTATTTGTCTCATACACAGTGAAATGATTATACAACTGCTCGTGACCTTAAATGAAGATTATCAATAAGAAACAAATTATAGAATAGAATAAGAATAAAATATAGAAAATATAGAAAAACATAGCTGTGGAAAAAAATAGAAGAACAAAATATAAAATATATATAAAATATATATATATATCTAAAAAAAACTTAGCTGGACAAAATATGGAAACTGGTGTGGAAATTGATATAGAATTTAAATAGAAATGTCTGGGGAGTGTGCAAATATGCATGAATGTGAGCTGTAATGACCATAAACGTGCAATTTCACAAACACTACCTCACACACTTACACTACCTCACAACTTTATGTACATTCTCACACACTCATACACTACCTCACATCTTCACACACTACGGTACATCACACACTCAGAAAATACCTCACACGTTTATGCATAAGCAATCTCACACGTTTAAACACTACCTCATGTCTTCATACACTTCATATTTTAAACGAAATAATACACTCACGTTACCTCATACACCATCTCTCACACTCATGTGCTGTTTCACTACCTCACACACTTATACGTAAGCTTTCATCATTACAGTCTTCCTCCCACAAACACACACATATAGAGTTTCACATCCTTCACGCTGCACACAGCCCTGTGTTGAGAGAGAGAGAGAGCTCCTGTGTCCAGCTGGACATGTGCAGTATAAACACTGTGTGGACATCAGATGTTATAACCATCCACAGTAAGTATATACACCCTATACATGACATGATAGAGCAGTGTGAGCCAGTTTTAAATATTTAATAGTAATATTGTTGTTTTTTATTATTTATTTCCGTCAAGTCATCTGTAGAAGGTGTACAGAACTCATGACTGAGGTTTTATTATATATATATATATATATATATATATAAGTCTTGCATGAAGCTGAGTTCAGTAGAGACTGAGACAGATGAGTCCTGATGTCTCACACACTCTCCTGAATATTCCATCTGTACTCTATGCTGAATACCGCGGTGTATTGTATGACCGAATATCACCACGTGAATATTCATCACACACACACACACACAGAGAGAGAGAGAGAGAGAGAGAGCAGCGTGATGTTATTGGATCACCTTGAATTCCCCTTTCTCTTTCTTTTATTCTTTCTCTCTCTCTCTCTCTGTCTGTAGGATGAACAGATGAAGCCCATCATGAGTCTCTCTCTCCCTAAAAGCGACTCCACCGCCTCTCTGCTCAGATCCGCCCCGGTAGACCGGAGACCGCGAGCCCCGGACGAGCCGCTCTGGAGCCCGGACAGTGACGCGAGCTCGCGCCGTCCTCTCTGCCACCCGGCGCTGCTGCTGCCGGACCGGAAGCGCGCGGCGGTGAGGAGAGAGCACAAAGCGCGGGACGATGCACCGGAGCGGACGGACACGAGCGACGGTAACGGTAACGAAGGAGGAGGGAAAGAGCGCAAGACATCCAGACACGCGCACCGACACCATCATCATCACCATCATCATAACAATCACCATCACCATCATCATCATCACCACCATCATCACCGGTCCGCGCGGGACGACCTGCCCCAGGAGCCCTGCGCCAAACACACTCCCGGTACCGGTGCCGGTCCCGGTGCTGGCGGGTCTCACCGGACTCGGTCTCTCTCGGAGGGCTCGGAGGAAACGGCCTCCACTTCCTCTTCCACATCGCTCCTGTTCTTCCAGTCCCACCGCGCGCACCGGCGGACATCCGGGACATCCGGCACGGCGCGCGACCCCGGCACGGGCAGCTCGTGCTCTCCGCTAACCGCCGCCCCCGCGAGCGCAGCATCTTCCGACTCAGACTGCAAACTGCGGCCTATTCTCAGCTCGGTGTTCGGACAGGTGAGGAGCGGGGACACGGGGACACGGGGACAGGGGGCTTCTTTAACATCTACTGCAAGGCTTCATTAACATCTGGACTAGTGTGTTAACATCTGGACACTTGCAGTACAGAATTAACACCTGCATACAGCTAAATTAACAGGTGAAATACAGAATCAACAGCTAGAGAGCTCCATTAAGACCTGGACTAGGTTATTAACATCTGGGCACTTTAAACAACACCTGCAGTAGAGAATGAACACCTGTAATGTAGGATTAAGACCTGGATTAGGGTATGAACACCTGCATACAGATAGATTAACACCTTGAATTAAACACGTAAAATATAGAATCAACACCCACAGAGCTTCATTAACACCTGCAGAAAGCATTAACATCTGCACTAGGTTATTAACATCAGGACACTTTGAACAACACCTACAGATCTTAACTAACACCTGTAACATAGAACAAACATCTGTGTTAGGTTCATAACATCTGGTAAGTTTCAATAACCTCTCCAGTACAGAAGGACCAGCTGCCAAGGTTAATTAACACCTGTAATGTAGAATTAACATTACAAGTATTAGGTGAGTAACATTTGGACACCTATTGCACAGATGTTGAATATATCTGAATTAACACCTAAATATAGAAGATTTATACACCTACAGATTTTAACAACTGTAATATAAATTTCTATTTATTCATGTATTTATTTATTGACATCTGACAAAAGTCTGGATTATATTCTGGACACTTCTACAACATAGAATTAATACCTACAGAGTTTAAATAACATATAATTAACCTGTAAGATATAAATAATTCCTTCACTAGGTTAGTAACACCTGGACACCTAGTGCACAGATGGATTAGCATTGAATCAGTTGAATTAACATGTAGAATCAACATCTACAGATCTGTAATGTAAAATTGGATTACAGTTATTTATTTATTTATTCATGACATCTGACTAAATTTAACATCTGGACTAGTTTATTAACATTTGGACTTTTAATTAACCCCTGCAGCACAGAATGAACAGCTGCCAAACTCCCAGACACCTACTGCACACATGGATTAACATTTAATCAGTCAAATTAACACTTAATTATAAATCAGCACCTACAGACTTCTGACATCTGTAATATAAAATTAAATCAATTCATTCATTCATTTAATCATGGACACCTAACAACAATTGACATCTGGACTAGGTTATTAACATCTGCATACTTTACATAACACCTGCAGTACATAATTAACACCTACAGAACTTAACTAACACCTGTAACATATAATTAACTCCTCCCTTGGGTTAGTAACACCTGGACACCCTCTGCTCAGATAGATTAACATTTAAACTGAATTAAGATTTAAAACATAGAATTAACACCTACAGAGATTTGTAACACCTATAATATTAAACAAACATCTGTATTAGGTTCTTAACATACGTAAAGTTTAAATAACACCTGCAACACAGAATGAACAGTTGGCAAGCTTAATTAACACCCGTAATGTAGAATTAACCCCTGGATTAGGATAATAAGATCTGGACACCTATTGGTCATATGGATTAGCATTTAATTAATTGAATTAACATTTCAATATTGAATCGCCACCTGCAGATTGTAACACCTGTAATATAAAGTCAAATGGATTTATTTATTTATTTTGTCATTTGTTAGTTTGTTGACATGTGACAAAAATAGCTTGACATGTGATACGATTAACGTCTGGACTAGGTTATTAACATCTGGACTGTTAAATAACACCTGCAGTACAGAATGAACAGCCATTTACTTAACACCTGTAATGTAGAATTAACCCCTGGATTATATTACTAACAATTGAACACAGATAGATTAACATCTTGAATTAACACTTAAAATATAGAATGAACAATTCTGTTTATAATAAACTATTTAAACAATAACCAAAATATTTAATGAATGTACAGTGTTTAATTAACACTTATAATATAGACCTGACACCTTCTGCATTTTAACTCAGATCGAATGTGTAAAAGCTGTTGTGTAAATAACACCTACGGTATTTATGTAATTCCTTGTGTATTGAATTAGCATTAACACCACTGAATTAACAAATACACATTTTAATAAGCAAATAAAACATTATATTACCACGAACAGCTTCAAATCAACAGCTACACAATTATTAAACAATCGAATGAATTCTGCAAAGTATTGAATTTTATTAACAATTTTATTTAACAATACAGTACAACTCAACACTAAAATAGCTTACTGTCCTTTAGAACAAACACCAAAAAGAATAAGTTATTCTGCAGTGGTATTAAATCGTATTGATGTTCACAGGTTTAATCCTGAGGTGTTTCATTCAGGTTCTGTCTCAGTTTTATTTATGAAGCACTTTAACAACGATCTTCACAGCTTTAAGGAAAAATGGATAAAAAATTGAATTAATGCTCAGAATAATTATTACATCAGCTCATTAAAATGTCAAATTAATATTGAGAATGTTCCTTAGCGTAGCCGCAACTTTAGCTCGTGCTGCTAAACTCTTTATTGCATTGTTAGTAATAGCATGTCATGCTAATCCTTACGCAGACAAATATTCCATCTTATCTTTGTGTATAACGTCGCTGGTTTGATTCCCGGGTGGTGCTGTAACCTCTCGCAGCTGGAGGTCTAGAGAGCTGATTGGCCGAGCCTCTCTCAGAGGGGAGGGATGAGAGGTACTTAGTGCTCCCACATTAATCACGGCTCTACAGCCAATCAGGGGCGTCTGTGAGCTCACGGAAGCGGAAGGAGCGGATAATGCTGTCCTCCTAGTGTGTTACGCCGCCCACAACGGTGCGTGAGCGAGCAGTTAAAAAGATGCGGTCGGTGACATCACGTGGGTCGGAGGAAACACATGATAGTCTGCGGCCCTCCCGACTGAGTGGTAGTAGAAGCTTAATGTGGGAGCCCCCTAGTGACTGGGAGGAATGGACACGACTAAATTAGGGAGAAAAATCCAAAAAAATAAAAATAAATAAACAGTGTTTAGACGGGACGTATTTACCAACAGGCAGTCGATCAGACCGTACACACAGTGTATCAGTGAATCAGGTCCAGACACACACACACACTAAACCAGACACTTTACACTTCCATTATTATTAGCTTCATTAGCATTATAGCGTTAGTGCTAAGCTGAAGAATGTCAGACACACAGCTGCACCGTTTATTTTTAACATTGTATAATTTATTTTGTCCAGGCTATTTTTATTAAGTGTGTGTGTGTGTGTGTGTGTGTGTGTGTGTGTGTAATGTAATGTTAGATTAGCGAATGAAAACATGCATAATTTAATGGGAAAAACCTTCTGTTTAGCCGTGTGTTGTTTTGCCTGTCGCTCTAATTCACACCATGAATCAGTGGCTCAGGCTGTGTGTGTGAGTGTGTGTGTGTGTGTGTGAGAGAGAGAGAGAGAGAGAGAGAGAGACTCTCAGCTTGTGTTGTGAACAGATGCTCCTGCAGTTTGTCTTCACGCGAACGAGTGAAATGTCCTTGTGTGAAAATGCCATTCTCTCTCTCTCTCTCTCTCTCTCTCTCTCTCGTGTTGTTTTTTTACAGCTGTTTCTATATTTATCCTTTTTTCACTCTCACTCTCCTCCATATTCCCATCAGTGATTTGTTCTCTCACGCCTTTTCCCAAATCAATCTCCTCTTTCATCAAAAATACACCAACACTGTCACAGCTCATTTCTCAGCAGATCATAAGAAGGTCAGCGAGACCTTGAAAAATCAGTGTGTGTGTTTCAGAGAGAGAGAGAGAGAGAGAGAGAGAGAGCTTGGACATGCCCTTTGTCACAGCCAGTGGTAAACTTACACAGCTGATTACTTTGGAACAGAGGGCAGGTTGAAGGGGTGGCCTGGGGTGGCCTGGGGTGGCCTGGGGTGGCCTGGGGTGGCGATGGCCCCGAACAACCACGACAAAACTGATCATGTTTCGTTTGGATCTTATGTGATAGATGCTCTTTAGTCACAAAAGTTAATTTTTCATTTAAACAGGGCTCGATCCAGGGGGATTGTGAGATGATGACTGAAATAGACACAGTCTAAGCTAAACTATTCCATATTTCTGACTTCCTCATTACAGTGCCATTGACGTCTCAGGGGTTTTCACATCAAAGCAATTATGACCGGCACAAAGCAGTTCTGATTTAATATAAAACTGGTATAATATAAAACTTTAATCCAGGGTTAAACCTGATTCAGGATGAACTCTGCCTGATCTACATCTGTTCCAATTTAAGTCAATCTGTCTAACAGTCTATCCTAACTCTAGTTTAGTTTTAAAGCCAGACTTAATCGGTCAAAATACAGTATTGGTGCTGATTTTTTTCATGTTATAAATATAATACAAAAAATGTGTGTGCTAAAGAAGCTGCTTCTGAAGTTTATGAATCTCGCTTCCCTAAGAATTTCAAGTTTCTAACTTAGAGAGATGATTTTATATGCACCCCAAAAATTGCCATTTTTTAGCATTATACTGTCTAACTTCAAACAATAGTCTTTTAATATACAAATTATACATTTTTGTATTCAGTATTGATACTAAATTTGGTTTAAGCTTCTAGAAGCATTTGACCTGTAAAAAGGTGTTGCTTAATTTAAAGCATTCTTTGCAAAATTAATGATTTTTTCCCCCAAAATTACTTACAACAGTGATTTTGTTTAAATGCTCCAAATTAGACACAGCTTATGGTATTAGTTTAATCAGTTAATTCAATTCAATTAAATTGTATTCATACAGTGCGTTCAACAACGGCCATTGTCTCAAAGCAGCTTCACAAAATGACAAGAAAATTATGAAAAAGTGCATGAGCAAGAAACATGTGTGTAGATCATATTGATCTGATTGTCCCTGATGAGCAAGTGAGCAGGTGTCTGCGACGGTGCTGAGGGAAAAACTCCCTAAGATGGCAATAGGAAGAAACCTTGAGAGGAACCAGACTTAACAGGGAAGCCATCCTCATCTGGGTGATAACGGATAGCAGGAATTTTATGCCGAAATACTGTGTGTTTGGCAACTGAAAGTACAATATAACAGAAGTCAGATGTCTAAGTTAACATGGAGTCCAGTTCAGTTCGGCACCAGGTTGAGTCAGACAGGTGAAGAGGACAGAGGGGGTCTGGATCACTGGGAGCTCAGGAGCAACATGTGTAGATCCAAACCATCATGAAGCAGAATCCAGCTGGAGATGGTCCTTCTCTGGATGCCTCAGGATCCTCACAGAGTTGGCCTCTGCCTACTGGAGCTGGCGCAATCTTCAGGTGCCTCGGGACGGGAAGAGAAAGGAAAAACAGGTGGAAAAGAATTATTCAATTCAATTCAATTTTATTTGTATAGCGCTTTTAACAATTGTCATTGTCGCAAAGCAGCTTCACACAATCAAA
>JAQMYJ010000040.1:31824943-31838478 GCA_030014305.1 Clarias laeviceps | reverse complement strand
CCGGCCCCCCCCCCCCCCCCCCCGGTACCCTGAAAACAGGATAAAGCGGTATAGATGGTGACGGAGTGTTTTAAGCACAATAGCACTGTTGCCTCGCACCTCCAGGGTCCGGGTTCGATTCCCACCTTCAGTCTGTGTGTGCGTGAAGTTTGCAAGTTCTTCGATTTCCTCCCATAGTCCAAAGACATGCAGTTTAGGTTAAATGCTGTTTCCAAATAGCCCGTAGTGTGAGATGGACAATTGGGCATCGAGCCGGCAACCCAACCTCATTAGTAATGACCACATAAACAACAATTGTTATTCACACACTACAGGCAATTTGAGAACGCCATTTCACCTCTGCATGTATTTGGACTGAATGAAGGAAACCTACTAAACATGGGGAGAACATACTGTACAAACTCCACACCCACACTCATCTGGAAAATTGTGACGTTCAACAAACACGTTCACGTACAGAGTTCAGAGTTCACATACTTAACGTGCATATATATGTTTGTTATCATTGTCATCATTCCAGATTTATTCCTTCATTTGCTATTAAAATAAGATTTACTCTTATGGAAAAAGTCTTCCTTTAGACTTTGGAGTGTAAAAGCGTGTTATATCTGCGTAGTTACCGTTTTGGGAAGAACCACATAGGGCCAGGGTGCACATACTTTTGGTCATACTTTGTAATTTACATTTTTAACATTAGCAACCGTTCAAAATGTTAATAATGTTATTTGTATTGTAACTTGACGTTGTTGTTGTGCTTTTTCTTGTTTTGTTTTTGTGGTAAATTTACCTCAGCCTCAATAGAAAACACTTCACACATGTAATA
Source organism: Clarias laeviceps (assembly GCA_030014305.1). Classification (NCBI taxonomy): domain Eukaryota; kingdom Metazoa; phylum Chordata; class Actinopteri; order Siluriformes; family Clariidae; genus Clarias; species Clarias laeviceps. Next base: position 31,837,655 of record JAQMYJ010000040.1, on the reverse strand, counting down.
ATTCAACTGTTAGGTTAGACTCGCAGTAGTGTACAACAGTGTACACTTTATACAGATATAAATAGACATCTTGTGATTTTATTACTGTACATTTATTTATTTATAAATAATTTTTAAAAGATGCTAACATGGATTATCATCGTCACTGTTTTGTTTTTTTTCTGCTCCGTCAGCGCTGTGGTCGGACGCTGATTGGCTGCCGTGTGCGTAGTACGTGCGCTGCGATTGGCCAGTGGATACCCTGACGTACACGTGCGACACCGGGAGCCGCGGGTTGCACTCGATTTCGTTTGGTTGAGCGATAGATACGTCCCGCCCACTGGGTTGCGCAGCCATCACGTTAGGCTACATCTGTTTCCTTCAACCTGCACCGACTCCAGACACACACACACATTCACAGATACACACACACACACTCACTGATCGGCCCATAATTGACCGAATGCTCGGGATTTCAGCGCTTTAACGTTTAGGAATGAATTAGAACAGAACGCAGAGACGTCGTGCACGAGACCGGAAGTGGAGTTTGAGCTCATGCTTTTGTGAGGAGTGTGTGTGTGTATGTGTGTGTGTGCAGAGAGAGAGAGAGAGAGAGAGAGGTGTTAATGGCAGGCACAGAGGAAGTGTTTTAAAAGCATACACACACACAGGTACATGCACAGTGTGTTTGTTGAAACAACTCCTGAACACCATCATCTGGTCCTGCACACATCTGGAACACATCTGCATTTATTACAGTAAGAGCCAAACTGCTGCACTGAGCATCTGTTAATTAACCCTGATCCTAATTAAGATCACGTGATGCATGCATGAGATTTCACTTCACTCCACGTTCCTTCTTCATTTCCTCCACAGCTTCATTTTATCTCGTTTCTTTTTTCAGTAATTGATCCCTGAGCGAGCGAGCGAGAGGTCGAGGCCATGCGGCGGGTCACGGCACCATGGGTGATGCGGTTCCTGATGGCGGCGGCGGCGGCGATGGTGATGCTGGCGGACCGGTCCAGGGCCGAGGGCGATGCGGTGAACCTGGCCGAGCGTGTGATCTGGGCGGTGAACTCCGGGGGAGACGCTCACACCGACACACACGGCATCCATTACAGAAAAGACCCGCTGGAGGGGAAACTGGGGAAAGGTGAGACAGGATGGGGGTTTGGGGAGTGTCACTTAAAAAAGGGAAAAAAACAAAACTTCCTGTTGATTTGTTTAAATGCAAAACACACACACTCTGGGTTTCACACACACACACACACACACACTCACAGAGTCAACCCAAGAAATTTCTCAGCCATGACTAACGGCTTGTCGACACTAACCGCGGAGACGTGCGAGTCTCAGATCACGTCGTTTCCTCCGGAGCCGATTTCACTTCCTGGTTTCTGCCAGTCCGGGCGTGACAAGCCCCGCCCCAAACCTATCAGCTTCATACGATGATTACTGACGTGACCTGGGGTTTGTGATGTTTGTTTTGTTTTCAGCCGCTGCTATTGGTTCATGCCAAAGTTCATTCTCTGGGATAAAGTATTGGCACCCTGGTTCTCTCTCTTTTAACAGGATGAGAAATAACTCATAATGTTCTCACGGTAAAGCAACAACCTCAGTCTCTTCATTCTAACCTGTGTGTTGTCATGGCAGCGTCGGATTATGGGATGCGGTTGCCGATCCTGCGCTCGAGCCCGGAGGATCAGGTGCTGTATCAGACGGAGCGCTACAACGAGGACACGTTCGGGTACGAGGTCCCCATGCGGGACGAGGGGGAGTACATCCTGGTGCTGAAGTTCGCCGAGGTGTATTTCGCCCAGTCACAGCAGAAAGTGAGCGCACTTGCATACACACACACACACATATGTAGTGTTCTCTAAATGTGTTATAGCTTCGGTATAACATGCTTATTCACCATGAAAAGCTCTGGATGTGTTGGAGCTCAAGTGTCTCTCTGTCTGTCAATCTTCTGTCCCAGGTGTTTGACGTGCGGGTGAACGGACACATGGTGGTGAAGGACCTGGATATATTCGATCGAGTCGGTCACAGCACGGCTCACGATGAGATCATACCGTTCACCATAAAGAGGGGGAAGCTGAGTATCCTGGGGGAGGTGTCTACCTTCAACGGCAAGCTCTCCATCGAGTTCATTAAAGTGAGAATCACACACACACACACACCCGTCATTAACATTAACGTGTGTATGTGTGTGATTGGGATCAGACGTACGATCAAGGCATGCACCTTACCGCCACCTGTGAAACGGCCCACACTCACACACATTCAGTGTGTGTGTGTGTGTGTATGATAAGAACTCCTCCTATAACTCACTGGCCTTCACAGTGATTATTATTACACTCTGGTGCTGTGTGATGAGGTCACGCTCGTGTGAGGTGAGATGCAGACGGAGACAGGAAGTGATTTTCATTACATAGCAGGAAGTGTTAATATTAAAAACTACACTCTGTGGATAAAAGTGTTTCCACAAACCTGCTCCACACTTCAGTACGGCGTTGGTCCCCGTTTTGGGCGGCTTTAACAGCATCCACCCTCCTGTGAAAGCCGTCCACAACATGTTGGAGTGTTTCTGTGTGAATTCGTGTCCATTCATCCTGAAGAGTGTTTATGAGGACAGACACTGATGTTGGACGAGAAGGTCCGGCTCACAGTCTCCGCTCCAGTTCATCACTAAGGTGCTCCATGGGGTTGAGGTCAGGGCTCTGTGTTCGGGCCGCTCGAGTTCTTCCACACAGAACTCATCAAACCGCGTCTTTATAGTCCTTTGTGTTTATAGTCCTTTGGGGCGGAGTCATGTTGAAATAGAAAAGGGCCTTCAACAAACTGCTGGGAGTGTAGCGTCGTCCACGATGTCTGTGTATAACGCTGAAGCAGTAAGACTGTCCTTGACTGGGGATACGGGACCTGACCGAAACACCTGGACGAATACTTTTGTCCATGCAGTGTATAACAGTGTGGTAGGGGTGTGTGTGTTCACGGTCGGGCAAATCGAGAACACACAAGGAGCGAGTGTTTCAAGTACCTCATGTACACCAGAGACAAAAAACCCAAGAAAAACAAACAGCTTCATCTGTGATCAGGAGGAGGAGTCAGATAACACTCGTGTGTTTGTGTGTGTGTGTGTGTGTGTGAGCGCACACAGGTGGAAACTGGGCCAGGAGCCTAAACACGAGCAGTATTTACACCAGTGTGTGTGTGTGTGTGTGTACGTTCTCAGGGTCAGGTAAAGAGAACACATCCAAGACCTGAGATACTCCTGCAGAACGTTAATCAGATTCACACTCGCATCAACTAGTCGTTATTTATAAATCCACACCATAGATTAGACAGAACAGGAAATGTCTCCTCTCTCGGGCGGGGCTTACACTGCTGTCCGTCTGGAGTTCTGTAGGACACCAAGACACCCTGAAGGATTTCACGTCATACTACATACACCTGTCCCTACGCAGCTAACCACCTTGTAGTTTCAGGACTTGACCTGATTTGGTGAATCATCATCTGATGTGATTGTAATGTAGTGGATATTAGCCTTAGCACTTGTGCAGGATCATGAAATATGACCCGGGGCTAAACATGAGGCCGTGATTAGGAATGAGATCATCTAGGATTCTCCACAGAGTCTCACCTCAAGTCTACAGGCTACAGGTGAGATACGCAACACGAGGACTCAGGGATAAGCGGCTACGGGTGAGAATGTGTTGGGATTTGATATCGCACAGGACAGTTTTTGTTACTCATGAGTGTAAATACAGTAAATCCCCAACATACAAACATTTGAGTTACGAACTTTCGAAGATACGAACATGTATTCACGCATTCATGCGTTCAGTCGTAGAAGTTAGACCACATGTCCGGCGTACATTGTCACGTGTGTTCAGCCCAGAGCAATAATGATGGAGACAAAAGTGAAAATAACTGAGAGAATGGAGCGAGGTGAAAAGATGGCAGACATCGCTCATTCTTTTAACATGAATTGATCGACCTCTAAAGAACACTGTAGAGTAAATATACTGTGTATAGACAAGTGTGTGAATATCGGAGTACCTACACAATGTTTGTTGGACTTATGAACAAATCTGACTTATGAACAAGATCTTGGAACGGAGCTCGTTCATATGTAGGGGACACAGAACAGCAACAATTTCTGAAAAGAAAACAATATAAAGAGCAAACCAGTTATCTGTTCTGATTATGATGTAGCCAACTGTTTCTGTATTGTTTCTCTGTACTGTGTAAAGAACGTTAAAATTAATGTCGAGAGACACCGTAGTGCTAAATGGTTGTTACTATGTTACTACGAGGGTCATGAATCTCACATTTTTCTTTACCTACATTTGAACATGTTAAATATCAAACATCTGTTATTAGTTACTGTTACAAGACACACATTATCTCAGTTTAATTGTTTTTAACAGTTCTCGTGTTACAGTTACCCATGTAATAACTAAACCTGCTCGTGTCACTCCGTCAGCAATGCGGATGCTAAAATTCATAGTGTTCTATATTCAAAAAGAAGATTTAAAGATTCAAAAAACTTTATTAATCCCAGAGGGAAATGGTTACAGCTCAGTCTTGGTTACAATTGCTTACCGTGTTTTCTGAGAAGAAAGGAAAAGAGTAATAAATTGGACAAGGGGAAGAAAAAAAATCTTAAAAACAGTAAATTCCTTATCGCACCAAAGGAAGGTACAACACACAAGTCATGATTGAATTTACAGATATTTCACTTGGAAGGTAAAAAAAGCAAAAGGCGTTAGAACTGCAAGTGCTCCCTCTTGTGGTGTTACAGAACTGTCAGCTACAGAGAAACACGATGCAAAACAAACATTATTGGTTAGTACATTTTACTGAGTTAAATGCTTTAGATCAGTTCATGCCAATGAATCGATTAATCGTTAACACCCCCAGGTGGTCGGTTCATCCACCAGATGGCCGCAGAGACCAGACACACACTGTGGAACACCTTGGAACACAATCTTTTGTCGCTAGATAACGTTCACTTAATACATTGTTAATAGTGATCATGTGACTGTTACGACGAGTGAACTTAAAAAGTGTAAGATAAGCCTTTCCTAAAGTGGCTATGAGGTGGATAACGCTAGGAGAAACGTGTCTCCCAGGACATTGCCTTTGTCCTACGTGGAGATCCGCGTCAGTAATCACTGAGGATTTGAAGATCCTGAAGAACAGTCTCTGGCTGTCAATCAGATAATGAGGCGAGTTAATGAAAATTAGCTCTAGTTGTAACGAGAAGAGCTGATAAAAGTGATGCAGAAAGGAGGAGCGGCTCAGTGTGCAGCGTTTTTATTTTTATATCACCTCTCATTGAATTCATTTTATTAAGGGTCCAATACTTCCTGTTTTTATTTAACTCTAATATAATTGATGGATCGGTCACAGAAAGTGGGCGTGGCTTTAATTTTCATATGCTCGCATGACTTTGGACAAAATTATTGATTTCCCTGTGTGTGTGTGTGTGTGTGTGTGTGTGTGTGTGTGTGTGTGTTCTGTGCCTCATCTCTCTCTCTCTCTCTCTCAGGGTTACTACGATAATCCGAAGGTCTGTGCGCTGTACGTGATGAAAGGGAAACCTGAAGGTGAGGAAACACAATGCAAATGATTTGCCTTACACCGCGCTGTGATCAGCGTTACCTTGGAAACAGTCCCTTTTTGATGTCACATGACAATATCAGTGTATCAGAATGTTTTCTGAGCGATGTGATCCGGGTTCCCAAGCAGAATGTGAAGGATTTAGTCAAACACTGTGTATGTGTGTGTGAATCAGTCATGTTAGATTCACTCTGCTCTGATGAAGTGTGTAGTTTTTAAATGAAACCCGGGTCATGTAAATGATTTGTCCATTCCAAGTGGTGGTTGTTAAATAATAATAATAATAATAAAAAAAAAAAAAACAGTTTAGGATTAAATTTAAAGTAAAGTATTTCAAGTTTTGCAAACTTTGTTAGTTTTAAATTCTGGCTCAGTGTGTGTCTTGTGGACACATTGTCTCCCACACGCTCTGTTCCTGCTGTAACACACCTCTCGTGTCCTCCTCTCAGACGTGCCGAAGCTGCAGCCCCACCCCGGCCTGGAGAGACCCGAAGAGGAAGACATAGACGAGGAGGAACCCGAAGGCGGGGACGAGACGATGAAGAAGCTCGGGTCTCAGTCTCCGAAAAAACAGGTCCGATCCGGGCCGAGAACGCCGAACCCGTACGCGGCTGATAACAGCAGCCTGATGTTCCCTATCCTAGTGGCCTTCGGAGTGTTCATCCCTACACTGTTCTGCCTCTGCCGCCTGTGAGAGAGAGAGAGAGAGAGAGAGGGAGAGGACGGACTGATTCATCTGGTCCAACAGGAAATGATGGTGGGGGGCGGGGGGGGGAGGGACGGTGTCTCATACTGCTTTGTGATTGGTGGAGAGAGTGGAGCCAGTGAGAGTTTAGATTTTTAAAGGACCGGTTAAGGCGCGGCGTTTTCCCTTTTCTTCACCCCGACACGTGTTCAGTTCCATGTGAGCTTTTCTCTGCTTTAGTTTTTGGCCCCGGAGCTACGACGCTAACAAGTGATGTCTGCTAATCAGCCGTCAGGTTAGCATGGTGCGCTCCGTCCTGTTTCGTCTCCGTGGCACCATATAGCACACGATGCTAATCTGTCTACCTGTCTGTCTATCAGCCTGTGTTGCTTGTTAGCGACGTTAGCCTCCGGTACAGAAGTGTTTGAGCTCCAGCGTATTACTCGTCAGCTATGCAACCGTTAAACCAGCGGGAGACGCGCAGCATCCAGGGGTGTTTACTTTTCCTCTTTTCCACAACTTCACACACGTCCACACAACTCTCACGTCAGCTCATCTTTCATCCCTTTATTCTTTATTCAGTCGTTACGTTTATGTAAAACAATGTGGCTCCTGAATCCCTGATGTTCCCTAATGGACATGTAGTGCACTACAGAGTGTACAGAAACTCAACCCTATGGAATGTGTGTATACAACTTGACGTATAGTGCACTGTATAGGGTGTAGTGTATTTACACACACACGTGTAGTGCAGGTAGGGTGCACTATGTTCACTATGTCTATTTACCCTTGGTAGTGCACTAAACATCCCTATTCCTCATGTTAGTGCACTACCTCATGGTTTCATACACTATGTAGTGCTCTAAACGTCCCTATTCCTCGTGTAGTGCACTACGTCCGGTACAGATCAGTTCGGATTCGGCTGTCGTCCACCATACAGTCATGTGCAAATTTTTTTTTTTTTTTGTAAAAACATGAATTAAACATTCATCTGACTGTGGATGACCTCAGTATTCTGCAAATACAACCTCAGACAAATAACAGCATAACTTTCCTCACCGTGCCATTATTTATTTAACAAAAGAAAGTTATTTATTTATTTGTTAAATTAATTTTAGGCCCAGTGAAAAAAGTTTATATGATGATATTCGTCTGAGGTTGTATTATTATTATTATTATTATTATTATTTACGCACAAAAAAAAACAGAATTAAAAGAGGGGGGTACTAACTTTTAGAGATATGGGAGAAATCGATTCAGTTATGTATCACGATGCATGAATCATCGAAATAGATTTTTACCAAAAAAAAATTTTATTTTTATTTATATATACGTTTGCGTTTGAGGTGGTAAAGTGTTGCAGTTCCAGTCGTTTCCACACTAAACTAGTCTCCTGTGTGTAGGAGCAAACTGTTGAAAAGTGAAGTTTGTTCAGAATTTGAACAAAAAAAATTTAATCGTTACTCTTTTATAGAATCGAATCGAATCGTCACCGCGGTATCGTGATTATCGTATCGGGACGTCCCTCATGATTCCCACATGACTGTATTTCCGATTTCTCATTCTCTCTCTCTCTCTCTCTCACACACACACACACACACACACACACACACACACACACACACACACACACACCAACCCGCTGGTGATGTTTCAGGCTCCGCCCTCCTCCTCATGTTTACAGTTCGTTTACATTGTGTGTTTCTGTCGCCGCCCTGGTGGTCGAACGTCGCCGCACCATCCATCGTATTAAAGAACTGTTTTGCTAAAAAAAAAAAAGATTAAATGCTAACGCTGCTAATGGTGTAACTGCAGGTCAGGAGCCACCAGGTAGCGCTGTGTAGGCGGAGTCGTGCTGGTCCGGTGGCTGCCTGCGCCCAGTTATCACCAGGTGCTTTAACGGTTTAGGTTCCTGCTCATGATTGTACGACATCACAGCTTCGTCCTCTCTCCGCCCTTGTGTTTTATTTTATTTTTTGATTTTTGACATCACAAAGGACTCACATGAAGCACCTTGTTTCATTTCAGAAGCGATAATCAGCACCAAAGTGAACTTGTTGTATGCCGTGTGCATGTGTGTGTGTGTATGTGTGTGTGTGTGTGTGTGTGTGTGTGCGCATGGTGTATGGTACGGAGTCACACTGATTAGCGCGTGCCATGGGGTTAATGAATAATATTGTGCTTGTGGTTGTGAGTTTCTCTGTAGCTTTCGTTGTGTTGCTGTGTGAGGACTGAGGCGAGACCTCGTTGCCGTTGGATATGGAGAGGCGTGGCCGGGTGCGGCCTGCAGGCGGGTGGGTGTGGCTCGGGCGGGGCGTATGGGTGTGGCATTAGCGGTTATAAGGATCGTATCAACTCGGTGGATGAAAAATCGTAAACTTAGTGTCACGTCATGCTCTCTACATGGACACTCTCTCACTCACACACACACACTTCTATATAAAGCTCAAACCTTCCTGCCTTTTCATATAAGGACTCAAACAAACCATTATTTACATATTCTGAGACTCAAGACACGCCCACATTTCCATACATGGATTCAGACACTCCTGGATTTCCACATAAGGGCGGTGTACCCGCCCCTGTCTCCGTATATGGACTGGGACACGCCCTCTCAGGCCTGCGACGGTGCGCTGATGCAGAGGCTCGTTACAGGATCGGGGTTTTTCTTTTCTGTATATTTTATAATTTAATGAATTGATTGAGGTTTTTGTCGTGTAGTTGCTTTTTTTTCTTCTTCTCGTCTCCTCAGGATTTCTGATTTGATTTGGATTCTACTTTTTATTGGGTTTTTAATTGGTGAATTTTTTTGCACTGCCTGCTGTTTATGATTTTAAAGCCTCCTCCTTCCTCCTTGTCATCTGTTGCCATTTTGATTCAATGCCTTTTTGTGTTCGATGCCTTGAAATTTAATTTTTAATGTTGATTTTTAAAAATACACTCTTCAGTGATTTACCATCTTGTGAGTCATGATCTGTTTCTTTTGCACAGTTCTTTAAAATGTCTCAGTTTACATCACACACACACACACACACACACTCTCACACACACACACACACGCACAGCCATCGACGCGGCTAAAGATGCTGCTGCCTTTGTACGACGTTAGCTAGTTAGCTGGTTGTCTAATTACCTGTGTGTGTGTGTGTGTGTGGAGGTGAAATGGTGAGTGTGTGTGTGATGGACTAGCACTCCTCTGTTGGACCCCGTCCCCCCGTCCCTCTCTCGTCCTCCTGAATATGGGACACTCTGCGGGCTTTTAAGGAAACGAAGCACGCTGAACTGCAGACTGTGTTCTGTTTCTTTTTAATAAATGTGCTATTTTATCTACAACGGCTTTGAAGTCATTATTTTCTCCAACAACTGCACACTTCTAATACGTATCTTTCTGTTTGTCATATTTAACAGATAAAATATCTATTTACAATGTTATTAGTTACTTACTAAAGTTTCATGCATTTTGATAACAGTTTAAAATCAACCCGTCTCCCCTAAATATATATAAAGTTCACCTGAACCCGATTATAACCTTCTTTATTAACTAAACCTGTAAGCTTTAATTCTATAAACGCAGATCAGAGTCTTTCAGCTCAGCCCTAACGTGTGTGTGTGTGTGAGATCTGTAGTCATGATCACGTCGTGCTCTGTGTGAGGTGTACATGTCATTATTACTATTGTATAGTGAATTCCAGGAGCTTTTATAGAGGGCTGGATTTCACATGAACACCTCGGGCAGTGCGCAGGGTGTGTGTGTACCAGGGTTAGTATCATATACTAAAACAAAAACGATTAGTTTTAAAGCATTTTCGAAAACTGAAAGAAAATAACTTACCCACAGATTAAAGAAAAACTAAAAAGAAACTAATAATAGTTGCTATAAAACAAATAAAATGAGAAAAAAGACTTGAGACAGACTTGCAAACTGACACTGTGTTTAGACGGTGGAACTGAAAATGGTTTGATGTCTTCCTTTTTGGGCGTATCTGCAGGTTTGTCCCAAACGGTCCCCCACCGTCTGTATCAACAGGCTTCGTCAGTCTGAAACAGATGTACTGCGTTTCTTACATTATGTTAGTGTATGTTAGATAGTCTTGAAAAGTTTACATAGTGGTACCTTGACATACAAACTTTTTACGAAAATTCAATCAAGAATTTTCACCTTAAGAACTGAAATTTTGCAAGAAATTTGCCTCGGCATACGAGTGAACAAACCGAGCCGAACCGAACGCCAGTTAATGTCCAGGGGCCGTTCAAAACTTGTTTGTGTCAGTGGAAAGCCAATTGAAAGCGAGTTTACACTTTACATTTTTTTATTTTAATTTTTTGCATTTTGTGTAAGATTTAGTGAAGACGTAGCACCGCGCGGGTCACAAGAATGTTATCAAGGACGGTAGCAGGAAGAAAAGGAATCATAAATTAAGGTTAAGTGAGGTTTAATATCTATTTATTTCATATTTTACTTCATTTACATTTATAAAAGTGTTGTTTATTTTTATATGCAAAAAAATGTGATTACAGTGTTGGAAATTGATAATATTGGTAATAATTTTGGTGGCTGGAACGGATTATATGCATTTACATTATTTCCTATGAGACAATGCGTTTCACAATACGAAATTTCACCTTAAGAAACTCGTTGTGAACAGATTCAACTCGTATACCGAGGTACCTCCATGTCTTTGTGCTCATTAGATTTTTTTTCACATCGCACTAGTACCTCAGAACTTTTATTCTTAAGTAAAATGAATAAAATAAACTAAAACGAAATAGAAATGAGTCAATAAAATAAAACTAAACTGAAATTCAGACTGAATCCAATTTGAAAATGGAAATTATATTAAACTTTTATATGGACCAAGAAGATTTGTGATCAAACAGGGAACATGCGGAAGTTAAACCCGGTATCCATGGCGACGTTCGGACGCGAACAGCCAATCAGAAGTCGCTCCCTTCGGCGTATGTTCCTCTCCATAGTGACGCCAGACGCCATCTTAAATTTCAGCAGGGGGTCTCCGGGACGCGTTTTTGTTTGTACCACCAGTATTACGACAAGTCCCGCCCCTCGTGGCAAGGGATTGGATGGTGGCCCAAAGGTTTCCGCTTGCTGATTGGCTCATACATTATGAGCTTGAAGTATTAGCCAGTGATAGAGTAGGAGGGCGTGGATTTTGCGAAAATGGTTGGGATCCGAAAAATCGTCGAGTTTTTTTTTTCCTCACTAGCAACGTAGCTGTAGCTAGCAGAGAGCGCAGAGACACAAACAGACACGCAGCCCGAACATGAGCAGCCAGAGCTCCCGGAACGAGCCCACAGCCGCCGCGGTGAGCGGACCGGACCCGGCGACCTCCAGGGAGCGGAAACACGGCGGCGGCGGCGGCGGGGTGAAGAGGCTGAAGTCTCGGCGCAGCGCGGCGGAGCGGCGGCCCCTGACCGAGGAGGAGCTGCGGGCTGCAGGAGGGGACATCACACCGGAGGACGTGCTCGCGCTCCGCACCGTCACCCGCGGTCAGACATCTTTATATATATATATATATATATATATTACTCAGATTTATATATGAGTTACTTTATTTTATTTTAAATATACATTTCAACAGGTAAACGAGTTTAATAACATCAGACACACACACACACACACAGAGCAAATCCATCAGTCACTTCATTCATGTTTACTGTCTCCTGTTGTTGTAGTTGTTTTAATGGTGATTATTAAACTCCAGTTGAAAGTTGAACTAGTTTATTATCTTGTGTTTATACACACACACACACACACACACACAGAGATGTAGGTTTAACATCAAAGAAATAAAAGTAACAATGTATAATTTACTGTATCAGTGATGAACTACAGCAGTGTAACTACACAAGTGTGTGTGTGTGTGTGTGTACAGATTACCTCTGTAAACCTGAAGACAACGTCTACAACATCGACTTCACACGCTTCAAGATCAGAGACCTGGAGACGAGCACAGTGCTGTTCGAGATCGCCAAACCTCCTCACTGTGGTACACTGTCTGTCTCTCTGTCTCACTGTGTCTGTCTCTCTGTCTCACTGTGTCTGTCTCTCTGTCTCACTGTGTCTGTCTCTCTGTCTCACTGTCTGTCTCTCTGTCTCACTGTGTGTCTGTCTCTCTGTCTGTCTCACTGTGTCTGTCTGTCTCTCTGTCTGTCTCACTCTCTGTCTGTCTCTCTGTCTGTCTCACTGTCTGTCTGTCTCACTGTCTGTCTGTCTCTCTGTCTGTCTCACTGTCTGTCTGTCTCACTGTCTGTCTCTCTGTCTCACTGTGTGTCTGTCTCACTGTGTGTCTGTCTGTCTCTCTGTCTGTCTCACTGTCTCTCTGTCTGTCTCACTGTCCGTCTGTCTCTCTCTCTGTCTCACTCTCTGTCTCTCTGTCTGTCTGTCTCTCTGTCTGTCTGTCT
>JAQMYJ010000040.1:31762392-31774299 GCA_030014305.1 Clarias laeviceps | reverse complement strand
ACTGACACACACACACACACACACACACACACATGATGAACAGAGGGAGACATGAGCAGGACAAAGGACAGAGCAGGTAAGGACAGGAGTGAAAGAGGTAATTAGGCAAATTCAAAGTGTGTGTGTGTGTGTGTGTGTCTGAGCGTGTGTGTGTGTGTGTGTGTGTGTGTGTGTGTCTGAGCGTGTGTGTGTGTGTGTGTGTGTGTATTGGGGGGTGTCTCAGTACAGTACGAATGCACAGGATTGCTACATCTGATATGCGACTTATCAATAGGATAGTTTTGTGCATTCTGTGTGTGTGTGTGTGTGTGTGTGTAAGTGTGTGTGTGCGTGTGTGTGTGTGTGTGTGTGTGTAGTGTTTGTCTTACCACAATACAGATGTACAGACTGACTGTATCTGATACATTAAATTATGAATCAGGTTCTCTTTCTCTTAGCATGTGTTTTTGCAGTGTGTGTGTGTGTTGTGTGTCGTGCAGTGTGTGTTGTGTGTGTGTGTGTGTGTGTGGGGGGGGTTCTGGTTTGGGAATAAACTCACTGCAGCAGCTGCTCCACCTCTGCCCGTTGCCTAGCTGCTTCCTCGGGTGGTAGTTTCTCAATCTCCCTGAAGATGGGTGGAGGGAAGTCCGAGTCTCCGTCCTCAGAACTCTCTCCATCTGTCCGCTCACCCGCTTCCAAGTGTTCTGCTCCGGTGCCACCTCCCATCCCGACTCCGGCTCGGTTCCGCTCTCTCTCCAGCTCGCTGACGGCCTGGATCAGAACTTCACGGGTCACTCCGGAACCCAGTAGAGAGCAGAGCAGTTGTTGCTGCAGAGCTGAAAGCCTGTGCACTCGTCCCTCCATCCCTCGCTCATCTCCTCCCTCCATTACACACCTACACACACACAGAGGTCTTTAGAGGAGTATAAACTAATAAGGTGTGGTTTTTTACACGGGTTATGTTTTGGTGTATGTTTCAGTACCTGTATTTGATATATGACCTGGTTTTACTTAGTTCTTGGGTTTTTTGGGCACACAGTTACCATTTCTTACAAAACAGTCTGATTTAGACCATGGCGTGACCATTTAGGCCATAGTTCAGTTTATACCTCAGTCTTTTAGGCCATTATTCGATTCAGAACCCATATCTTTTGGAAATGTTTTGGACCATGATTTTATTCAGACCTCATTCTTTTAGGCCGTTGTTTGATTCAGACCGTAGCCTTTTGGGCCATGGTTTGATCAGGACCTCAACATTTTGGAAAAATGATTCGATTCATATCTTGTGTCTTTTGGGCCATGGTTCAATTCAGACCTGTTGTCTTTTGGGCCATTGTTTGATTCAGACCTCTTGTGTTTCGGGCCACTGGATGAATTAGACCTTGGTCTTTTTGGCCATTGTTTGATTTGGACGTCTTATCTTTTGGGTCATGGTTTGATTCAGACTTCACTCTTTTGGGCCATGGTTCGATTTAGACCTCTTGTTTTTTGTGGAATGGTTTCTGCAAGCTTGTCTCAAGCTTTTTAGTTTGGGCTTTTTTGGAGTTTATCAATGATTTAGTAGAGTTTTAAAAAAAATTTAACAACATTTTAATATATTTCAGTGTTAGATATTCAGGTCTTGTGTTGAGTCTTTATTTTGGGTCACAGGTCCTTTAGTTTGATAGTGGTTGGGCCCAAGTTGGACCCTTAGTGGTAATGTGACCTTTAAAATCATGATAATTATCAATGTCCTTATTGATGACACGACTGCTATGCACACATATGTTCTGCAGCTTAATAACTGTATTTTGGGAGCTTGTGCTATGAACTATTCAGTGGACTGTGAACCAGAGATTTCAGTTTCAGTTCAAAACCAAAGTCCCAAAAGCAAGTAGATCACAAAACACACACTTACTGTTATATGATTTAGAAATTTAAATCACTGAATCAACAAATATTTCGATTAACTTTTAATTTGTCTCAACACACACACACACACACACACACACACACAAAAGGTGGGTCATGAACAATTTACATGCTGCCAAATAAACACACCATTAATAACACACATTGATGGTAGGAGAGATGTAAAACACACACACACACACACACACATACACACTTTCTCTCTCTCTCACACACATACACACACATGCACACACACACACACACACACACATACACACTTTCTCTCTCTCACACACATGCGCACACACACATGCACACACACACACACACACATGCTGCCTGAGTGTGTGAACATATGGACAGGTGACCACAATAATCATTAATATAGCTCGTTCCTCAAACCCAAGGAAGCACAAGATGTAACACACACACACACACACACACACCGCATGCTCAAACACACACACTTGTATTCACCTGTGTGTCTCCGTACACTCTATTTATCCGTGTAAGGACTCGTGTCCACTTTCCCTGGTCTTCTCTCGTCTTTCCACTTCTGCCGGCTGTTGTTTTGCTTTCAAAGGTGATTTTTCTTGCTTTGCTCTCCCCCTCCTCCCTCTCTCTCTCTCTCTCTCTCTCTCTATCTCTGTCTCTCACTGTGTCAGGCTGAACTTTGCCCCCATCTCCCTCCATTTCCAGTTCGGGCCAGAGTGCAGAGTCTATCTGCGACCCTTAAAGTAGAAATAAGAACGTCACACAGATTCACAAACACACACACATTCATGGCTACAGGTTCAAACACTTTTATTCTATGGTGTAAATAAAAGAAGAACTAGATTATCATACAATACTCACGACAATACTCATATCTATATCAAAATATTTTTATGTAAATACATCCTATATCATGATTTAATGTGGAACAACAGCATTTCTCTCTAGCAAGCACGTGCTACAACAGATCTCAGTATTAACCCAATCCCGCTAGGGGGTGTGTGCTACTTATAAGTACTGCAGTTCACTGTTTACCACTGGTACTCTGGTAATTGCAAACAAGGGCCAGTAGGTTACGCTATAATAATAAAAAATAGCAATGGTCACTATTACTTCATTATTAACGAGGGCCACTGGGTATTGTTTACCGTTAGTAATTACTAATGAAGGCTATTAGGCAGTAATTACCACAGGCAGATACTTTCTATGGCTATCAGGTGGTGCTTGCCCCTGGTTATTACCAAAAGTAGTCACTAGGTGGTGTTTACCTTTGGTAAATTCTAACATTAGCCATTAGGTAATGTTTACCACTGTAATTTCTAATGATGACTACTAGGCAGTCTTTTCCAGTGCAGCAGTTAAAGATGGCCACTGGCGATGTTTACTACTGCTACCATGCTACGATGGCCATTAAGCTTCAGTCTTTATCTCTGGTATTTAAGAATGATGGTGAGTAACCAGTAATGGCAACTCACTGGCCACTACTAATGGTAGCGTTTAACGTTGTCAATTACTAACAATGGCCATTAGGTGGCCTTTACCGCTAATAATCACTAACGATGGTGACTAGATGGCGTTTCAACTGATAGCTATTGATGATGACCCTTGACCCGAGTAAGGAATTGAACTCAGACAGATTTAATTACTAACGATGGCTACTAGGTTTTGTTCACTGCTACTAATTACTAACAATGGCCACTAGGTGGCATTTGCTACTGGTAATTACTAACGATAGCCACTAGGTGGTGTTTACCTATGGTAAATAGATGGTGTTTACGATGGCCACTAGGTGGTGTTTACTGCTGGTAATTACTACTGATGGGCACTAGATGGCGTTCACAGGTTAATTACTAATGATTGTCATTGGGTGGCATTTACTGCTGGTAAACGATGACCACAAGGGGGAGTTTGACCATAGTAATAACTAATGATGGCCACTAGATGGCGTTTACCTGTGGTGGTTACTAATTATCACTAGGTAGCACTTACCGCTGGGCACAAAGTTGGTCTGAAATCTGAAAGGAAGATCCTAATGAACAGAATTATTAAACTTATTCTTATTTTATTCCACTATTTATTTATTTCTAAAACAATTTAACATATGAGAGATATATGTGAGATATGATTTACATATTTAAGGCTAAATATTGTTTGTAACCTGACATTTCACACATTATCATTTTTTTATGTTCTTCCCGGTTCCTCGTTTAAGAAGTAAATGCAATATCTACGTTTAAAATTCCAGTTTTTATAGTAATTCTGAATTTAAATAATTTAATTTCCTTAAATTAAATTCCATGCCTTTTTGTTTATCATGTGAGATATTTTTTCTATTTAACACAAGAGCAACTGATCCCATGGTGAACAATAAATCAAATCACATTGAACTCCAAAAAGAAATAAAAAGTTTTATTATATAACTTTGTGTTTATTTACATTATATACATTCAGAAGTTTCCCACAAAACAACACCCATATAAATTAAATACAGTCAAATGGCCTGCTGAAGTGCGTCTTTAGAATATTTGCAGTGTCCTGGTGTACCGCACTTTTGACAAGCACATCAAGGGCAGTGTGTGTGTGTATATGTTATCCATATGATAGCGTAATAAAGGGTGTGTGAAGCAGCTGGACTCCATGGCTCTCGCATGGCAGTGGTGTGTTCAGCTCCTCTGTGCTGCAGTGTAAGACCAGGCCCAGCTCTACAGGAATCTGCAGGGGGCGCTCCGCCCTCCTGTCTCCACTCTGAACCTCAGGGGGTCTCGCTTCCGGAGCCTGGAGTGTGTGAAAACCTCTGATGCGCTGGATTTCCATCACACTGTAGCCTCCCTGCTTCCCTTTGAGAGTCTGAAGGGCCTGGAAGAGGAAGAGCAGATCCACTCTGATCTCTAGCACGCTGTCCTTCCACCACACACTGTACCTGGCCAGAGAGAGAGAGAGAGAGAGAGAGAGAGAGAATACCCAGGGTATAAGTAAAAAAAAAAAAAAAGGATATTTAACAGAAATCAGTGTGTACTCTGTGATTTGTCTCACTTTGTAGGAAGGAGCCGTTTCTCCAGCCACGGCAGCAGCGGCTGGACGTTTAGTCGGTCTGGGTTGGAGATGTGAAGATGAACCTCGGCTCTCAGTATCGGCGCCGACCACACGTCCTCGCTCGGCACAAACTCGATCACGGGACCTTAAAAACACACTTTTTTATGTCATATAATCGGCCATTTTCATTACAACAGAATGTCTAAATCCCTGGACGACATTAAGAAACATTCTGGACATAGATTCGGGACTGGACTGATAAACACACACATGCGTGCTCACACACACACACACACTCTCAGATGAACACCATCTAGCATTTTTTTGGATAATAGTTTTTCCACAATATATACTGCTGCTATTTGCACAAGAACTTTTTCTCCGCTTCTGCTACAACAAGAAATGTTTACTTGCATTTATCATTTCATGGAAAATTAATTTCTACTACCTCAATTCAGCTTTGTGTACTGATCAGCATTACATTGTCACAGTGTAATGTATTGTGTCAGAATTGTTAAATTTTTGTACAGTACATTTGCACAAGTCCACTTTATGTTGTCTTTTTGTATAGTTCTTAGCCAGTTTTGTTAATTTATGTTGTGTGTAGAACCTTGGTTCTGGAGGAATGTTCTTTTGTTTCACTGAGTACTGAACTGTAGATGTTTGAAATGCGTGTACGCCTGGGAGCCGTTCAAAACTTGGAAAGCCAAGCAACAAGCGGGTTTGTTTGCATTTTGTGTAAGATTTAGTGAAGACGTGCCACCATGGGTCGCAAGAATGTTATCAAGGACGGTAACAAGAAGAAAAGTTTGAGAAAAAGTAGTCGGTGCATGGAGGAATCGTTAGGTTTAATATTAATTATTTCATATTTAACTTTATTTACATGTCTTTTATAAATGTTTTTATATGTAAAAATATGATTATAGTGTTGGAAATTGGTAATATTGGTAGTGTGTTTGAGTGGCTGGAACGGATTATCTGCATTTACATTATTTTCTATGGGACAATGTGTTTCACGAAACAAAATTTCACTTTACGAACTCGCCGGATTAAACTCGTATGCTGTAAAAGTCTAGTTGACTTGATTTACTTTATCACAAGCGTAAAGAAGGGCTTTCTGATTTAGTTAGAGGAGGAGACAAGAAAGTAAAAAACAAACAAACATACATACAGTGTGTATGGTTGAATTACAGCAGACTTTTACAATATTTACATTTTACAATATTTACAGTCTTTAATATTAAATGTAATAGGCGTTTTGAGATGTTAAATGTCAGTCTATAACACAATACACAGGTCTAAGTTTGTCCTCACTGAAGGAATCTGTCACTGTTTGAAACAAATACAATTTAAATAATAAATAAATAAATAGAAAAGGCGGGAAATGGCTGTTGCTGCACGAGCCGTTATTTACTGAACAGACTCCCTGTGATTTAATGACAGAAATAAAATACAGTGATATGTGAATAAATCTCCTATTGTGTGTGTGTGTGTGTGTGTGTGTGCTCACCCGCCGTGTCGCGGCCCTGTAGCCCTTTAACCGCCCCGCAGTGGTGGCCCATCTGACAGCACCTGTACACCCGCCTGACGAAGCTGAAGAGCGGCTGCTCCGGGAACACCAGGCGGTTCGCTCCGTCCGGGGACACGCCGAACACCCTCAGGCGGTACAGGCGGCTCCGGTCCCCGGACACTGAGGCGGCGGTGCTGCGGGTCCAGGGCGCGGTCAGCTCCCCGCACTGTCCCGCCTCAGCCCGGGAGAGAACCGCCCGGCTCGTGACTCCCGCCAAACAGCTCCAGAGAACCAGCAGACTGAGAGGCGTCATGGCAGGAAAAGTAATAATAATAATAATAATAAAAAGAACTGTAGTGTTTAAAAAGAGAAGTCAGTGATAAACACCCCGCGCTCCGTCACACCTCGTCCTCCTCATGTTCTGATCTGCTGCAGCCGTTTAACGGACAAAACGGTCGCACCAAGATCTCAATGACGTCACGAGCTTATTTACATTTACATATTAATAGCGCGATTGCGGTCATTTGCATATCAACACGTGTTGCTGAGGCGAGGTCCTGGTTCTGGTATTGGTTTTATTTACTTTTATTTTATACATATAATACAGAAAATGTGTGTGTGTGTGTGTGTGTGTGTGTCCCAAAGAAGATACTTCTGATGTCTGTGACCAGTCTCTCTTTTCTGTCGAACAAAATTTCAAGTCGCTAATTTCAGCCGTTTTGGAGAGATGATTTTATATCTAAAAAAAAAAAGAAAAGAAAAATTTTCACCTTCACCTTATACTGTATCACTTCAAACAATAATCAGTTAAAATACAGTTAAAAAACAGTTTCTAGAAACACATGATCTGTAAAAATTGTTGCTTAAATTGGTTATTGGTAAAAACTTCTGCAAAAATAAATCTGTATTGTCCATAACCATGTAAAATTAATGATGCAATGTCTTAACAATTTTACATTTCAGAATAATACACTTTTTCATGTTTATGTTTTTCATGTGAAATCTAAAGTTACAGACACTAAAACATAAAAGGGCATGAAATTGTATTAAGCAAATGTGTTTCTTTTTATCTGATAAAAATATAAATATGTATGCATATTAACAAAAAACAAAGCATGGATCTGGAGATAAGAGGCATTAAGTATTATGAAAAATGGTGTTATATGATCCTTTCTGAAAATACTTTTTCAGCTAGGTGAGAGACTTTTTAGCACCATTACCTTGTTTTGGCTAATAACTTCCTTAGTTATATACAATTATATAGTTATAGATCAAAATGGTATTGGTATTTCCCCTTTAAATACATGAGCCCACTGTCTTTCTGGTGCGTCCGGGTGGCAATGGCGCAGGTGCTTGGGCCCGATCATTGTTGCTTTGTAACTGTATAACATTTTGTTTTCTAAAGTTATATATACTAGAGGGTCAGAGTCCACTCATGAACTTCAGTGAATCAAATCTGTTGGGAATTTATTCCAATCCCAGTAATCGAAGCTCTGTCAGGAGCAGGAGAGAAGCTAAAACGTCCTCAAAACCTGTAAAAGCCACTCATGACCATTCTTTAGTGTTTTTGTAAACATCTTAAAATTAAAGCCCACTAACATTAAATTCACCATAACAAAATGTTACCAGCAAGTGAGTTTAGTCACTGCTAAAAGGATTTTTAACACAATGAGAAAAGTGTGTGTGTGCTGGCGTGTAATTCAGTTGTGAGTTCTTCCCCCAGCGTGAGCAGGTTTTTTGTGGCTCTTAGGTGCCCATTTACACCCCAGTGGAGTGGAGGCTTTAAATGCTCCTGCATAATGAGGCCCTTCAGTGAACAGCTTAATGCGGCCTATTCCTATTTACAACCCCCTAATGAGCCCTAATTACACCGCATGTGCACCATCACCAACACAACACTCATTTGCAAACGAAATGACACCAGCTGAGCGAGCATAAAAACTTTCTTTTTCTGATCCCGGGTACGATCAATAGACGTTTTGAGTGGTGAGATGTTTTGAGACTCTGAGCCTGAGGCGAGAGCCGTGACTTTACAATGGTTTTACGTCCAATCTGTAAAACACACACACACACACACACACATTTCAGTGCACAAAAACATACCTATGTAAGTTCACAGGAGAATCGTGTCTTACAGGTGAGCACTGTAACCAAACTCACAGATCTTATTAATCATTTATTCACTTACCTTCACTAATCAATTAGATGCTTCAAGGCTTTTCCCAACACCTGAGCCTTTCTGATGAACTCATGAAATCATGTTATGTTTAAAAGTTACAGTAACATCTCAGTGAACTGTTTCCATTTGCTTGGAAAAACTGGTCAAAATATCACTAACTTTGTCAGGTAAGAGGGAGAAAGATATCAAAAGAGACAGAATTCTCAGCTTAAACTTATTCTTCAATCAGAAGGTCCTCGGATCAGCGATATATCACCATAACATAGACAAACTATTTAAAGAGTAATCCATCAGCACTTAAATATCATTAGACATTAGTGAGTTGACGTTGAATTTTGTTTATTTATTTTTTATTCTATTACCTGCTGACCTTAAGTTAAACTCAACGACACATTGTTTGTAGGAATCGTTCAGCTCGCCGACTCCGAAGTCTGATCCAGAAGTTTCAGGTCCTAATGCTGGAGCCAATGAGGAGCCAAGGGGGGCAGGAGGAGGGGCAGGGGTTATTTCATCACCATGACAACAACTCTAGCACTTATACAATCAGACACAATATAAACAAGTGTGAAAAACAGTGTGAACAACCTACGCCGCGCTACAGCTCGGAATAAAGCGATAAGAGGAGATAAAAACTGATCGCCTTGAACTGAGATGCTTTTCCTTAAAGCTCATCTCCGTCATGGTTACTTTCATTAAACTTTCTATAAACTTTAAAGCGGATGTAAAGCAGGACGCTTCATAAAATAGTTGTCCATATTGGTGGAAAAGGGAAATAATTACAAAAACAAACAAAAAAATAAATAATTAATAAACAGCTAGAGTCCTGTTGCGTGAACATGAATTCATCAGTAGACTTTATAGTATAAATATCACCTTTATTTATAATTTATCACAAAATAAGCTTTAAAACAACATGTTTTTACACTCTCAGGAAAATAAGGGTACCAAACTGTACTTTTTTCTCAGGGGTCAGGTGGACACCCTTATCTTTAGTGTGCATCTTTGATCTGGAAATGTGGACCTTTAAATTCTTAAACTATATTCACACTACTATTGTTAAGTACAGTTTTTTTCTGAAAACACACACACACACACACAAACTAACAGAAATATCAAGTTATGTGGGAATGAACTCAGACACTACGTAGTGCACAGGACGCTTTACTATAAGCCCTACATAGTGCACA
The DNA here is from genome assembly GCA_030014305.1 of Clarias laeviceps. Taxonomy (NCBI): domain Eukaryota; kingdom Metazoa; phylum Chordata; class Actinopteri; order Siluriformes; family Clariidae; genus Clarias; species Clarias laeviceps. The sequence goes on along the minus strand of JAQMYJ010000040.1, from coordinate 31,764,524 downwards.
TACACTAGGGTGCTAGATCATTACTTACTACATAGCTAACACACTCAGGCTCTGTGTTAAACTTATTAATAATCATCTGTATAATGTTTCTGTGAGAGCGAGTGTGTGTTGAAGCTCAGAGCAAGTTGACTCCGTGTTTGAGTAAACGATGGCGAGCTTTACTCGGCAGAGAGAAGGCGCTGTCCTGGCCGTTCGGTATCCCAGAATTCCTCACAGGCGCCCCCTGCTGGACAAAGAAGGTCTCCTGGGCCACAGTGCGGGAGGCGTAGAGAGCACAGCTGGCGCTCCTGCGACACACACACACATTTCGGCCTTGTTTACACTGCAGGTCTGGATGCCCAGTTCTGATTTGTTGACTAGATCTGATTTTTTTTGGACTGACCATTTACACGTTACCCGACTCATGTGTTTACACTGTCCATACCATCTGAAACATGGCACATGCTTAAAGGGGGGGGGGGGGGTTCTTGCACCATACACTAGCCAAGTTGGATGACCGTGAAATTAGCTTGATGCTAGCTCTGCGATATGTGCGAAGATCGCCAAACATCACCATGACTTCGAGGTGGAAGAATAATAGAGTCATAATCCATTATTGACACATAAAAGTGACGACTAGAACATCGGAGAATTGTGTTATTTAATAGACCAGCTTTGGACGTGTAATATATAAATAAACAATTAAATTTTTGACGTATAATATGTGTAAAGCCTTTTTCGAGCGACATATTTTAGCCGAGCCTATAGGTACAGGATGGTTCACAAATCAGAAATGTCGTCTCTTTAACGTTTGGTATAACAATTCATACACAATGTTAATGTAAACCTGTTTTGGGGGAGGGGGGAGGGTTTATGGTGTCACGAACATTAATGAACACATCGCATTCTCTCATTTGGCAACAAAACAACAACGCAGGCTAGCAAACATTAATGTGAGCTTAAAGTTTCAACATGTAGGAACACCGGTGTCCACTGACGCTTCTGTCCACAACACGTCTCTGTGTGACGCTGGGCTTGTCCCATAAAATGCTTGTCCCCATTACCGCTTTTATTACTGCGCTCTTTACATGCTCACTGGCACTGGAGCGTTTGTTGTCCTGCTCAGACATCGCGGCCGAAATATCCGTGGAATCAGATTTGTTTCTGTACGAGTCTTTCATTTTATCTTATAAACGGCCTGTTTTCTGCCCACAGGGTGAGAAGGCAGGGAACTCCAGCCGTCTGCCACTGCCAAGAATTTTCCAGAATTTGCACTTTACTCCTGTTTACACGGTTATACAACTTATCTGATCCGTATCACATATGAGCAGAAGAATCAGAATCAGAACTGGGTCTCATTTAACTGACAGTGTAAAACACGGCCTTTAACTCACAGCAAAAAGCTCTCACACACACACACACACACACCTGATAATGGCTTCCTGCAGCATGTCCTCACGTGAGAAGTGTGAGTGCAGCAGAGCTGTGGCTTTCACAAACGGGCGATCTCGAGGTCCTGTAGAACCACACAGGTTCGCTAGAACACACACACACTTTATTTCTCCGTCATCACTCTCAGAACCCTTCATGGATTAATTACAATAGCTACTATTGGCTGTTTCTTCATATATATATATATATGGAAAAAAGATAAGAGACACTGAAAAATAATCAGTTTATGTTTTTTTTCTTACAGTTTTGTTTCCTTTTTTTTTTGCTCACTATAATTTCTCCTAAATTCAAAATATAACTATTGTTATTTATTGTGTATATTTAAAGGAAATGACATCATCACAACACTGAAATAACCCAGGATCATACAGAGCTTGAATAACTAATTAAGTACGTAGTTTAACTTTAGTAAACAAAGTGTGTTAATGCTTCGGCTAAATAACGTTATTAAATCAGTATTTGGTGGAATAATAACCTGATTTACAGTTACAGCTTTCATGTGTTTTGTCTCTCCACCAAATATTTTCACTTTATATCAAACAGCTCAGCTTTACTCCATGGTTTGTGTCCCTCCGTCTTCCTCTTGATGACATTCCAGAAGTTTCCTCCAGTAAATTGCAGTGAGCACTTATTTTTTCCCCAGAGCTGTATATATATATATACACACACATTTATACACACACTACCATTCAAAAGTTTTA
>JAQMYJ010000040.1:31714032-31727386 GCA_030014305.1 Clarias laeviceps | reverse complement strand
ACGAGTCAGACAGGTCCAGAGGGCAGAGGGGGTCTGGATCACTGGCAGCTCAGGAGCGACATGTATAGCTTGACAGACAAACAGACAGGGAGAGGGAAAGAGAAAGAGGCAGAGAGAGACAGAGGAGAAGAGAGAGAAGAGGAGAGAGCAGAAGAGATGGAGAGATGGCAGTTAGGTCTGGTCACAGTCACATAATCATGCTAATCTTTTACTGGAATGTAACGTGGATAACAAATGCAGTAATGGATTTTAGTAAATTAAGCAGCTTCATGTCAGAACTTTGATGAACATCTATAACTGCCACATGATCACGGGGTTGCATTTCCTCCTTGTGTGTGTGTGTGTGAATAGCATTTATGGCCCAGCTTAAGATGTAGCCACATGCAAAACATGAGCTTGGTGAACATCATATGGGTTTGTGTGGCAGATTAATGGCGTATTTCTTCTCGTAGCATTGAGTGGTGCTGAGAGCCGTCACACCTGTCTGAGGAAACAGACGACAGGCAGTTAGTGTAGAGTTCTAACCTCATGTTAAAATTACATTTGTTTCATTTTAGAGCAACTGACCTTGATGGCTTTGTTCCTACTGTGAATACATTTTTCACAATCGGTGACATGCACATGAACTTTGGAAGATGAATTTAAATTGTCAAAGCTAAACAGTTTCATGTTTAGATTTGACAATTTAATTCCCCAAAACAGGATCCGGACAGGATCTAGACACTACACCATACACGAGGGCTGACACCAACTCTGAAAAGAGCCAGTCAATTGATCCTCACATTGTTTCTCTGGAGATCCAGCACCATGACCTAGATACAGTATGTTCTATAAAGGATGATGTGTTCCAAAAGGCTAGACAAAATAAATAGGTTCTCAGTCTAGACTTAAACACTGAGACTGTGTCTGAGTCCTGAACATTAATTGTAAGACTATTCCATAACTTTGGGGCTTTGTAAGAAAAAGCTCCGCCCCCTGCTGTAGTTTTAATAATACGCGGTACTGACAAGTAGCCTGCATCCTTTGATCGAAGTAGGCGTGAAGGATCGTAAGACACTAACAGTTCACTCAGATACTGTGGCGCGAGAACATTTAATGCTTTATATGTCAATAATAGGGCTTTAAAATCACTTGGTGTCTTTTGTGAAATGCATGAAATATTTAATAAAACATTTAAAGTTACATTGTTATTGTCTGTAGACTGAGGGATAATAAAATATAACATAATAGATCTTATGTTTTGATTGAATCTAAGTGCTGTAATATACATAATAAGCGTAATCACATATACCGTAAGCCTTTGGACTTCTAATCGGAAGATCACATGTTCAAACCCCAGAACCACTGCGTGTTCAGCCTCAACTGCGTACATAAAATATAAGTCGCACTGGATAAGGACATCTAACAAATGCCATAATGTAAATGTAAATTTAAAAAATCATATGTATGTTGTAAACTATGTTTTTAGAGTATTTTTTGACCTGAGAGTGATTGAGTGTGTAATGTTAGAGAAAAGAATGAAAAATAAAATAAATAAATATATTTATAATACTGAAAGTAACCAGGTGACATTAAAACTGGCATGTATTTCTTATTGCTCAGTCCTTAGGCCAGGTTTCTTTTTCTCCCCTTTTCTCACTCCTCCTCCTCATCCCTCGCTCTTTTTAAAGTTTTCCAGTAGCAGAAATTCTCTCACTTTTTCTAAACCATGCATCTGTCCTGGATTCTGGTGCTGACCTCGGGTGAGTCGACCGTTTCTCTTTATTACATTCTCATTACAGCACGGCACTGAGGAATTAACCTTAACTAATTAAGTGTAACTACCGAAGAATAAAAAGTCAGATGTGTTAATTTATGTTGTTAATTAAGAGCTTTCTAATCATGGATAGCAGTTTCTGTGCAAAGTAGCTGCTAACATACTGTAGGAGCTTTAACTCTTCTCATCCCACTTGACTTGCGTGCAGCCTTTGATACAGATCTCAGTCTCCCATGATACAGACTTCATATCACCCCGTTTCTGCTATATCACAAGCCTCGGTATCTCCTCTCACTTTTGGTATATGATATTCTGATGTTACATGATGTTATGATGTAACACTGGTGTTATGTTGCATTTCTGTGACGTCAGATTGATGTCATATATTTGTGTGATATTTTCCTCCCTGCAGTGTGTGTGCTGTGTGGTGAGACTGTGTCTTGCGCTCTGTGGCAGTTTGGTCAAATGATCACCTGCACGCAGCCCAAAGTGAATCCGTTCATTTACAACAACTACGGCTGTTACTGCGGGTTTTCTGGATCTGGATCTCCTAAAGACCAAATCGATCAGTATGTATCAATGATCAGTACATCTCCACTGTTACCATGACAACTGATATAACAATCAGCATTGTATTCATTGCTAGCAGCAATTATTCTGATTCTGAGACTCGTGGGTCAAACTGGTTACCACAATACAAAAATAACGGGTTAGCAGAGATTTTCTCAGCACTTTTTATAGCATTAAAAGCAGTGTAAGGGGCGGCGTTATGTACAGCTCAACTTGTAATCTGTCATTAAACAGGTCCAACAGTCTAGAACCAATCAGAGACTGATATGCAAGTCATAAGAGGTTAATGAGGAAAAAAATTAATTAAGTACAGAACTCAGCTAGCTAGTTAATGCTGGAGATGAACATGACACTGTTGGTTTCCATGGTAATGTTATATTACAACACTTAGTGAATAAATTCGAGCTTGTATAGCAGGTAGCTAACTTGCTAAGTGAGTTGTGTTGTTTTTGTTTAGGTGCTGTGTGGTGCATGATAAGTGCTACGAGAATGCCTGGAAACTTCCAGAATGTTTTGGTTTCGTCAACCTGCCGTACTTCAACGTGTACAACTTCAGCTACTCTGTCAAAACTATCACTTGTTCAGGTAAAACATCTCTCATAAACACACACATTTTACATTTCTCTTGGTCCTGTGTTCAGTGTTTGGACTCATTTCTGTGTGTGTGTGTGTGTGTGTGTGTGTGTCTGAAGCCTCCAATGATAAATGCCAGGCTACGGTGTGTGAGTGTGACCGAGTCGCTGCAAACTGCTTCGCTCTGTATCGACACACTTACAACCACAACTACAAAAACCTTCCACAAAAAGAGTGCAAGAAATAAGAGACGTCTGGCCGGGAGACTAAACATCACACTGACTGCATCTCCACCAAGTAAACACCTTGCTGACACTGTATCCACCATGTAAACCCCACACTCATTCTGTCCACATCAACTAAACACCTCCCTCTGCACCAAATAACCACAACACGGACTCAATCTCCATCAACTAAACACTTCACCGACTCTGTCTCCACCATGTAAACCTCATACTCACTCTGTCCACTTCAACTAAACACTTCAGTCTCTGTCGTAATCACCAAATAACCACCACACTGACTCACTCATCTTCAACTAAACCCCACATTGACTGTAATCCATCAGTAAACACCAGAATCCTACCAAACACTCCATCTCCGTCAACTAAACACGACACAGACTCCATTCACATGACGATGGCACAGAAAGAATAAAACAACTTCTATGATGGCTGTCTTCTTTTGTGTTGATGATAGTGTGTGACTGTGTGGTTTGGGACAAGCCCTTTTATCATGGTGTTTATGTGGCCTATCTAGTGAATATACTGTATATCTGGTTTAAGGAACACACTCAGTTTTCTTTAAATAAATGCCGGGCTCAATAATGGTTCCAGGTGATTTGCTCCAACAATGTATTTATTTGGGAAACATGAAGTATCACTTGTTTAGTAAAAAAAAACAAAAAAAAAAAACTCAAAATCAGTAAAAAAAAAAAATAAGTGCTGGAATGTCTCTGAATCTTCACTATAAAAAGTGACACAGGCTTTGCAAGGCTAATGTTTTAGTGGAATGTAATGTGGATAACAAATAGTGTAAAGGATTTTGGTACGTACAGCAGCTTCATGTCTAAACTTTGGTGAACATCTAAACTGGCCAATTGATCACAGGGCTGTGTTTCTTCCTTGTGTATGAATATTTTTGAAGGCCCAGCTTAGGACATAGCCACATGTGAGACATGAGCTTGGTGAAGCTCATTTGTACAACAGCATAGTGACATATTTCTTCTTGTAGCAACAAAAAAGTATGTGAACCTTTTGAAATTTCCTGTTCTTCTGCATTAATTTGTCATTATATGTGATGTGACCTTCATCTAAGTCAATGGTATTGAGAAATATATTGTGCGTAAAATAATAACTCATGTAACCGTGAGTGGCACTGAGAACCATCACACCCTCCTAAGGAAACAAACAATAATAGCTGTGATACATGTTTCACATTTGGTGACATGCGCATGAACTTCAGAAGATGAAATTAAATTGTCAAATCTCTGCTCTGTCATATTCTTTGGACTCATTCCATAGCATCTCTACTGGGTTGAGGTCTGGGCTCTGACTTGGCCGCTCCAAAAGGCAGATTTTGTGTTTCTGAAGCCGTTCTGTTGTGGACTTGCTCTGCGTTTTGGGTCATTGTCCTGTTGCATCACCCAACTTCTGCAGAGTTTCAGCTGATGTACAAGACATTCTCATAATTTCTTTGATACGCTTGGGAATTCATTTTCCCCTCTATGACTGCAAGCTGGCCAGGTCCTGATGCAGCAAAGCAGGACCAAATCATGATGTTTCCTCCATCATACTTTATGCTTGAGATGATGTTTTCATGATGATTTGCAGCGCCTTTTTACTCCAGATGTAGTGCTGAATGTTCTTTCCAAATAGTTCAATCTTAATTTCATCAATACACAAAACATTTTGCCAATACCGCTGTGGAGTGTCCATGTGCTCTTTCGCAAATTTCAGGCATGCAGCAATGCTCTTTTTAGTAAGTAGCGGCTTCCTTTGTGGTGTCGTGCCATTGACATCCTACTTGTTCAACGTTTTACATACTGTAGACTCATGAACACAGCCAGTTTCAATGATGCCTTCAAATCTTTGTCTGTCACACGGGGTTGTTTCTTTATCTCATCTCTTTAGGTCACTTTGACTGGGTGCCACTTTTTGGTAGAGCAGCCACAGTCCCAAAGTGTCTTCAACTGTAGACTGGTGAAGCTCTAAAGACTTTTTTGAAATCACTTTTTAAGTCTTTCCACTCACTCACTCTTACTCATCGTATTTGGGCGGTTGGAGAAAACCGTAGTACATGGAGGAAACCCACCAAGCACGGGGAGAACATGCAAACTCCATGCACACAGAGACGGGAATCGACCCTGGCTGGGAATCAAACCTGGACCCTGGAGGTGCAAGGCGACCATTAAGACACCGTGCTGCCTAACCCTTTCCAGCTTTATGTAAATGAACAATTCTTGATCATAGATCCTCTAAAAGCTCTTTTTGGTGAGGCATGGATCACATGAGCATATTCTTTTTGTGTGGAGCAAACTCAAAATGTCTGAATGTTTTTTTATCAGTCACAGTAGCTCTAGTCCACACCTCCACCTGACTTTAATTAGCTTTAGTCATTAATTCATACTTTTTCCACTAGTCTATGAGGTTTTCATAGCTAGTTGTTCTCAATAAAGACATGAAAGATCTTTTTTTGTGTGTTATTATTTTAGGCACATTATATTAGTTAATACTCTTGACTTACTTTAGATGAAGACAAATTAATGCAGAAAACCATGAAACTTCAAAAAGGTTCACATATTTTTTCTTGCCACTTTATAATACTGATGATAACCAGGTGACATTAAAAATGGCATGTTTTTTTATTGCTCAGTCCTTGGGACAGGGTCAGTCCTTTTTTTTTTTTTTTTTGCTGTATCAGCAATTTCTGTTACATCTGGACGTTTCTCACTCCTCCTCCTCATCCCTGACTCTTTTTAAGGTTTTCCAGTAGCAGAGGTTCTCTCACTCTTTCTGAACCATGTATCTGTCCTGGATTCTGCTGCTGACCTCAGGTGAGTCTATTACTGTAAGTTTCTCTTTATTACATTCCAATTACAGCATGGAGCAGAGAAGTAAACCTTAACTAATTAAGTGTAACTAATAAGAATAAGAATAAAAAAATGTGATTTGCCATTTGGTAAATGATAACATTCTAATCTTAGGCAGCCTTTTCTGTCCTTTCTAGGGCTTTAACTCTTCTTTTCCTAAATAAGATTTGAGTGCAGCCTTGGACAGTCTCACGTGATGTCTCACAGTCTCTGCTACTGGCACCAGGGGCATCGCTGTTTCACCTCATATAACTCCACAAGGCTCTATATTTCCTCTTACTTTTACACCCATCACCAATAGCTTATACTGTATTCCTAATCCTTCAACAAAATTGAGAAAGTTTCTTTAATGAAAAGCACTTTAATGCAAATTATCCAAGCCATTTACTCCAGTAGATAAACGAACGTTCCCTTCAAACTGCACTGCTGATGAAGTTATTTTTAGGTGTAGCAGGGAAACCCTGGTGTCACAGACGATTCCCTCTTTCTTATTGTGTAACAAAGTCCTCATTTTGAATAATATAAAAAATAGGATTTTTCTTGAGCTCCTCATCAACAAATTCTCACTGGCCATATCTTAGGAACCGGACATGATATCAAAATGAGTCCATTGAACCAGGAATCTGAAAATATGAAGAACTGAAAATGTGACTTTATACCTGATGTGATGTGATGACTCTGCACTTCCACCCCTCTAACTCACAAAATGCCCACAATAAAAAAAAAAGTATAGGTTTTTCTCCAACTCTTTTAAACTAAACACCAACAAGACAGATGTTCTCTTTATATCTTCCAAAACTCCTCTTTCCAAGGCTGACAGTTTTTTCTCAGTTTTTTTTCCTGTCCTCAGGTTAAGATCTTGGGTGTCATCTTTTAAATCTCCTGTTTACAGCAACACCAAGTCTTCCTCCCTTCCTTTACCCCACAAAACACCACCATTCTCCTACATGCATTAGTCTCATCAGGCACTGATTATTGTAATGATCTTCTATCTGGACTACATATGAGCTTTTTCATGAATTTTAACCGGTTTTAAATGTTGTTGCCGGTGTCATAACCCAGATTACCACCATGCACCATGTCACCCCTTCCCTTCAACATCCCCACTGGCTCACAATCAAATTCCCTATAGATTTTAAACTGATGCATTGATGTGATGTCACTCATGCTGGGATGGTGGTTTAGTAGTTGAGTACCGTTTCCTCACACCTACACTCTGTGTGTGTGTCTGTGGAGTTTGCACATGTTCTTGCTGTGCTTGGTGGATTTCCTGCAGGTACTCCAGTTTCCTCCCGAGGTCCAAAGACAAAGACAGTGCTGTAGGTGGATTGACTGTAGTTTGTACTGAAGTTCCCTGGGATATGCGTCTGGTCCTACAGGAAATGGTTACAGACACATAATATGTGATGTTATAGTGCGATGTTTCATTATGTTACGTTACCGTTATTGTTCCATGATGTTATGTTACACTGATGACACATTGATGTGATTATACATAACACTGTTAGATGATTTGTGATTTAATGTCACATTAATGTGATGTTGGTTAGATGTTGATGTGACAATGTGATGTTACATTGATGCTGCAGTGTTGTATGATGCTATAATGTAACACTGGTGTTCTGTTGCATTTCTGTGACATTACACTGATGTGTGATATTTTCCTCCCAGCAGTGTGTGTGGCGTGTGGTGAGTCCGTGCCACGCGCTCTGTGGCAGTTTGGCGAATTGATCACCTGCACGCAGCCCAAAGTGAATCCGTTCATTTACAACAACTACGGCTGTTACTGCGGGTTTTCTGGCTCTGGCTCTCCTAAAGACCAAATCGATCAGTATGTATCAATGATCAGTACATCTCCACTGTTACCATGACAACTGATGTAACAATCAGCATTTTATTCATTGCTAGCAGCAATTATTTCTGATTCTGAGGCTTGTGGGTCAAACTGGTTACTACAATACAAAAATAACGGGTGAGCAGAGATTTTCCCAGCATTGTTTATAGCATTAAAACCAGTGTAAGGGGCGGCGTTATGTACAGCTCAATTTGTAATCTGTCATTAAACAGGTCCAACAGTCTAGAACCAATCAGAGACTGATATGCAAGTCATAAGAGGTTAATGAGGAAGAAATAATTTAAGCACGGAACTCAGCTAGCTAGTTAATGCTGGAGATAAACGTAATGATAATCGCGGTTTCCATGGAAATGTTACATTACAGCACTTTTTCTTTTGGTTTAGGTGCTGTGCGGTGCATGATAAGTGTTACGAGAATGCTAGGAAACTTCCAGAATGTCCAGGTTTCACAGACCTGCCCTACATCAAAGTGTACAACTTCAGCTGCTCTGATAAAACCATCACTTGTTCAGGTAAACACCTCTTATAAACACATACAGCACACATTACATTTCTCTTGGTCGTATGTTTGGTTTTTTTGGACCCAGTTTTGTGTGTGTCTGTGTCTCTGAAGCCTCCAATGATAAATGCCAGACTGCAGCGTGTGAGTGTGACCGAGTCGCTGCAAACTGCTTCACTCAGTATCATCACACTTACAACAACAACTACAAAAACCTTCCGAAAGAAGAGTGCAAATAAGAGAGAAATAAGAGATCTCGACCTGGAGACTAAACCCCACACTGCCTCCTTCACATCACCTAAACACCAGGTGCACAGAAAGAATAAAGAATAAAGCAACTACTCTGATGGATGTCTTCTTTTGTGTTGATGATAGCGAGTGGTAGTGTGTGGTTTGAGACACACCCTTTAATCATGGTGTTTATGTGGCCTATATAGTGAATATATATCTGTTTTGAGACACACCCACAATCTTACCTTTGCATGAATATCAGACTCAGTTATGGTTTCAGGTGATTTTGTCCAACAATTTATTCATTGGCTAAACATGAAGTTTGACTTGTTTAGTACAAAATTTTAATTTTTCGACTGAACTGTATGCTAACAAATGTAATAAAAATATTTTATAAGGCAGACAGATCCAGATCCAGTAAAAAAATAATAATAATCAGTGCTGGAACATTTCTGAATTTTCACTATAAAGACTCACACAGGCTTAACAGTGCTAATCTGGCTAATCTTTCACTGGAATGTAGCGTGAATAACAGATACAGTAATGAATTTTGGTAAATACAGCAGCTTCGTGACTGAACATCTAAATCGCCCACATGATCACAGGGCTGCGTTTCCTCCTTGTGTGTGTGTGAATAGCGTTGATGGCCCGGGTTAAAGACGTAGCCACGTGCAAAACATGAGCTCATATGGGTTTGTAGAGAAGAGTAGTGACGTATTTCTTTTTGTAGCGATGAGTGGCGCTGAGAACCATCACACCATCCTGAGAAAAAAAAAAAAAAAACAATGCCAGGCAGTTATCTTCAACCCTGACCAGCAGGCAGCGCCAACCTCATAATCATAACTGGTGATTAACTGACTGCGCGACAGCGACGCTGCCAAGTGTGACCAGGAGTGCGAGTGTGTGGGTGGGAAAGTGAACATTTCTGCATGATAGTCTGCACGTCCAAGTAGAACATGCTAACACATATAAACTTATCTTGAGATTAAAGCACAGCAAAATAAAACAAAGCTAATTAGCACATTAATCAGCATTTTAATGTTTAAGGGTATTTGTTAAAGTAGCTAAAGTACAGTACAAACTTAAATATGTGCTAATCTACTCACTAATCTACTGAAATGAAAGCAAATTAAGGCCCCGCTAATTAGCAGCACATCAGTGTCTTAAGTCTAAAAACATGCTGTATGGCCTAAAACTCTCAGGTACTTACAATATAGCAAGTAACAATGAAAAAAAAACAAAAAAAAACTAATTAAAATACTAATCTGTGTTAAATTGTGGTAACGTGCCAATCGCTCGAACCACAATGAATTATTGTAGAATAAGTGAAGACCCAGCTTATTAGCAAGCTAGCTATTGTTGCGTTGTGTTAAGCACACAGACTGTGGTTTGCTATTAGCATACCTTGATGGACAGAGCGTACAGGTGATTGAGCATCACGTGGTTGGGTTCAGGAAGCAGAGCAGGATCACACTGTTCATCAAATGCACACACACACAATGTTATAACATACTAAAACTGCTAAATCATGACCAGAGATACGTCTCAGATTAAACACGGTGTGTTCGTATGATGGGTTCTTTCTGTGACTCACCGAGACACCGGTGTCTTTATTGAGCAAAACCTGCAGCAGGTGAGGGGGCAGGATGGGGGGAGTGCGGAGCCGCTCCTCTGCTTTAATCGAGTACGGGTCCTGATGGTACGGTCCGGGCGGAGAGCTGGAGATGTCTGATGAACAACAAACACAGTCCTTCAAATCTAACAGACTGAAAACAAAGCGATTAAATATATTCTAAAAAAAAAAATTCAAGTGTTTATTAAAAATGTGAAACAGCCCACCAGACACGTCAGCACAGATCTCGGAGTCGTTTTTCAGGGCGTCGAAAACCTCAAAGTCCTTCTTGCGTATCAGAACCACGTTGTTGACTACGCCTGATTTACTGGTGACAACTGGCTGAGGATAAACGTTAACAAATATTTTAAATATACGTAAATTAATGTAATGTAAAAATGTATGTAAAAAAAAAAAAAAACTTTTTAAACTTGCAATGCTAACATGTTAATTTAGCTACGTTTACATGTTAAGCTCGAATTTACAGACTGTGCATGTTAAAATGTAACAACAGTCATGTGAACTTAATGTTAAAAAGTAAATTTAGCTCGGTTGCGCTGTAACAATGTCATCAGTTACATTGGCCAAGTTGACCTGACTTAACTACCAGATAACCTCACCTGGATGATTAGGAATCTTCACAGACATACTGTAACACTAAAACATGAACATACTTTTACTTTTAACTTGAAGCCGAAAAAAAAAAAAAAAAAAAAAAAACACGTGATCATGTTAAATTGTAGCTTCAAATGTAACTGTTCACTATGTATGACTGAAGTATAACGTAAAATGTAAAACTAGCTTTGCTAATGTGTAATGCTAAACTGTAAAACTAGCTACAGTATATTAACACAGTGCTAAAAGGTAATGTTCACGTACTGTACGTTAACTTTTAATCTGAAATATATAAAGTTAGCTACATTAACAGCCATAATAACTGCGTGCATACAGTACGTGCCATGGTTTAAAATGAGCCAAGATGCAAGTTCAAGTATTATTTAATAAAAAAAGATTATAATTAAGAAAACCTAAAGGTTGCCATTTTGATCAAGATGAAAAAAGGCATCATGCTAGAAACAAATAGCAACAAACCTAGCAGAAAGGTTAGCTAAGCTAATGGTCATAGAATCATCAGGAATAAGCGAGCGATGTCTGAGCGATGAGATTTTCGTCCTCCTGGCGTTTTATGCATCGTATTTACCTTCTTAGGATCTAAAGTCCAGTGTCCATCAACATAAAACTTATAGTGATGCTCTCCTTCAGGAAGGTCGACGATTCCCGTAAAATTATTGTGGCTGAGAGAGAAACAGTAAGAAAATAAATAAAAATGAAATGTTTAAATAGCAATACATACGTAAGCGACTGTAATCCAATACTTTTTTATTGTGCCTCTATACACCTCCCCTAGTAGTGATGGGTCGTGCATGAATGATTCGTTCTTTTCTACTGGGCGCAGAGCATCGCAGGACCTCCGTACAGGAAACAGAATTGAGCAATTCTTTCTCAATGACTCTTCTACTCCGAGTCGTTCGTTCTTTTGTCATGTGACTCCCATAGACGCCATGCGGTGCAATAGATTCAAAAGAACGAATCCATAGGTAAGTGCACTTGTGTGGACTAACAGTTGTTCTGGGATTTGGATTTTGCATGCATTTAAAACTGCTTTTCAAAATAATTTAATGAAAATACAGTAAAATATATTAGTAATACAGTACATTCTAATAAAAATAATCCACTTCAAGAAATAAAAATTCAATTGACCTCATTTCGGCCAACCAGCAGCCTGGAAATAAATAACCCCTTCTTCGACGTATTTTAATAACAGGTGTAAATTTGATTAATTATATCTAAAATATGGGGAATTATTCAATAAAAAAAATTCAGGGTTTAAATTCGATATTCAATATTCATGCTGCCCCCTGGTGGTCAAAATCATCTAAAATAACTTGTTTTGCCACCTAATAATCTTCAAATTTTACTTACACAGGTTGTTTGTTATTTTGCTACCATGCTATCAATGTGGTATCTACTGTAGCTGATTTGCTAAATATTTGCCTTTTTTTTTTTTTATATCTAGCATGCTGACTAGCCACTTCCTTTCTTTCTATAGTAACAGTTCATCCACAAGGACCGTGCACCGACATGTCCTACCTTTTGGACAGAGGGATTTTTGTGGCCCAGTTATTAAATGAGCCAGAGACGTAAACCTCTTTCGCAGGACTGGACCATTCAAACACCGTGGGGTGTTCAACAGTACCCTTATTCTCTGACTGAACATCCTTTTGCCACGCCAGGAACTCCTGAACACAGTACAAAGAGACAGAGTTTAATCTGCATGTATGAAAATATTTCTATATTTATGTAAAACACCTAAAATGTGATTTAATCTGTCCATATGTTACCTTCGCATCATCCGTGAACAGGTCCGTATCGTCAGTCAGGAGGATTTTAGCATCTTTACCGCCGCGGCTCCTCTGGCTTTTCTCACCTTGTGCACTTCTCTCACTGCTGGCGTTTCCCATGATCCTCCTGAACACATACAATAAACACCTACAGTGTGGGAAAATTCATGAGTATTATATTATAATAGTGCTGGTCCCACAGGATGCCCGCTTCATTTAAAACACCTACGAAAATAAGTATTTCTAAATAAATACTGTGGTGGGCAACTGTGGTGCCCCCTAATGGGGAACACATGAAAAACACAACATTTTACAATAATTAATTCTATTTAGTAGGGCCAATATTATAATAACATTAATTAACATGAACCTGGCCAGGAAGTGAGAAAAATGTAAGGTCAGGAAAAGTGAAATTAGAGAGAGATTACATAGGAATATTAATAAATAGTCATCATGTTAATATATTAATTAATTCATTTGTTAAGTTTGATAACTTGATATGGTTTTAAAACCAGTGACATGTGACACATGGAATTGAATTGCACACGTCTTAGCGCATGTTTAAAAAAAAAAAAAAAAAAAAGTACAGCGCCATCTGTTGAAGTTTGAAATAAACCAATGAATTTTTTTTTTTAAGGTCAATTTTTTTATGATACAAGGGCGTTTTTCCATTAAAATTTAAAATGAGCATACACTACCGTTCAAAAGTTTTAGAACACTTTCTAACTCCATGATTGTTCCTGATTTTTATTTCTTTCTACATTG
>JAQMYJ010000040.1:31700387-31712887 GCA_030014305.1 Clarias laeviceps | reverse complement strand
CTAAAAGTGACGTTCACTTTAAACTATTATATTATATGTTATTATATTTAATTGTGTTTACATAAAATGTTTATTCCGTATTATTTGTTTAGATTTGTGATTTGACTCCAGTACATTAAATTTTAATAATATATAAACATAATGTATTTCAGGAATATGACACATTTCAATATGTTTTCCATATTTGTCACATTTAAATGATCATGAAACAAATGCTAATATTAACACAAAGATAACCCGAGTAATAACAAAATGCAGTTTTTAATTGAGGATTTCATTTATTTGGGGAAAAATGCTCTGGTTTTCTTTGTGTAATATAAAATTTGTTTCATGAGCCTAATTAATTAAATGTGCAGCTTTGGAATGCTGCTCCTATGGCACAGACTTCAACTTGTAGGCTGGTTTTTATAACTTCTTGAGCATTTACACATCTGTTATACTGAACCTTCAGCCTCCTAACACACAGTATGAGTGCAGATCAATCCCTGCTATCTGTTACCACCCAGATGAGGATGGGTTTCCTGTTGAGTCTGGTTCCTCTCAAGGTTTCTTCCTGTTACCATTTTTCCCTCGGCTTGTTCATCAGGGAAGATCTGATCATTCTGAATCATTCATATATTTTTTTAACACATTTTATACTAACTTCCATAATTTCTTTTGATTCTGTAAAGCTGCTTTGCGTTCTGGTAACATTAGCAACAAATTTTAGTTCATCCCATAATTTAACAGATTGCATTGTACATTTGTAAAACGCTTATGAGTGTGCAATTAAATTCCATATAAACAAAGTCGCAGGCACATCTAGTATATACACTGCTCACTGTAAGTTAGGGATATTGTTATTTACATGAGAGCTTTTCCTATCTGTATAAAGGGCAAAGGACTTCATCTAGTGGACATTGTTTAATACTGCAGGAATCAGACCAAAGCCAAGTCAAGCCAAAGGGCTGATAAAAATAGTTGTGACCCGCTTGAGCATGCAACACCACTCACTTGTTTGCAAAGGAATTTAAAGGAAAATTAGTCGAAATAATATCAAGACACAGCTGATGTGAAACTGAAACTATAAAGGAATTTCTGATATCTTGAATGGTGCTGCTATGGCGAGGATTTCAATTAAGGATATAATAGAAGAAAATTACTGTTCTTATAACCTATGTAGTGTTCAGAGGTGGGTAGTAACGAGTTACCTGTGGTAGAAAGCAAAGGAAACATGACACGGTTAGTTTAGCTGTTTTATTTAATGTTGCAACGTCAACATATTTAGCAAATAAGCTACATTGCTAAAAAAATATATAAGTTTCTTACATTTGTTCTGCTGGACACAGCTGGACACAGCTGGACACAGCACACAGAGGAGCAGTTTCAGCCAGATGTTCCACAGAGCGCCACAGGAGATCCTTTCTCCCAACGGCCATAAAAGTTTACAACTCTTCTCTGTAACTCATACACACATGTATGTTTCACTGACTGTAACAAAACAGGACATTAATACTTACCCGTATTAATAATATGATAACTGCAATAGTACTTCCTAATAAAATATATAATACAAGATTACATATAATAATACAATATTACATAGATATACTAGATTACTGTGTAATACTTACAAATGCTCTTGGGTCATATTTTTTGGTGCTTACTGTTTTAAGAACTTTTTTTTTGGAGATTATTATTTATTACCTTTATTACCTTTCCTTAGATAACAACTGTGAGCAACTGTAACCTAGCATAAGCAAATTCCCTCTGGGATTAATAAAGTTCTTTGAATCTTGAATCTTGAATCTTATGGTAAAGTGAGACCTCGTGTACATGTTCTAATGTTATTTTCTATCTGCTGAGCCATTTGGAGGGAAACTGAATATACAGTAAATTTTACACTGGAAATAGTTTACACTACTCAAACACATATGTTACCTACAGTAGGTGGTTGTTTCTTGAGTACAATTTTTGGCTACTTTACCCACCTCTGGTTATGTTCTTATAATTTACATAGAGAGAGCCCTTTGACGAGCCATGGTTTTGGTCTGACTCCTGCAGTATTAAACAATGTCCACTAGATGAAGTCCTTTCCCCTTTATATATAATCATTGTTACATTCTTATATATAAGATGATCATCGACTAAATTCCCTAGGACAAGTATATCAAATTCCATTAGGTTTGTTTTGCAAACAACCAAAAATTACATGACTTTCTGTTGAGTAGGGTCAAAGAAATGTGGCGTAAAAGTCATTCAGCTCAATAAGATCTAAATGTGTACTGGGTCTCATGCGTATATGTGCAATTGTTTATGAGTTATGCAGCTAGATTTCTGACAAAGTTCCATGTGGTGCTGTGAAAGTTTTTTTTAAATAATAACTAATATAATAATATAGTTTAGATACTGAGTCAGGGTCCCCTTTAACATCGTTGTACATTGCTATGATCTGTTTCGTTAGACCGAAACTGTCACTTCCAATCATCATTGCTTTGATATATTTTCTTAGTTTTCTCTCAACTAACCAGGGTTTTTTAGATACGATTGCAACCAAACTGAGCCAAAGTGATCTAAAGACAGTGCCAATGTCAAATTGTGAGGTGATTTTTGATATCTCAAACAGGTCAGCCCTGGTGATGCTTTAAACTTATGGTGCATAGAAGGAAAGCGGTAGTGGCTTATAACTTTTTTGTACACTGCTGTACATGATAGAATTTGGGATTTATACAATCGCCACCAAACCAGACCAATATGATCTCAACAGGATGTAAACTTGATACAGGATTTTTGCTCTATCATGTGGTTCAGCTGTGGCGAGCCCTTAAATGTATGGTATATGGTAATATAATACATTATGTCAAAATTGTATTGGTATTTCCTCTTTAAATGCATGTTCTCACTGTGCCCACTGTCTGACTGGTGTGCCCAGGTGGCGATGCTTGGGCCAGATCATCTTTGTATAACCAAGTGCTGAATATTGGAAAAAGAAATGGCATTGACATTGAGGGTAAAAATTTATAAATACAGAGCACATGCGTTGTAGTGTTATAACTAAAATAATGATGAAAAATATTAGTTGACAACCTGTTTTTCTTGTGACTAAGACAGAGACAACGACTAAATCAGCATGCAATATTGTTGACGAAAAAAGGCGAGACTAAAATGTGGTTTAAAAAAAATTAAAACGAATAAAATCACCGGTTTTTATGGTCATCAACATTTAATTTTCGTCACAATCCACTGTGATCCATACCATTATGGCATGAGCATCAGTATTTCCCGAGTCACAGTGCGCAGATTATCAGGAGTAGTTTGCACGTGCAGTGATGGGATGTTACAAGCTTAGTCATCTTTAACTCTTCATCATCACAGCAGTATTAGTAGGAGAAAGAGAAGAGCCAATATTTGGGCCCATTTTCTTTATATTGAACCAGAGGGGGAAAAAAAAGCAGATGTGTAGTAATATCAGAGGGGAAACAGTGTGGGCACACAAACACTGAGAAAAATACCATAAACCTGAAGAGATGTTATTTATGATGTTTTTCGTTTTGTAGCCAAACCCATTAAGTTTTGCCATCAAGATTTATTTGATCATTGATGTTAAAAAAAAAAAAAAAACGGTTTTAAAAACCAACTGTTACAACTGCAGTTTTTAGTAGAGCTGCTGTATTAAACTTATTTAATAATGCATGAACTTTGCACAGTTATTGTTACTGTCATGTTATACATGTTGGGCTGTGGGCTTGAGGCATAGATGAGAAGCGAGTTTAAGTCCTTTTTATTAATTAAACAAAACATGAACAAAGGAAGTTAGCTTTCTGCTGGAGCATGTTTTAAACAAAACATTAATCAAATAATAACTTACACATACACGGGACTTAGACAATTATCAAAACAGACAGGGAACTAAACAGACTAGGATACAACACAGACAAGAAGACTAAACATAACAGGGACTACGTCTACTAGCGGTTACGCGCACTAGCTGCTAAGCTGGATGGTAGCTAAACAGACTAGCAACCAAAGATCCAAAGACAAACAGACTAGGTTTGAAACAGACTAAGAACTAAGAAGGTTAGTAACTAAGCAGACTAAGATTTAAATAGACTAGGAGACTAAACAGACTAAAAGCTATGCAGGTTAGTATTTAAACATGTTAGTAGCGAAACAACTAACTAACAAAGAGACAAACTAACAACACATACTAAATCAAAACTGATGTAAACTTAACTTAAACAGCTCCACAAAACATATGCCAACTAAACCAGAACAAACTAAAACAGACCATAACCAAACCAAACAAAACAAATGGCCACTTTACATAACAAATGCTCGACCCAGTTTCCCAGAACAAACTATTTATAAAGAAACTAATGAGCTACCTCAGTTCAGGTGCGCGCTCTCATCACCTGACTGAGGTTTGACTGTAGGGTTAATTAATAAAAATCATATTGCTAAAATGTTTTCATTGATATCTAGAAAAGATTGACTAAATATGATAAAAAAAAAATAACAGCCTTTTAAAGCTAGAAGCTGAAACAGTAGTTAAATTGGAGACAGGTGTCTGGACAGAGAAACCTGGGGCTGTGTGAAAGCTAGGAGTGGACAACAACCTACTTGTCCTGATGGTATCTCTGGGCTAAGGCCTATATATAGGTGCACCTAAAATATTAATAATGTAAAAATATATTTCACGTGTTTATTTCTTACAAGTGTTTATTTTTTTATTTCTTTTAACTTTGATTATTTCTTACAGGTAATGGAAACCCTATCCCACCACCTGTTCATTAGATCCAATCGTCTTTTCTTTATGAAATTCTTGAAAGGACTGTATACAACCAAATGTCTCATCCTAACCAATCTGGATCAAAGCGGCTCATTTAACAGAGACTGCCGTTCTGTCAGTCACTAGGAGGCTCCATGCTGCTAGATCGGATGAGCCGTCATCTGTCCTCGTCCTGCTGGACCTCTCAGCTGCATTTGACACAGTGAACCATGGGATTCTCTTGTCTGTTCTTGCACGCCTTGTAGTCTGTGGCACACTATGGCAATGGCAATGCTTTGCGTCCTACACAGAAGATGGGTTGTATAAGATGACATGGAGGAGATGCACATCTGCCCACACACTCTCTACTGGTGTTACACAGGGCTCTCCTGTTTTCCCTCTACACCAGGTCTTATTCTTAAGGTCTTATTCTCACACGGCTTTTCATACCATTGGAATGCAGATGACACACAATTCATACACATCAGAAGAATTCACCCATTTCTATCTTCACAGGCTACTCAGGTACTTGTTCAGTCCCTTGTTATTTTAAGACTGGACTACTGCAACTTGATCTTCGTAGATTTGCCTCTGTCCACTATTCATCGATTGCAGCTACGTGTCTTGTTTTCAACCTTCCCAAGTTCTCTTACACTATCTCACTTCCTCTGCTCTCTGCACTGGCTTCTTGTAACTTGGGTTAATCTCTCCCTTCCCTATCCCCGCTCCCACACCCTCTTTATACTGGACCTGCAACTTGAAGTCTCTTCCTTCAGACTCAGACCCTGATTTCCAAATGAAATGCAGTCTTTTTTGTCCTTAGCCCAGGTAAGACACCTCTAACTTCATCTCTGATTCAAGGGTGCCTTGACACAAGGAATGCGACAGTTGTAGCCCGTGTCCTGGATACGTCTGTGCGTGGTGGCTCTTGAAGCGCTGACTCCAGCTGCAGTCCACTCCTTGTGAATCTCCTCTAAATTCTTGAATGGGTTTTGTTTCACAATCCTCTCAAGGCTTTTATACCATATTTTTTCCTTCCATTCAATTTTCCATTAATGTGCTTGGATATAGCACTCTGTGAACAGTCAGCTTCTTTAGCAATGACCTTTTGTACCTTATCCTCCATGTGCAGGGTCTCAATGATCGTCTTCTGGACAACTGTCAGAACAGCACTCTTCCCCACGATTGTGTTCTCTCCTGAACTGACTGAGAGACCATTTAAAGGCTAAGGAAACCTTTGCAGGTGTTTTGAGTTAATTAGCTGATTAGTGTGTCACCGCAAGTCTCCAATATTAAACTTTTTCACAATATTAAAATTTTCTGAGATAGTGAATTTTGAGTTTTTCATTCTATATAATATATGAGTTTCACTTTTTTAATTGAATTACTGAAATAAATCAACCTTTTGATGATATTTTAATTTATGGAGATGCACCTATACTTTTTTTTCCAGCATCTGGGGCATTTTGGGGGTCTTAACATGCTCAATAATGTATGAAAATCAGCACACAGGTTGAAATCTGCTGCCATTAGTACACCTGAGCAGCTGGGCCCTGGGCGTGTCACAGTGTCTTCAAAGAAGATTTTGCTGCATAGCTCATACACACTTGTATGTAGACATGTGAAGCCCAGTACAAATTTAGATCTCATTGAAATGAACAACTTTCATCATGTATGTCATGGGTTCTACTCAACAGGAAGTCAGTTATTTTGGGTTGTTTACAAAATGCACCCAATAGAATTTGATATAGTCCTCCAGGCATTGGGGGCAACCAGGCAGAGGATGCAAAACTGTGGAGGGATCTCAAATGGTTCAGTTGCGGCAAGGCCTTGAACGTATCGCAAATAGTGGCCAATAACTTCTTTAGTCATATATAACTATATAGTTATATAATATATTATGTCATAATGGTATTAATATTTGCTCTTTAAATGCTCTTTAAACCCTGTCCTTCTGGTGCAAATATTAAAAAAAAAAAATTCTTTCCCCTAGTATCTAGTTTTTGGAGGTCTTAACATGTCCAAAAAGCACACAGGTTGGAATCTGCTGCCATTAGGACACTGGAGTGCCTGAGCACTGGGCAGGGAACAGCGCATTTACACAAGATTTTGCTGCGTATTTATCACCATCAAACAGGTCCAATATGATGTCAATCAAGTCATTGAGCTCAATGAGAGCTCAATCTGCTCGTTTTGATTCATGCACACTCACATTCCATACAGTCTTAAATAATTCTTTTGATTGTGTAAACCTACTTTGCGACAATGACAATTGTTAAAAGCGCTACACAAATAAAATTGAATTGAATTGAATTGAATTGAATGAGATCAATGAGTTCTGAACCAATGATAGAATGCAAGAAAGCAGACTTTTGTTTGACGTTGTCAACACATAACACAACACCATCAAATGATCGGAAAACCCAAAAGAAAGAATCTTACATTCTTTAATGTTAATGTTAGAGATGATGATGGACTCCAGCTGGTAGCTTCTCTGTGCAACTTTTGTGTGTGTGTGTGTGTGTGTGTGTGTGTGAGAGAGAGACTGCACTCACTGGACTCATCAACATACAGTACACAGGCAAAGTCCAAAAACTTAGTGCAGACCTGAGAAAAAGGATGGTAGACTATGATTAGTTTTAACTATTGTAAACACAAGTCATTGGGAGGAGGAGCCACTTTGCCAAGGTCTGGAAGAAAACCCACACTGTCCCCCTCAGCTGATGGTCACAGACAACCCAGAACCACCAAGGTGCATGTCTGCCATCTACTGAAAGCTGCTGGAACACCAGTATCACTGCCTCCAGTCAAGCCAGTTTTGGACTGAAAGTCGAAAGGGCTAAAATTCATGGACACCTTCAAACACCACTAAATTTTCAGCTGAGCACATGGACAAAGACAAAGCCTGCTGGAGGAAGGCTAGAGGGTGTGTTTGGAGAAGTGGAACAACATAGAAGCTGTTGGTGGTGAGAATGGATGGAATCATGAAGTAGGAGGAGAACCTCAGAGTTTTTCAGCAGAACCTCAAATGGTTAAAATTTGGACAAAATTGAGTGTTTAACCAGGACAGGGACCCCAAACACACATTAAACCTGGTTGTAGAATGGACAAAGCAGGAGAACTCTAAGGTTCTGGATTCTCAACCAGAAATTTGTGATGGAAAGTTGTAGACGGTACTTAAAGGTCGGTCTGTTTAACTGTAGCAACTAAAGAAGAGCAATTGCTGATGGCAGTCAAAAGCTTCAGCGAAAGCTGAAACTCACGCAGGGCTGTTTAACCATTATTAGGTCTGCTCTGTGTATGATTTCGACCGATTTCAGAAAACCCAAAATAAATTGGTTCCTGTTCATGATGAGTGTGTGTGTAAACTGTGTGTGTTGTGTGTATGGGGTCGTCGGTGTTAATCATGCATTAATAACGAAGAGGTGTGTTGAGTTTCTCACGACTCTCCACTTTCACCGTGTCACTGCTATAAACTCACACTGTGTGTGCTGAATGCAGCTTGACACACACACACACACACACACACACACACACACACTTACAGACTGCCAGTACTTGACTATATTTAACCTCACTGCTTCTGATATTACATATCAGAGTACAGGATCATCCAGACGCTGCAGATTACAGAGAGAAAGACAGGACAGGGGGAGAGACGTAAGACAGGGAGTGAGAAAGGGAGAATAGGAAGAGAGAGACAGAGACATAGACAAAGAGGGAGTGAGACAGACCGGGAGATGGGGAGAATAGGGAGAGAGAGAGAAAAAGGCAGACAGACAGACAGGGAGAGATAGTGAGAGAGAGAGAGAGAGAGCGAGAGAGAGAGGGGAGGGCAGGCAGACAGACAGAAACGTGGACGGGAAAGAGATATATGGACAGATGCAAATTCTCACATTGATTTTCATTTGTCTCTTTATTTAAATTCATAAATTGCACATTTGTTTAAAAAAAAAATCACAGTCACACAGACAAATCATTTCTGTACAAACATAAATTTGCTTTCAACAAAAGGTGTGAAATAAAAAGATGATCAATAACAAACTGTGTGATCTAAAGGAAGAGTAAGAGGAGAAATGAAATGTTTACAGTTTCCCCGGTGTAATGAGAGTCTGTCTCACTCGAAGCCTCCATCTAATCACCTCAAACATCCTCTATTACAGCCTTGTAAAATCCAATATCCTCTAGCACAGCAGCCTAAAGCCATGTGGAAGCGTTACAGAACTGTACGTAAATCTGATTTATGCGACTGCTGTGGTTAAAGAAAAAAAATCATCTGCATAATCTGAGACAGGCTTTCATTACTTCTTAGATACATTAGCCTCGTAGCTTCAGCATAAACCGCAGAATGCCCATTAGCAAGCATGTCTTCGCTAAGTGAGGTTTAAACCATGTCCGTTTGTTTTATTATTTTTTTTAATAATTTCCTTTAAAAATGTATCTCATGTAATTAACATTTTTCTCATACAATACTCATTTAATTTGATTACCGTTGTTCCAACTTTCTCAAACTTTTCAGAAAAGTATTAATTGTTAAGTTGTTTACTTCATGCTTTGAGAAAAAAAAAAGATAAGACCTTAAGCTCACCAGTACGAGGAATTTGATGACGTGCACTAGTGTGTATTTAATGCTAATTGTAATGAACATGATGAACACATGTAAACGCTGGATTTTCCCACTCGCCTTTCTGTACCAGAATTTACACTTCCCAGAGTTTTGAAATATATAAAAATTTTACAGATTAGCCATGAACACTGTACAGTGCTGCAGGGGCCGCGTCTGAGCCACTATCGATCAAGATATCTGCTTTGCCCTGTGAGTCCATCAGAGGTCATTGTGAACCCCATGGTGCGAGTTTTCCAGGTCAGCATCCTCGGCATGCTCAGATGGTGTGCTGAAAAACAAAACAAAATCATTAACTGTACAGGTCAATATTGTGATCATGAAGCTAAATTTAGAGTGGAGTTTCACATGCGGGTTTTCTCAGGGTTCCCCAGGTTCAGCCGAGCAGGTGGCTCGGCTAAGTTACATATTAAATGAAATTTTTAAAACATTTAGTTTTAAATGCGTGTCCTGCAATGGAATTCTCACTTCGCACTCACATGCTTCAGAAATGTGCCCTGACCAAGAGAAAGTGCTTATAGAAGATGAATGAAGAGTGTATCTAAGAAGTAGTGATTAGCAAATTTCAGCAAGTATTCATCATTAGATACATATTTTTGCTCTAAAAATAAACCGCAATCCCAGATGAGACTGAGCTGCAAAGAGCATGAGTACACAAAGCAACTAAATAATTATGCATCAAGCATGATAAGGACTAATAGAACACAAGCAGCAGGAAACCCATGCATGGTGGTTCCCCAGCACAAGGTAGGTGAGAGCCTGAGATGTTTACACACATGATGATTAGGATGTAACTGAGAGACTCAGCTTATCAAAAAGAAATGGAGGCAGGTGTGATCAGCCCGGTTCTTTGGTCTCATAGGGGTCTGGATTAATGTCCCTACCTACTCACTGCATCAAAACTAAACATACACCTCTCTATTGCGGATCCAAGACAACAAGCATGGCGGGTAACCAAGGACATACTGCAAGGGTTATTCGGGTAGATGAGAGCCAGACAGTTCTTGGCACAGGGGAGAAATATTACTCGGATGTCCCTGCCAGTTTTCACAATGACAATGCAAATCAACTTCCTGGTGTAATCTTTCTCCACCTGCATGTCAGACTCTGAAAGGAAACTTGTAGGCAAAACTCACATTGCCTGAAGAAGGCCTTTGGTGTCTGGTATCTCCACCAGTATCATGATGTTACCTTTCAATTCTTTTGATTGTGCAAAGCTGCTTTGCGACAATGGCAGTTGTTAAAAGTGCTATATGAATAAAATTGAATTGAAAATTGAATTGAATTTCAATCCCAAGAGGTGTGAGTAGAGTCATACCGGTAAGGGCTACAGGGTTTGAAAAGACAATTATTAGAACTGTATGAAGACATAAAAGGTGTTGTGTGTGTGTGTGACTCCAGGGCATCCAGTAACTGGTGATTTGTATCTCCTGTCAGATGGTCTATGGGTCATCACCTGAGACGTTGGTTAATTACCAATTGACATCCTACAGAATGCAACCAATTAAGAAGGTGGGGCCTTGAGATCAAGATGGTAAGCATGTGAAAGGGCAGCATTGTTCTTTGACTATTTCTGGTTGCTGGTATCTTCTGAATGGAGGACGAACCTCAAAAGGAACTTTTTCCCACAATGAGAGCACTGCCTCGAAAAGAAGGTGTATGTTGATATTCAATCACTGCTGTGTAAAGTAATGGAGAAGTTTGTTTCATTCCCACCCTTGTGGTGATCAAACAGCCTTTACAGCACTTATTTCCTTACAGCAATTATTTCCTTATGATAGTTTGGCACCATACCATTTCTAAGCAAGACTTTACACTAAAGCTCAAGACAATATTCAAGCTGGAAGTTCAACTTCCTGTCTCCATGGTGGAGAGAACAGCGTTCACTGCATGCATCCTTCTGGTCATCTTTAGTTTCTAAAGGAAAGTCCACCAGACAGAATGTTGTAGGAACTTGTTAAACTGAGAATGGGTGGTCAAGACCATGCTGTATCAGGGTCAGAACTATCCTGCTGAGTTCCAGACAGATGTTCTTACTGCTTGTGCTTTAGTTTTGCCATTAAATATATAGATTGGTAGATAGGAAGTGTTGTAGAAATGTACCATTAATATTGGAATACAGGGATACACTTGTCATACGTTTTAGACTTTACTATTAGGAAATTGCACATTTAGGCAAAGTTGCACTTTTTGTGGCACTGATGTGTGTAGAGCTATAAAGTACTTTAGAACAGTAATGCTAATAAAAAAGGTATCAGAAACAAGTAAACAAAGAAGAGCTTAGCAGTACACAAGAGATGTAATGATCTAATGAAATCTAATAGCAATAACACTGGGTTTTACCTGCAACCTGATAGCATTAGAAGTAACTTCGATTATTTACACAGTCATATAAAAGCTTTTGCTTTAAGCTTTAGCTTACACTCTGTTCACATGCTGACAAGAGGACGTCACACTGTTTTTAAAATATTTGTATGTTTGTGTGTTTCTGTTCATACCGTAGTGAAGTGTACGATGCAGAAGGTCATAATTATGAGTATGCCGATGATGAAAGAAGCGATGCCCATGTGGAGAGCTTTTCTCCCCAGACGGTGCGCTCCATCGTAATCCTCGTTATCATAGCTGCTCTGAGACTGACAGGGAAAAAAACACAAAAGTACAATATTATACATTTCATTACAATAAGCACTAGTGCAAATTATGGGGCATCACACTGTCAAAGCCTACTTGACTTGACTGCTCTTAGTCAGTCAGAACATACTGTACTGCTGTCAGCCAATCAGAACACACTGTACTGCTCTCAGCCAATCCAAACACACTGTACTGCTCTCAGCCAATCCAAACACACTGTACTGCTCTCAGCCAATCAGAACATACTGTACTGCTGTCAGCCAATCAGAACACACTGTACTGCTCTCAGCCAATCCAAACACACT
The DNA here is from genome assembly GCA_030014305.1 of Clarias laeviceps. Classification (NCBI taxonomy): domain Eukaryota; kingdom Metazoa; phylum Chordata; class Actinopteri; order Siluriformes; family Clariidae; genus Clarias; species Clarias laeviceps. The sequence goes on along the minus strand of JAQMYJ010000040.1, from coordinate 31,700,580 downwards.
GTACTGCTCTCAGCCAATCCAAACACACTGTACTGCTCTCAGCCAATCAGAACATACTGTACTGCTGTCAGCCAATCAGAACACACTGTACTGCTCTCAGCCAATCCAAACACACTGTACTGCTCTCAGCCAATCCAAACACACTGTACTGCTCTCAGCCAATCCAAACACACTGTACTGCTCTCAGCCAATC
>JAQMYJ010000040.1:31680258-31691383 GCA_030014305.1 Clarias laeviceps | reverse complement strand
TGTCACTAGCTGAGTTAGCTTATTAGTGTCACTAGCTGAGTTAGCTTATTAGTGTCACTAGCTGAGTTAGCTTATTAGTGTCACTAGCTGAGTTAGCTTATTATTGTCACTAGCTGAGTTAGCTTATTATTGTCACTAGCTGAGTTAGCTTATTAGTGATACTAACTGAATTAACAAATATTTGAATTAAAAATTTTAAATTTCTCTCCTTTACTATTTCTAAAAGCGGGTTAACATGCATAGTGGTTTGTTATCCACATTAACATCACATCTGTAATGATCGACATCCTGCCACAGGCGTGTGCAGAATCTTTTAATCTTCATATGTGAAGTGCGAGATCTCATTCTCTATAACTCTCTCCTCCTGGTAACCTTGCTTATGTAATATTATATCTGAACTATTTACTCATTGTGTGTGTGTGTGTGTGTGTGTGTGTGTGTTTAGCCTCTTTTACCCTGACCAACAAACTCACACTATGCAGTAAACAGGAATATGACACACACAGGGAGGACTGCGTGTCGGCTCTTTCTGGTTGTCCTCCTCACAGGTGAGAGTTTAAGCTCATCTAACTTAGAATTTATTATTTATTATTAATTTATAAATTGTGTGCAGTAAATGTAAACATGAAAAGGCTTTTGTGAATAAGCAGCGGAAAATATAATGCTGTTTTCAATTCAACTTTATTGGAAAAAAACATTGTACTTACCATTGAAAAAATATATTTTAGAAATATGTTTTAAGGAGCAATAAAACTATTTAATTACATACAATAAGTGAAATATAATTTTTTTAAATAAAAAAAATTATGAGAATATTTAACAAATTGCCTTTATCAGGTATTTTTCTGTCACTTTAAATAGTTTGGTTCTCTGTAGGATGTGTGTGTAGTTCAAACCTGACCGTGTGGCAAACACCACGACACGTAACTGCAGTGTCGGGAGAGCGAGTGGACATCACCTGTCACTTCACACTCTGGACATCATGGGCAGGACGATTGAGATTACAATGGAGGAAAAATCACCACACAGTTCTAAGTGAAGCTTATGTTATATCAGATATAAAACCTAACATTGTAACACGTGTGAATAAATCACACACACTCACACTTCACCCAGTGAATATGAACCACAGTGGGGTTTATTACTGCAGTGTGTGGCAGGATGTTCCTGTGCTCAGAACCAAAACTGAAGCTGGAGGAACCGAGCTAATCGTGAGTGAGTACATGTTCTGATATGAAAGCTTTTCTCATGAATCATGATATTATACTAAAGATTACTAAATACAATCAGTTTATTTGTTGCTTGTGAACATTCCATACACAGTGATTCAAAAGTGTTAAGTAATAAAAGAATTCAGATTTTATGAACCATTATAATCACAATTTTTATAATAATTGCTAATATTAGTTTTTGATCTCATTTATGTTATTAGCAGCTTTAAACACTCGTTCCAGCTTCTCTTTATTATTTCTCTTGTAATGAATAAAGCACTGACACTGGAGACTCCTTCCTTCCATATTATTAATCCATTTTTAATGATGTTACTGTGGAAACAATAAAGTATTTGAAACGATTAAATAATGAAATACAGTCATTAATACATGTAATTCTGTTGTTTACAGACTCCACAGACCACGTCAACGTCACTCAGGATCTAACGTCAGGAATGTGGACGATAGAAACGATAGCTTTACTGCTGTTTATTGTGTGTGTGATATCGGTCACATGCTGTATACACACAGGTGAGTCAACAACATGACACAACATAAATAAAACTGATGAGAAAAAGCTTACAAATAATAATCGTTTATATATTTAACAACTAAATACTTATAGTACTAATAATAACTGAATATTACATCACAGTATGTGATTCCGGCAAATTCTCTCAAAAAACTTTCACCAGGTCGCTGCATGAGAACAAAACTAAACATGGAATACCAGGTAATAAACATCTGTCTGTTTATTTATTTATTTATTTATTTATCTTTCTCATTTTGTGTACTATCAGTGGTTTGATTTATTTGTTTTTAGTGCATTGTTTATTATTATAAACACTCATCATTCGTGTATCACTGTAACACTGACTCCAAAGTCATAAATATTTGAGTTTTTACATTTATAACCAAGATGTGGCCGTAATCGACTGGTTTCCAGCTTGATCAGACACGACCGATCAGCTTCAGATATATAACCGATTCTGTGCCGAGTGCACGAGCTTCCAAATGGTGCAACAGAAATGTTTTTATCAGTATTTATTATCAAAAGTTTCAGACTTTAAAAAGCCTCCAATCTGCTGTTTTCTCCAAACTCTGCAAGTGAATTAGTCTTGAAACCCACTGAGTACACACACACACACACACACACACACACTTACACCAGTCTCAAAAGACAGTGAGATCTAAGTAGTCTACAAAGAAAAGAAACACACACATTAGAAGGCGGTAGAAGCCGCACACGGTCGCGCAACAGCTCAATACGCTCTCAAGACTTTGGAGACATTTGCGGCAGTAAAACATCAGCGTTTCTTTATAACCCTACAGACGTACACGCTCACCTTTTCACACACTGGCATCCCGCGTGGTACGAGTGAATTATTTACTAAGTTTGTTTAGAAATAATAATTCTGGCGGATGATGTAACAGATACGCGCTGATCAGTAACACCGTAGCTTTGTGTTTAATGTAATTAAATGTTGTTAAATGTTAAACTCGTGTGTTTACAGTTAGTTTGTAGTGTTTAAATACTGCACTTGGTTTTTAACTGAGAAAAACTAATGTTATAAGGAAACGCGCTAAGTTTCTTTACTCAGGTTCTGTTTACTTGTGAAGCTGTTGAATGAAGCTCAGATATAAAACCTTTGAGTTCTGGCAACTTGTTTATTATTTTAAAGGTTTATGATCTTAAAATTGCAAAAAAAAAAAAAAATTGGAAAAATGTAATATTCAGTCATGATATTTATAAAATCGTGATACTTGCAGAATTCCAATATTAATTAAATCAGCACTGAGCCGTCGTGATAAAATCCAGAGGTGACTTGTGATTCTCATGCCTGTAAATGCTTATAATTACTGTATTGTTTTGTTATTGTCTAAGCTGTACAGAACAAGAATGATCTCAATGATACCATGTGCTTTTAACACAAACTCTGATCTCTGATGTTATTAACTTTAAAACAACAAAAGTGTGTAAATAAAGTAACAAAAATCCGTGAGAGCTGTGATACAGTGAGCAGGTTCTCCTCTACTCCACACTGATCGTTATTAAATCTGTAAACAATGAGAAAACACACACACACACACACACACACACACATTTAAATAACCATTTACATGTATGTAGTGCATTTAAGTAAACTTAAACTCTTTATATATTCAAGATTAAAGATTATAATACCTTACGGTTGTAGCATGACCACATAGTCTAAGATACAGTACTGCTATAATGTAAATCCTATATAATCTAGTATATTGATTGTTTGTCTGTTTGTTTACAGGAGCTGAAAGTTGAAAGCACAACGTACACCGAGGTTTTATACTCATGTACATAAAATCTCGACGGGTTAAGGGCTCTGGGATTCTGATCAGAAGGTCGGTACCCCCTCAACCCCACCCCACCCCACCACCCACAACCACACTACTGTCAAACTGCCACTGTTGAGCCCTTGAGCAAGGCCCTTAACCCTGTCTGCTCCAGTGCTCGCTATATGAGTGCTCTGACCCCATCTTCCTAACTTGGGTATGCGAAAAAAATTATTTCACATCACTCTGCTGTACGGTTCATTTAACTTTTTTTTTTAAGTGTTCTTTAAATACTTTCACAAAATATGAATCTATGTGAATTGTTTTTATACGTCTTGTCAAAAAACAAAGTGATAAGTCTGCTAGTTGCATGACAATAAAATTATTGCTCATTGATATTAAGCATTAATAATATTTCACCAGATGCAAAATAAACAAACATTTCTGTTTCACCTGTCCGTCTCTGTCTGCCATTATTTGCTGCCATGTACATCTACTAATACAATTTTATTTGTATTCACATTTATCAGTTGGGATTACTGTAAAAGCAGCTTTATAAATATAAACACATTTACACATTTTTCTTGTGTAAATAAAATATAATAAATAAAATTCTGAAAATACATTAAAAGAATGAACCCGTCCCAATTGTGAAAACCTAGATAGTGTATTTCCACCTACCCAATCACACACTTCTTGGGGTTCCCCATAAGCCCCGCCCACCTCAGACAGCTCTAAGGAGTTTCCTGTGCCACTGCCAGTCATTACTATAAATGATGATGTCATCGAAATATATAGTGACTTATGCAGTGAGTTCTGTCTGTCAGATGCAAAAATGTCATGGGAGCATTGAACTGAATGTACTGGTGTAAAACAAATGGTGTGGAAAATACTTTATTTGTGGGATATTGGATTCAAGGCCAAAATTCATTATTTACAGCCAGTGACAAAATAAGAGTGAGCAGTTCATCGATATGAAGCGTTTTTAATTTAGACAACACACTTCTCTATAGGCCATTTATTACCCCATGAGCATTGCCTTAAGTTCATCCCAAACCACATTTTCCTTGTGTGGCAACCTGGCAACCTTGTGGTGCCTTCCCTCTGTCCATACACCTGACCTCATAGTCCACCATGGGACCTCGAACGCCTCGTGTCAGTTGATTATAATGCAGTAAACACACAAGCACATTTTATATTGAAATAATTTATTAGGAATTTTTTTTTGAAATGTTGTTTTTGACAGTGAAGTTTGACAGGAGACGTGATGGAAGAGATCTGGAGTTAATGTCACTGAAAATGGGTCTTCAAATAATAATAATAATAATAATAAAAAAAAGACAACAAATCCCCCCAAACACAACGTTACTTCATATCGATGGTGTTTAGAGGGAACGGTGTTGAACAGTCGGCCATCTCGAACACAACACAAAGACGTTAATGACAAGGTTTAGTGTTACAGTGAGAGTCATTACATTCACATTATAAATCGCGCGCACACACACACACACACACACAGTTCCAGCATTATTAGTAGCCTCACACTCGACAGACAATCAACATTACAGGTTAAAAAAAAAAAAGAGTTTAACATATTAAATTCAAAGAAAACAGTGTGTGTTAAGAGTACAAAGCTTTTTGTATCACATGTTGCACACACACGCACGCACACACACACACACGTCACACATCACAGATGTTTTCCACAGTGAATCAATTTTGATCTCAACAAGATCCAAAAGACAGCGTTTAAAATCCTTTACAAGACACAAAAAGATCAAATTCCATGAAAAATATGTCCTCGCTTCATCTGATCGCAATCAAATATCATAAAATCCAGTTGCAAAACTACCAAAAATATACATTTTTGACATTCCTTCCGAATATTTATTTTCCGTAGAAAAATTAGCATCTGAAAAAATGCATCGTATCCTTTTTAAAAAAAAACTAAATCAAACGGAGTCAAGGACGAGGCACGTGCCGCTCATACAGCCTGTGTTAGCCAGCTAGCCAACAGGAGCTAACCTGACAGGATTCCTCAGAGGATGTTTATTCCAGCTAAGTAGCTACCAAAAGACAGCATGATGCATCTTAAGAGACAATTTTAAGCCTCATTCATTAATCATAATGCTTTATCACTGATGCTAGAAAAGTAGCCTCACTAACTTCACAGAATTTATTAAAATCATATGTATAAATGTTCCTAATCCTCACTGCTATCAGCGGCTAGCAAACCTGACAGAATTTCTGAGACAAATTTTAAAGTCATATGTCATGTGTATGAATGTTTATATGCATAACTGTTAATGCTAGCTAGTTAAGATTAGCTAACCTGACAGGATTAAAAGAAATCATATATATCTTTATTGCTAACAGTGGCTAGTTACCTAGCTATCATGCTGTGGTGTTGAGTGTAATGCTCACTTGCTAGCTAGCTTCCAAAGACATTCTGAAATGACATATTTTATGAGGCTGTTTTTTCTCATAAATGCTCATAATCTTCATTGCTAACGCTACCATGACAGGATTTCTGAGAGGAACTTTAAAGTGATAGTATTTATCCTTCTTAATCTTTAATGCTAACAGACGCTAGCAAATTAAAGAACATCACATCTACATCTAACAGCTAACCTGACAGGATTTCTGAGAGGTTTTGTATCCTAATCTGTATTGGTAATGCTAGCAAGCTAACTAGCCAGCCAAAATGCTACTTGACTTCAAGAGACAATAAACTGCTAAAGTCAGTGCTAATGCTAGTTGTGTAATATGAGTTAACCTCAGTGAGATGTATAATAATTCCTACTAGCAAACAATCATGATATTCACTGATAATATCAGCTAGCTAGTAATCATTCTTAATGCTAGCTAGCTTACAGCTAACAAATGACAATTTAAAAGTGTGGAATCTTCACTGCTAATAGAAGCTAGCAAGTCAACCTGAGTTTACCTGACTGGATTCCGTTAAAAAAAAAAGTATGATTGTTGAATAAAAGTATGAATGTTGATTATTTAACTAAGAATGAATGTTTTTCATTGAATAAGCACTGATACAGAGTTAGCATGACAGATGGTGAGTAATTTACATGAACTTTATGAATGTGTGAAATGTTCAGTGTTAGTGTTAGCTAGCTGGCTAACATCAGTTAACATGTTAGGACATCTGAGATGATTTTTTTTAGTCGTAGTCATTATTAGCGACATTAGCATATAAAACTAGAGTGCAGTGAGCGCAGTATAAAAATGTGTGTTTTTGTATTTTTAACCCGGGAATGTTGGTGATGAAACTAATCTCGGCACATGCCTGCACAGGACACACATTATTGCTCCCGTCAATGGTTTGACATCTTAAAACGTGAGGCTACGAGTGTAAACCTACAGTGTCTCAAAAAACACGGAACGAAAAGTAAACAGCATGTCGGACACAAAGGGGAAAGAAATCGACAGGAAGAGTGAAAATATTTAAAAGATAAAAAACAAGAAAGCTTTCCTTCGTACCAGAAATAAAATATTTACATGTCCTTCTGTTAGGAGTGAGACAGAGACAGTGTTAGTACAGGAAGTGATGTAAGAGAAACACAGGAAACACTAGTGTAGTTTTTCTCCATGGAAGCGCGTGATTGGCTCATCCATTCATCTGCCTGGAAACAAACAAACACAAAAAAACAAAAACAAAAAAACAAACAGTCACACTCAGTTAATTCCCGGAAAGTTCTCTAGTACTTCAGATTAGCGATGCTTGACGTTAGCTCGCTAGCTTAGCCAGCAGTGCTCGGTACAGAAAGGCGTTGATACTCACCATCTCAGTGGTAGCCGTTAGTGAACGCTGTAGCGATCAGAGGACCCTGAAAAAAGAGAGAGAAAAAGTGAGTGAATGTCAGAAAACTGTAAAACCACTTAGAGTTCTCATCAGCACCACAGGGTTATAAATGAGAGAAGATCAGTTCCATAATGTAGAAAGTTTCTTTCCTTCTTTTACATTTAATCAGAATATTAGCCGTATTAGCCGTATATGTTATAAAATATTAAAGCTCTAATTATAGTATGACTGACGCTTTAAATTTCTCATAAAGTATTGTGTAGTTTATAAAGTACAACATAGTTATAATAAAGTTATAATAAGTTTTTTTTAATAAATTATTGTAGTTATAATTTAAATATAATATCAGCTTTGCACATCATTATAACATTTTTTACTGATATCGTACAATAATGTCAATAATGAAGCAAGTCACAAATAACATCAGTATACTTTTGTAGAATGTAAAAGTCTGTATATGAAATATAGGGTTAGGTTTAGTTTTTACTATAAAATCATAATATATTAGTTAGGCATAGAAAATAACTTGTAGAATATTTAAAATGACATTATTATTTAAGATTTTAAACAGTACTCTCATACGGTACAGTGTATTTGTAAATATGATAGACGATGAGATCCGAGACGATCTCTTACCCCGAGGCCGTGGCTGAAGCCGGTGCTGGGGGCGGGGCTTGCAGCGCTGATGTAACTGCTCACTGTGGACTCCTGACTGGCCGTTCCATAAAGCTCCGCCATTGGTCCAGGACTGCTAGTGCTCAGAAAGCCAGCAGAGCGAGAGGGGGCGGAGCCTAGTGACATCAATTACAGTATCTCTTTATTCATGTATGTAGGGATGACTGCGTCCCGTCATAATTAATGTACATCCTAATTATTTTCTCTTGAAGTGGAAAAAAGGGAAAATTATACTCACCTCTTACCACAGCTGCTGCAGCTGCCGCTGCTGCCATCGGATTATACGCTGTCAGAGGGATAGCTACACACACACACACACACACACACACACACACCATAAAAATACGTTCATACAGTCCATACAAAAGTATGTTATTGGTCAGTTTGAAATAATTTGTCTAAAGGGATGAATCGAAAATAACCTGGCAAACATCGAACTACAGCGACACCAACACTGCAAACACTGGACTACCAGGGAGGGGTGGAGACTTCAACTTATACTATTAAGTGTTTTCAAAATACTCGTTTGTGTTCAAGTGTGTGTGTGTATGTGTGTGTGTGTATGATTCCTGCTTGTAAAGCTCGCAGAAGAACTAACCTGTGAGTTCGGGAGGGTGGGGAGAAGTCAGGAGGGGGGTCCTCTCTAAGTGGAATTCTAAAACAAAAACATACACAAAGTGTTTTAAACACACACACACACACACACACACACACACACACAACACACTCACTAAGCAATGCAGGTCTAGCTGGTAATCTACACATTAATACACTGATTTAGAAGGTTAGATTTAAGGTGTGTTATACTGCACTACACACACACACACACACACACACACACACACTTCCACACACACCGAGATTTACAAGCAGCCATGTAATGCCATGAGTGCTTAGATTTGTGTTTGTGTGTGTGTTTGTGTGTGTTGGGGAAGTAATAATGTTTTACAGGAAAGTATTTAAAAAAGTACACATTTAAATAAATAAGTATACAAAACATAATGGTTATGATTGTAACTCCAGTATATTCTTTACAATATAATTAGCATTTTTAATATGCAGTTTTAATTATAAGAATTTTTATAAAATTGTATTAAAATGAGTTCTAGTTATTACAGCAACAACAACATGGTTATTACACCACACCAAGCATTTTTTATGCTAACATCAAAGATATCTTTTTTATATTACCTATATTATAATGATTACACTAATTATTCTTATTGCTGTTATATAAAAAAAAGTTTATGATAAATCATTTACAAGTGAATAGTTTGACTTCAGATTAATATATAATAAGCATTTATTGTGTTTTGCAGCCAAACTGTTCAAGTAAATCGTTTATATTATAACTTTTCTTGTTCTCATCAGAATTTATGTAACATCCATGTCTTACTTACAGTCTATAACTTTATCATGTGTAATAATACACGCAACAATTTGAATACTTTTTGAGTATATATGTATATATATTTTTTACTATAATTATTAGAATGAAGTCCCTGATGTTTGAAAATATATCATGCATTAAAAAAAAATTATATATTAAATGAAAATAACTAAATATAATTAACAATATATAATATAATAATACACATGTTTATGTTACCCGGGAACTGATATGTGTATCCTGGAGTAATGGAGGTGTAACTGCGGCCAGTGTACGTTGCTGCCTGGAATCCTGGATAACCTGAGGGAGGGAGAGAGAGAGAAAGAGAGAAAGAGAGAGAAAGAGAGAGAGAGAGCTCAGTTTGCTGTACTTGTGAAATAAACTCAATTATTATTGAGAAACACTGATTTTACGTTCTGTAATTGTGACTGTGACCAGGAGGGGGCAGAAGATACCAATAAGTGTGCATGTGGTCGTGAGTTTGTGTCTATGTGTGTGTGTGTGTGTGTGTGTGTGTGTGTGTGAGAGAGAGACAGAGAAAGCAAGATAGTTCGCAAATTGCGCTCACTTAGAGGGTGTGAGGAAACTTTGTGTAGGTTAGAAACTGGAGTTTAAAGTGTAAATTACCCAGCATGCCGATCCCCAGCATGAAGGCGTCCATGCCGTAGGGCATGACCCTCGCTCGTCCCCTGGAGGACCCTGCTGGTGACATCACTTCCTTAGGCTGAGCCTTTTTACACTCCACCTGCGGTCAGCGGGAACACAAAAGGCGTTCAGGCACAAAAGAAGAGAATAACAATAGGTTTGGGACACGCCCTGTCGTCACGGTAACAATGGAGAGAACCAGAAGAACCAGTGTGAAGGGAACCCTCACCATTTTATTGTTGATCTCATGGAAGTGGATCTCACACACCTTCTCCACCACGTCCTCGTTCTCGAACGTCACGAAGCCAAAACCTGGAGACACACCGGCAGGAGAGACGGAGCGTTAAATATCCGTTAAATATCAGGATTACATACGGAAACCTTATTTATCTGCAATATTATATAAATAATATGCATAATAATACATTTAAGACATTTATTCCTTTATTGTTCACAATAAAAGCAATACAAACTAAAAATACATTTTATTAATGCAACACTGCAAAAAAATAAATTTCAAATGACTAATTCAAGGGATGAGTGTGAGTGTGGTGTTGAGTGAGGAGTGCGTGGGGTTGAATAAGGGACTGAGTGAGGGGTTGATTGAAAAGTTCAATAGGAAGCTGAATATAAAGTTGATTGAGGATTTAGGTAAGAAGTTGAGTAAGGGGTTTAATAAGGGGGGAAGTGCGGTATAATAAAATGCTTAGGTTAGGAGTTAATTAAGGGGCTGAGTGGGGGTTCGTTGAATGGTTGATTGAGGGGCCGAGTGAGGGGTTGATTCAGGAACTACGTGAGGGGTTGGTTGAAGGACAGAGTGAGGGGTTGAGTGAGTATTTGAGAATGAAGTATGTGAGGGGTTGGTTGAAGAGCTGAGTGAGGGGTTGACTGAGAGGCTCAGTGAGGGGTTGGTTGAGGGACTGATTGAATGGGTGGTTCAGGGGTTGAGTAAAGGGTTGGCTGGGGGGTTGAGTGAGAGGTTGGTTGATGGGCTGAGTGAGGGGTTGATTCAGGAACTGTGTGAGGGGTTTGTTTGAGGGACTAAATGAGGGGTTGGTTGAGGGACTAAATGAGGGG
>JAQMYJ010000040.1:31642166-31653300 GCA_030014305.1 Clarias laeviceps | reverse complement strand
TACACCCCCTTGCATGTATATATAATATATATATATATATATATATATATATATATGTATATATATATAAGTTTTATTATATTGTTGTCTTTTCAGAGAAGGAGCTGCGTAAGAAGTGGGACTCTCTCAGGACTCAGTACAGCAGATACACTAAGATGATGTACGGATCAGACGGACGCTTCTTCACCCCGAGACAGCAGTGGATCATGCAGCGTCTCAAGTTCCTCGATCCTCACATCAAGCGCAGGAGCAACTACTGCACCGACCTCGACTACGAGGTGACCGTACGGCACAAACATCACATCACGTTACTGCAAGACGTCTAAAACCATGTGTGTCATGATTACACAGGGTTACACAGAGGCTGTTCAGCTACAGGGTGGAGATTTATAGCAGTGAACTCATTTTACAAAAACAGAGTGGAAATAAAACAACTAATAATAACAGTACCAAGTAAAAAAAAGTTATAGAAATACTGGGATACAAGGATGAAAGAAATACTTGGGGCAAAACTTTGGAGTCATGCTAGCAACCTGCTAATCACTCTAGCATCATGATAGAGACGTTATAATGATGTTGCTAGAATTATGCTAATGTCCTTAGCATAATTCTAGCAACATGCTAATCAGCTAAACGTCATGCTAGCTACATGCTATTTTCACTAGCATCATGCTAGCAACATTCTTATCATGTTATTAGCGAAATGCTAATATAGTTAGCATAATGCTAGCGAAATGCTACTATAGTTAGCATCATACTAGCAACATGCTAATCATGTTAGCATCATGCTAACAGCATGCTAATGATATTGCTAGGGGCCGTGGCTTATGAGCATCATGATGAATGCGGAAGACTGATTGGTTGCCTGAGTTAAATGAGGCCTTAACCGTGTATCTACAACAGTGGGATCCACAGTTAGGTTCAGTTTCAAAGTTCCTATAGAAATTACCATTATATGTTAAAAAATTTTATATTATTATTTATATAATATTACATTTTACTGCCCACCCCTTAGAAGAGTCATAGCACCCATTCCCGAATAAGCCACACGATTTGACCCCTCATTCATGGGTCTACGACAAACCGTACGGGACTAGTTACATGGCGAATTTTTGTATGGAGGAAGAATAATAATAATAATAAAAAAAAGAATAAGCCTGAGAGATAACAATAATAGTGCTTCGCTTTGCAAGCATTAATAAATAGAATCGAACATATTGCACAAGGTACAGTAACACATATTGCACAGATAATGATAAATTTTTACAAGATTTAATGCATATTAAAAAAAATTATTGTACTGAAGATTTCACTGAGCATTTAATATATATGAATGGTCAAAGCTCTATCACTGTGGTGTCGTCTACAAATTTAGCTGCAGTGTTATTAGAGTGAATGGTGACGCAGTCGTAAGAAAAAAGAGCAGGGGGCTTAACGCACAGCCTTGTGGTGATCCAGTACTCAGGCTGAGAGCTGATGAGGTGTGTTGGCCTACACTAACCCTTTGTGTGCGTCCTGACAGAAAGTCTTTGATCCATAGGCATGCAATCCTAGGTCCTACATCCTCCAGCTCTCCTCGCCTCATTCCACCATCTCTCAGGGATTGAGGAAGACATTCATCCAGACTCTTTTCTCTTCTGGCACCTAGGTGGTGGAACGAACGTCCTCTAGATGTCTGTACAGCGGAGTCTTTGATAATCTTTAAACCAGAAACCGAGTATAGCTTCCTTGCTGCTCCTGATGTGTTAGCGTGGTATGGAGAGTCGATGCTATCATATTCTCTGTAAACCTATTTGCTCTACATACAAATTGATGTTGGTCAAAGTTGGGCGACAAGGATGAAGATCTGATATGACGCCGTACCAGTTTTTCAAAACATTTTATGACCACTGGAGTGAGTGCTACTGGCTGATAGTCGTTTATGCTGGTGATGGCTGGTTTCGTAGGCAGAGGAACTACGATGGAGGACTTCACGCAGGATGGGACGGCTGACTGTGATAGTGACCAGTTGAAAATCTTAGTAAAGACACCGGCCAGCTGATCTGCACAGTCCTTCAGCACACACATGGGGACTCAATCAGGTCCAGTGGCTTTCCTTGGATTTATGGCCCTAACTGTGCGCCTTACTCCCCACTCCTGTGGTGTATGACCTTCAGCTGCTCGAAGATTAGCTCTGTAGTTGGTGAGGTTCTGAATACTATCCCACATTATCCCATCTTAGTGTTGTTACTGGCCAGGTGTTTCTTGATCTTTCTCCTATACTCCGCCTTGGCCTTCTCATTGCCCTTCTTTAGATTGGCTCGGGCCGCATTGTAGACGTAGTGTTCCTTTCTTTCAGCAGCCACTGTACCACTGTTTCTGATTGGGAAGGACCTGGATGTGTTTCTCCACTGGACAGTCCATGCTATTTTTTAATATAACACAGGACAGTGTCAGTGAAGACGTCTAGGTCCTGGTGTTTTAAAAATCAGTTCTGCTTAAACAGTCCTGCAGTTGCTGAGACGCTCTGTCGGGCCAGGTTTTAACATTTTTGATATTACCAAGAATTTGATGTATGCAGTGATTAAGAGCAGGGACAAGTGGTCAGACAGGCCCAGGTGTGGTAATGGTTCAGCCCTGTAGTCCAGCTTTCTGTTTGAGTAGAACCGATGTGTTAGCTCCTATGGTTGCACATTTCACATGCAGGTGGAATTAGGGGAGCACTGCTTTCAAATCCACATGGTTAAAGTCTCCAGTCTCCTTAGCATTAGCATCCGGTGGAATATACACAGCAGTTAGCATGACCACATTAAACTCCCTGGGGATTAAACAGGTAGTCACAAACTCCAGATCAGGAGAGCTTTACCTGCCCATCTCCCCGAGGCCGTCTCCGCCTCCTTTCCGCAGGAATGATCACCCATGGAGACCCTGGGCTTCTCGTTATGTTCTCTGGAATGTTGTGCTTCTTCTTCTTCTTCTGATTTCAAACACTGGTTTGAGCGTTTTATGGATAGTCAGCAGGTGGCGATATTACTGCTTCAAATGCTACACATCAGTGTGGTTAAGTGTCGCAACACCATGCAAAAATGTAGTGAAGTAGAAAGTACAGCTCATTGTTGTAGGATGTAGAAGGAAAATATCCACCAATAAGACTATTCACGTAAAGTACAGAAACATGAAACAGACTGTACTTGTGTACAGCAATGCAGTAAATGTATTTAGTTACGTCCCACCTCTATAAGCTTCTGCTAACAAAGTAAACCTTAAAAGCAGGACATTTTGTGTACAACAGGAAGGAGTTTCTGATGGATCCTCAATGATTAACACATGGCCTTAATGAATTGATTCTTTGTGTGTTTTTCACCCAGGTGACGGTGGTTGAGAACGGCTGTGAGGATTCGAGCCCCGCCCAGGTGGACGTGGAGATCGAGGCAGACAGCATGAACAAGTTGGAGATGAGCCTAGATGCGTCCAAACTCTCCAAGCGGTCGTTCCAGGATGACGACTCGGACTCGGCGCATTCCTGTGGAACCAAGAGACCCTGCTTGGACAAATCCAGCCCTCACATGTTCCCCAAAAGCGTCTCCAAGCGACAGTGCAATGAGGACGAAGAGGACGAAGAGTCGGATTCGGCCAGTATGAGGAGGATCGTCTGTAGCACCATGGAGGAGAAGAAGGACGAGCGATGGGACGGGTTCTCCATGTACGTGACCTCTTGTCTCCAGAACCTGAACTCGTCACGCAGCCGCATGATGGCGCAGGACGACGTGTGCGCCGTGCTGCAGAGACACATGGAGCGAGACGGAGAGGACGATGAGGACGGGACGGTGGACAGGAGCGAGATATGCAGGAGAACCTGCTCCGCCTGCTGCGGTTCCACCAAGGCCAGGAGCAGGGACAAGCTGGCCACGCCCACCACGGACGATCAGGACGACCTTGAGCCCTTTCTCAAGTCCATGTCCATCATCATGAAGAGGCTACCTGAGGGCGAGAGGTCAGAGGTCAAGTTCAGGATCCACGAGCTGGTGCACAAAGCTCAGATGAGACATCTAAACGAAGAGAGGAACACACAGACCCCGTCTGCTCTATGAACTGCGATTCACACTCGCACAACACCCGCACTTTTCTACAGAACTTTATTATTATTAAGTTATAAATAAATGATTATATATTTCATAAAAAAATGTCTGAGAAAAAAAAAAAATCAGGAAATTTCTCAGATTCTCTCTTTGTAGTGTATTCTGCTGGAAGTCTTTATTAAAAATAAACACGGTTTCTATTTTTAATATTTAAAACAATAAAACCACTTTGACCGTCAACAGTCTCAGGGTTGCCAGATTGACCAGGATCCATCACACTTGTGCTGTTTAATCAATAAGAAGGAAAAAAAAAAAAAGTCTTGACTCTGTAACTCGTCAAACATTATGTCAGAAGTTTAATCGTTTAGATTATCATCACTTTCAGCATTGTTTATAAACATATTTTAAATAAACACATCGTGTGTATCATGTTAATTTTTTATTTAAATTTTAAGTAACTATTGGTTGATTATGTGATTTAATTACTTGAAGACAATCTGATTAATTAGGGCAAAAATAGTGGGTTTTCTTTGCACAGTAATTGTTCCACAGCCTTCTGGTGTCTGTGAGACGCTTCTGAGGGTGTGTCCGCCCCACCCTGAGTGAGTTTCCAGGATACTGTGTGTGTGGTGGTAGGAGAAGCTGGTAGAAGGTGAAAATTAAATGTATCTCAACACTGAGCTCACCTCTGTGTCGTGTGATGGGAAGATGGTATTTAAACGTTGTTAGTTTTTTGGTTGCTCCTGTTGAGGGGTCGCCACAGCAGACCATCCGAGCCACACAACAACTTAGCACAGGTTTTACGCCGGATGCCCTTCCTGACGCAACCCTCCCCTTTTATCCAGGGTTGGGACCGGCATTGCATCCGGGGTTTGGGGCATTGAACTTTGGCCTTCTACGTGGGAGGCGGGAAACCTATCCGCCAGTGCTCATGGGAAGAGGTATTCAAATACTCAGTATTATCATGTCGCTTTATACTGCTGGCCACTAGAGGGCACTCCAGTATCATTTATTATAGCCGTGTTCGAAACACTGAAGAGATTCTCGCTTTATGTTTTTGTTTCTGCTTTTTCTTTTCCATTATTAACGCTTGATTTTCCACCTGCACAATAAAGCTGCTTTTTATTAACGCTTATCTGTTATCGCTAAGAATCGACAGTTTTTCACCGAGTCAGATCCATTGACCCGACTCGATTTTTTTTTTTGGCCCCCAAGTCGACTCAAGTTGTCATTTTTGTTTTAACCTGACAAAGTCTCCATAACTACGAGCTTGAGCTTTGTAAAGTCCATTTAAATTATTTAGTCTTAATTACTGACTTGGTGATTCGTCACAATTCAACAGATCAGGTGGTGAAAAAATGGTTCCTATGAAAATATTAAGTATTGATTAACAATAAATGAATGAGTAAGAAATGAAAGAATAAAGAAGGAAATTCCTAAGATTTGACTTAAAGCTCGATTCTTACACAAACGACACTTCATTACATGTACAATTTGTACATTTGGCTTAAATTTGTTTATCCCGTTACACATCTGATGGTTAAGGGTGTTGCTCCAGCACCCAACAGTGGGAACTTGGTGGTGGGGTTGGAACCTGGGACCTTCTAAACCGTAGTCCAATGTCTTACCTATTCCTGACACATTAGTTATAATATTACACATTTTTAAACCTAATGTGTGTCAGTCTCGGTAAACAACCCCACAGTTCTAGGGCAAGTATGAACCTGAAAGTGTAAAGACAGGTTAGACACTTCTCCACATGGGAAACTGGTGCATCGGCACATGTCGTGTCACATACCGCTCGGGGTTGAGCAAAGACAATGGTTATTATATTAAAAGCAAAAAATTAGCATTTATTATATAATCAGAATAAATAAAGAATATACAATAGATTGTGTAGATCGTTCAGAGTGTGTGTAGTGAGAGAGAGCGGAGTGTGTCGTGCCCTCCGTGAGTCAGTGCAAGAGTTTAGAGAGTTCAGTGTTGTGGCTGAAATAAAGCTCTGGCATGTTTTAAATACAGAGGGGGAAAAAAATTATCTTTCGTTTTAGAGGACAAACTGTAAAAGTGTCCAAGTCCAGATTTTTAAAATGAGATTCCTTGTAAATAAATGTCAATCCTGAAGAAAAGTTAAGTTTTAACATTCGAATAAACTAATTAGCTGGCAGACTTGCTTGCTAGCGAACTAAGTTTATCTAAAGTCCATCAGCGACACAATGATTTAAACAAGGCAAATTTAAAAACGTTTAAACCCAACACTGTTTCTGCCTCGTCTGCCATTTTGACATGCGTCAGGAATGTTGCAATGCACTCTGGGACGTACAGTACACTTTATCTGGCTAGTTTGTGAAGAGTACACGTCATCTAGCAAAGGTGTCTTTGGTTTGTCTGAGGGAAGCTTCTAAATATAACAAATGGTTCTTAATTCAACTAGAGTTCTTGAGCTAAGGATATGAAGCAGAACTATCTGAAGAAGCTTTGAGGAGCCCTTGAGGAACCCTGAAACAAGGGGACACCGAAGGGGGCAAGTGCGTGTTAAAGATGAGATTGATGCAGTGCATAGCTTTATATCTCAGTGGCCACCATTTCATCATAGCGGACATCTGTCGTTTGAGCTCCCGTGTCCTCCCTTATCCTGTCCTTGTCTTTTTCTGTCCTGTTATCCACTTTGCCATTTTGTTCCTTCAGTTTCTTTTCCAATTCCTGGTTCTTTCTGTGCATCTGCAGGTAGTTAAACTGTAGCTGCTTCTGGTAACGTATCACTTTCTCCTTCTCTTTATTCCACGTCTGCTTCTCACGATGGAAGCTGCTCAGGATCTTCTCCTTCTTCTGTTTCTCATCTTCCAGCTGCTCGTGCAGTCTCTCCGCTTCCTTCTGAAGGACATCGACTTGTCCTGAAGTTTCCTGGTCAGCCAACTTGGATTGGCAGACCTGCAGTTGATGATGTTGCTCTTGCAGCTGGACCTTCAGACTCAGGAGCTCTAAATGTTCCTCTTGGGCCACCTGGAGGTCTTGTTTCAGTGTTTTGACATCTGTCTCCAGCTTTCCTGCTTTCTCACGAAGGAGCTCAGCCTCGTTCTTCTTCCTCTGCAGCTCATTCTCACAGACCTTCAGGAAATCAGACACGTTATTAACGCTATCATTATGCTAATTATATATTACAAATCCTCGCATATAGCGTAACATTGCTAGCAGCTAGCTAATAGCCTGCAGTGTCATGTTTAAAAGTATCTTGGCTAAACACTCCATCTTATGAGCTTCTCTGTCTCTGGTTCCATCATTTTTAAGCACTATTTGTTTTCTGTTTTCCTTATTTTAGTCTTGGCTTCCTGTTTCTCACTGCTCTTCCACCAAATACTGCATATAACCTTCTTGTAGAAGTGTCTGTAATGGACAAAGGATTGCTATTTGCCCTTTTTACATTTCTGCTGAGAAAACAAAAGTGGTTCACATAAAAAAGATATTAAGACAAGAAGCTGCGACCAAGCCAGGAATGTGGGAAACAATAAGGGTCAGACGAGTGGACAGTATGGAACCTGATAGAGGTCAGAGCCAGTGAAGAGTTGACAATCAGATTACATCACTAAAAAGTGTTAAACATTGTGTAAAACACACACCTCCATCTCAGTGCTCCGTAACTGCAGTGTTTCCTCACACTCTCTGTGGTTCTCCTCCAGTTCCTCCATTTTACTCCTCATTTCTCTCAGTGCGGCTCTTAGAGAGACGATCTCACTCAGCTTATTGGTCACTTCAGCCTGTGAGTCCTTCAGCTGCTGCTTCAACAGGGAGATCTCACCCACTTTCTGGCACACCTGAACACAAACAGATGCACAGGAAAAAAAATCTGAGATTTAGGAAACAATACGGCAGCAACACCAGTCCTACTGGGGCGGGGCTTGGTTTACTCGAACAGCTGATGGGCTCTGAGGACATGTGATAAAGCTATCATGATATTTTTAATATTGAAGGTTATTTTGACTCTATACCTCCCACTGCGTCTCCTCCAGCGTGGGTGTTGATGGTGTGTGTCGGTGTTTGTAGATCAGCTGACTCTCGGCTGCATTTCTGTCCCTGATCAGCTGATCCACTTCCTCCTGGAGCCGATCTTTATCCTGCTGGAGCTGAAGAATCTGCAGCTGGAGGAGCTGCTGGGTCTGCAAAGCATGCTGGGATACCTGCAGAAGAACATACATTCCTTAGGAGACGTGCTATGCTTCTTGAAAGTAACACAAACGGGTAGGGTTTTGATGCTTTGGGGGGGGGGGGGGGTGGAGCTAAATCACAGAATCAGTCGCGACACTTTCTTCACGTCAGATTCAACCATGTAATTTGTTCTTTAGTTTGCTTTAGGGGGAGCTAAAGGATCGGCTTGTTAGGACCTCCTTGCAAATGGGAACATGCTAATTCTGCTCAAATGTTACATATTTATTGAATATTAATAACATTATGGAGTAACTAGATACAATTAGTGATAGCTTAGCTATATGTTTAGTAGAATTACTTTTATGCTGATTTTTTATGATGTTTTTTCCACTGTCTGGTGGTACAGCACAACAGAACTAGCTAGTTAGAAACAGTAGATGTTGTATTTTACTAGCTTGTTGTATAGCTACATTCATTCTTTGGACTCGGGTTATTCAGGCCAAGTGTGATGTGATAACCTTAACTACAAAAATAAATGATCGCAGCAAATCTGTAAACAGTTATAGCTCTGTGTTCAAAAGATTAATACAAGGAGAAAGCTGAGAATTCCAGACTTTAGACATCACACACTCAAAATAAACATCGTCACAAAGCGGCTTTGCAGAAATAAACAGAATTAGGTTTAGATCCAGAGAGAACCATGAAAAGAACCAAAGTCTGAATGAAATGAGAACATCGATGTGAACATAAATCAGTGACGTTTACCTCAGAGCTGTAGAGCTGTCGTCCCTCAGACAATTCAGACTCCATGGAACTTGGAAAATTCCGGTCTGAAAAAGGGCTCGTGTGGTTCGTTTCAACATTTTTATCCGCTGTATCTGTCTTTAAGCTAGCAGGACCGGATATACAGTCGCTCAACACGCTCGTGGATCTCGTGCTGGAGTTTGATATCCCGCCGTTTCCATTAACTCCACCCGTCCATTTAGTCCTGCTATTAGAGGCATCGTTGATCCAGCTGGAGCCGGAAATCCCGGAATCGCACGGAGATCCTGAGCTCATGTCGCGTTTGGGTTCCGGTGTCTGGTTTTTAGGACGATCGATGTGGTTGAGGTTAGTTCCCAGAATGGCGCTCAGACTGTTGTGGGTTTCTACGGAAGAGCTGCTGCTCCGAGGAAATTGAGGCATGAAGGGGTTTTCTGCAGTCTAATGAGAGAACAAAGAGAAACAAATGAGGACCGGTCATGATGTTTAGTGTCTGCTATCAAGAATTGTTTTTATTTCAGTTTCCCCTCACATGAGCAAGCGGTTATTACGGAATAAATAAAACAGAATCCATGGAGTCGACGGAGGACCTCATGTGTTTGTTATAATAAAGATTCGATCACAGAAACATCATAAATATTAAATCAGCAACTGAGTGAGCTAGCAAGAAAAATTCAAACAGCTGCCCCTCCCCCCAAGGGGACGGTTACCCCTCCCCCCAGGAGAGTGGGTGTAGTAGTTGAGCATTTACTTCAGGCTGGAGACAACAAAGGAAGGAACCGAGGACTCATGGGTTTAGGTAAACGTGTGAGTTCGGGGTGTAAGATGTTGACAAGAATTTAACCGAAAGGAAACTGAGACAGGAAGTCCATGAGGGTGTGTACTGAACATGACTGGAATATGACGATCAAGATGAAGATTAGATTAGCACATCTTAAAAACATGACTGAATAGCGGACCAGAAATAAAGTTCACGAGGAGAACTGTGAAGTCTCCATGGTGTGTTAAGGTGTGGTTTCATTTTGCATTTTGAAGCTTTAGAAACTGGAAGTCCGAGGGTTAATGGTGTGTCTGATTTAGCTTTGGAGATATGATGCGTCCGCACCGATGAACCATACTGCTAACGAGCCGCTACTCTAGATCAAGACACACACAAAAATATATCTAACAAAGACTCACCTGCTCTAACCTAGCACACGCGCTCGGGTCCGTCGGCGTTCTCCTCGACTCGTCCGGCGTTTCATCTCTCGGCTTGTGGCTCACTTTGATGTAGAAGAAGTCGTCACTGTTGCCGGTTCCCGCCGAGCCGAGACCGAATTTGGAGTTGTTGTTGTTTTTGCTGTTGTGTTCGTGAGGGTTGTGTTTCGTCAGGCCGCCACGTTTACACTGAAATCCTTTTTTCAGCTTTTGATCCGAACCTCTGCAGTTTTTACCGCCGGGTATTAGACTGCTGACGCTACCCATGATGCCCTGCACACATGTGCGACACATCACCCATATTATTATTACATTACAACCTGAGGGACACAGTGCTGTTTAAAATGTTTATATTCATTTATATATTTATTTCTATATTTTAGCACTGATTTGTAACATGTAGTAATAAGTTGTGTTTGTGTGCTACGTTTATTTATATCGCCATGCACACACTTTTGCTTGTTGGTTCAGTATAAAGGCTAACAAACAACCGTACTTATTAGCATGCTAATTCAGTGTCTTAGCTAATAATTGTTTACATAAATATGTAAAATACTAGTAAGTTATCTATACAAGCCTTATTTACGTTTTGTCTGCCAAGCTGCTAATTTTCTGATTCTCCTAACTAGCCTAGCGTGTTAGCTAGGTGCTTAAGCCCCTTACAGCGTTTCTATGGACACAGCAGGAGCTCACGCCACAGTTCAACGTTCATGTCGTCTTCAGTTCTTGGGGAAAACCTGAAAAACAAGCAGAGAGGGATGTTTTAGACATTTGCGCTAAGTACGACACAAATTATATTTATTATAGAGAATTTTATTTTAAAGATGTTAAAACCCTTAAAACTCAAGCTGCACAGATCCGTACCAGCAACACAGCTTAGGTCAATGATGATAAAATATACACTACCGTTCAAAAGTTTTGGAACACTTTCTAACTCCATGATGGTTCCTGATTTTTATTTCTTTCTACATTGT
>JAQMYJ010000040.1:31545804-31565649 GCA_030014305.1 Clarias laeviceps | reverse complement strand
AGTATAAAACATCAACATCTTCACACCCACACTACAACATCACACCCAACACCATCACACCCCCACAACACCATCACACCCAACACCATCACACCCCCACAACACCATCACACCCAACACCATCACAACCCCACAAAACCATCACACCCCAACACCATCACACCCCCACAACACCATCACACCAAACACCATCACAACCCCACAAAACCATCACACCCCAACACCATCACACCCCCACAACACCATTACACCCAACACTATCACCCCTACCACCATCACACCGCAGTAAACTTGTCTGGTAGTTATCGCCCTCCACACCCCCTGTACAGTCCTGATCTCGCTCCAAGACATTCCCACATGTTTGGGCCTTTCAAGGAGTTCCTGGGAGGCCGACGTTTCACCCATGGAGCACACAGTCTGATCAGGGCTCCGGCTCGCCTGAGAAAATGTTTAATCTTGATGGTAACCAAGCACTACAATTTAAGAATCAGAATCAAATGCACTTTGTTTCATCACTAAAATAAGCGAAGAAACAACGAAACAAATAAATAAAACGTTTTGAGCAGAAACAAGAAAGTCAGAGTTTCTGTTTTGCTACTGATTCTGTATCAAAGGGGGAACATGGATTTATTCTCTAAGGCGCATGCATGGGCATGATAACGTTCCCTTACACACACACACACACACACACACACACACACACTACAAACATACTTCTGTTCTTTTTTGTTCTTTCTCACAAACTCCATCTTCATGTTTAATTGAATTTCTTTACGTAAACAAAAGTGACTCTGTTGTCAGCACTCCAGTGTGTGTGTGTGTGTGTGTGTGTGTGTGTGTGAATTGCTGCATGTGTGTCTGTAATAATTTCCAAAATGACTCACTATGAAGCTGCTATTCATTAGCAGAGTTGATTATTTTCCTCGAACTGCACGTCCCTGTGAATGAGCCGTTGCTATAGTAACGATGATCCGTTAGCTGGAGCGCGTTAATTTAACCCCCTACTGTCAGAGCTGCTGTTATAGAGAATTCATCAACACCTTCTGACCAATCAGAGCACAGGACTGACAGCAGCGCGCTGAACCACTGATCAGGTCATTAGCTTTAGCCAAACGTTAGTGCTTTCTCTTTGATTGCATTTGGGACGCGACCTTCACCGTGCTTACGGATCATGAGAACGACCTTCACATGACCTTACTCAGCGTCTGCGGCACATGAGCTCACTTTTTAAAAATGATAAATAAGAAAATGTACCCCTTGTTAACTGACAGATCAAAGCCGAAGAAGAAAATGAGCGTTTATGGGTTTGAATTGCTCGGCTTCTTTCCCGCGGCCTCCGAGGCTCGTCTTCAAAGTCGTCCTGCTGCAGGTGAAGTTCTCGCCCGTTAATAGAACGTCATTTCGGGAGAACTTTGAACAAGGTTTACTCAGATAAGACTTCTCTTAACTAGAGGGAGTCTTCGTGTTCCTCTCCTGGCTTTCATCTTTGTTCTGCTCGGCTCTTTGAACACACACACCGCCAGTGAATTTGGAGGTAATTGAAGCAATATGTGACCGCCATTTAAATTCCATCAGGGGGAAACGCCAGAGCGTGAAGACGAGCACGCGCGGAATCTCCCGCGCAGAACCCATTCATTCAACATACTGCATGACCTAAAGCACTCTGGAGAACTTTTATAAAGGCTTTATGTCTATTATTATTATTATTATTATTATTATTTAGTATAGACTACCATCACTAGTAATGTTAATAATAATTATTTATTACAATTTATTTATAATGATAAGAAGAAGGAGAAAAAGGAGAAGAACCTTCTGATACTATTAATAATACTTATTATTATAATAATAATAATAACTATTATATTATTATTTAATCATAAAAATTATTTATTACAATATATTTATAATTATAATAATAATAAGAAGAAGAAGAAGAAAAAGAAGAAAAATAATCTACTACTACTAATAATAATGATAATACTTTTTATTTTATTATTATTTAAAATCATTATAAACAGTCATTTAAATCTCGTTTCTTTTGTAATATAATACACACCATATCTTATAATATAATAGAAAGGCTGAGAATTAAAATTAATAAAATTGTAAGAATTCATTAAGAGAGCAGCAGCCAATCACACACACACACACACACACACACACACACAGTCATCATCATCATTGCAGCACAGAGTGTGTGAAGGCTCTCCTCTGTAATCCATCTGCAGCGCCTCTTATCCTTCACTCCTTCCTCTCCGCCGCCGCTCTGACTTTGATTAGTCGCCGTCTCGCAGTTTTCTGACACGACGCTACGTCAAATGTCACTGTTAGTGCTGAGAGCGAGAAAGTTTCTTAAACACTCAAACTAAAAGGATTTTTATTTTTCACTGAAATCCCACTCTCGCTGTATGACGTCAGGGCCGAGTGCCAGGGAGCTGTGGGTAAAAAAGGGGCGGAGCTTTGTCTTTACATCTGACCAGCTCGCGATCGTCCTCCCACGACCTGCTTAGAGTTCTCTAGTGATAACCATAAAATTGTTTAATTAGGCATTAGCCATATTAGCGATGCTAAACTCTGAGCGGTGTGTGTGTGTGTGTGTGTGTGTGTGTGTTCAGCTCCCAATCTGACTCCTTTTTTTTTTATTTATGTTGAACATGTAACATCACAGCTAGCTTTTCTTTATTAAATCTTAAATTTAATAAAGAATCTTTAACTAATTAATCTTTAATTAATAGCATTAGCAATAATAATACAAGTATTTAATTAGTGATTAGCATTATTAGCGATGCTAGTCTTCATGGTTAAACTCACTCAATACAGGTGTGTTATACTCTATTAGCCTATTATGCCATTTAAACCAAGCTAGCATAGGATTAGCGATTACGCTGTGTAAAAACAGCTAGTTAACATCATGCGCGCTTTAAGATTGTAATTACAGCAGGAACCGAACTTCTTATGGAGCTAACAACTAGCATGATGCTAACACAGCTTTAGACTTACAGCTCGTTAAGTTTATCAAAGTTTTGTACAAAACAGTTACAAGGAAAGTTAAAATGTGCATCCGGTATTTACAGAAACACAACTCTGGGTATTAATTGGATAAAACCGAAGCGTTAATTGGGTTTAAGTATAAATCTGTATTGGGGAATTTACATAAATCTTATTGCCATGAAGTTAAACACAGGGCTAAAGTTTGCATTAATTCTATATTACTGTCTAATAAACTTAAATCAGCATTAAACACAGAATTCATTTACAGCGTTAAATCGTCCTCCTCTGCCCTCATATCCAGCGTTTTGTTTTGTTTTTTTGCTCGTTAATTAATAGCAATAAATTATCATCATGGGAGCTGAGAGCCGACAGATGGAGCTCCGGGTTCAAGATTACTTAATTAAAAAAGATGTATTTTTAAACAAGGCAAATAAATGCAGCTAACATTTATGTAAACATTCTGTTTAGGCACTTTATGTTTTTTTTTTTTTCCTGCTATAACATACACTTATTAACACACACTCATTAACACACACTCATTAACACACACTTCTTAATGGGTGACTGATGGCAGTTGGATGGAGTTCAGATGAGTGTGTGAGTTATGACGGTTTGTGCAGCCGGCGGTGAAATACACACTCATTAACATACGTGTTCATGATTCATTTAGCATTTCAATAAATACGGATTAACACGTGAATCAATGAATTCATCACTTAACGCCGCACGTTTGGCTGAAAAAAAGCACCTGACTTGTGTTCAGTTCATAATAAGAGAATAATGTTAAATATGAAGAGGTATTAAATGATTTATCACCTGAAACACACACACACACACACTGGAGGTACAGTGACATGTGATGTGTTTATGATTATTAAAGGCTCCTGTGGGGTGGAAGAGGAAACTCCTATGATTAGATCCTGTTTAAGCTCAATTAATAATGCTTAATTATGCCTTTAATGAAAAGCCGAGACGTGTCCAGTGGTGCGAGTAATGCAGACGTTTTCTTTCGTTCTTTCTTCCTTTCTTCTATTCGTCCTGTCCTCCCGTCTCTGTCAGTGGTGTAACAGCCAGTGATTTTCCAGATGAGCTCATTCGGCGCATCAGCATGCAGATCTCTAGTTAAATATAAATAATTAATTAAAAGAAAAAAAAAATCCTATTTTGATTTATGGGAAAGAGGAGCAGCACTTCATTACACACACTGTTTACCGTCTAATTAGGATCTTTATCAGCATTCAGAACTCACACACTCGAGAGGTTCCACGAGAACCAAAGACAGAAATACTTTCTCAGCTCAGCTAGTCTTAGCTCCGCCCCCTCAGGACTTTTAGTAGTGGGTGCTGTATTATTAATTTTTGGTAATAAAGTCTCAGGCTGAAAAGGAAACATGTTCTGTATAATTTATATCATAGTCTTATACTTATTTTTATTTTTGTCTTGTACGTAGTTATTCTTCTTCTTATTATTATTATTAGTTGTGTTTTTTTTTTCTTAATTTCTTAATAGTCTGAAATTTGGTGCAATTGCATTTTACTACCGTTGTAGTGTGTACCATGTATGTGACCAAGAAAACTCTCGAATCTTAAATCATTTAGAGAATTAATGATTCAGATATTTTTTTTAATTAATCAGATAGATTTTTTTTCCAGCTGCCTGTTAGATGATTTTAGTGGCGAGATTTCAGGTGGAGATGTTTATTGAGATGGTTTAGGTGATGTGATACAGTGTTGTAGTGGTTTAGCACTGTCGCCTTGCACCTCCAGGGTCCGGGTTCGATTCCCGTCTCTCTGTGCATGGAGTTTGCATGTTCTCCCTGCGGTTTCCTCCAGGTTCTCTGGTTTCCTCCCATAATCCAAAGACATGTAGATTAGACTAATAGGCGTTTCCCAAATTGCCTGTAGTATATGTGTGTGTGTGATAGATTGGCACCCTGTCCAGGGTGTACCCTAAGCCTCCTGTGATAGGCTCCGCCCCCCAACCCTGAATACAGGATAAAGCGGTGTAGCCCATGAGTGACTGAGCGATTAAACTAAAAGTCGAGTCTTCTATTAAAATGATCGTATTTGATTATGTTTGGAATAATTTACTCTTCCTGACAAAACATTTCATCTCAAAACTAAATATCTCAGGGAGTTTTTCCACGCGACTGTCGCCGTCGTCCTCGTCTGGTTCATCAGGGACGATCTGATCATTTTGATTCACACGCATTCACATTCCATACAGACTTAAATACTTCTTTTGATTGTGTGAAGCTGCTTTGCGACAATGACAAATTGTTAAAAGCGCAATACAAATAAAACTGTATTGAATCGAAATTGAAACTATTCACGAGTCTCCACAAGAAACGCCACTCCGATATGTCACGGAACTGAAACGATTCGGGGAAGGAAGAGAAAGTAATGACGCGTCAGTCACGAGATCGTGTGTGATTGAGGTGATCGCTGTTTGGTTAAACACAGACCTACAGAGTGTGAGGACTGTAATTAGCATAGCCTTGTGTGTGTGTGTGTGTGTGCAGCAGTGTGTCAGCAGTAAAGGCTCAAAGGGCAGCTGAAGTGCTGATTAAAGCAGCTCTCTGTACACTGGAACACGCCGCGCCGCACCTGCACCGCCGCTCACCCCGAACATCACACCATTAATCACCGCACAGTTACACACACCAATTAAACACCGCACGCAGAGCCGACAAACCGCGGGGTCACGATCTCTGTCCCCGGCGTATATATTACTCCCTGCAAACAGGAAGATGGAACCGGTTACAGGAAGTGGAAGCAGTTTAACAACAACGGGTTTGCACACGGAAATAGAAAGTGTAGATGATAAAAGGAAGCAGTTCGGGAAGCATTTGGGATGAAGAAGAGGAAGCGGGTAGGATACAGAGAAGACATGATGTGGATAAGGAAGGAAAACTTAACAGGACTCAGGAAGAACAAAGACAGGAAAAGGACGAGCAAAAGTTGAGGTTTGGTCAAAGACAATTGTGGAAGCAGGAAGATTAAACCAGGAAAGGAAGTAGTTTGGAGTGAGGAAGCAGTTTATACACAAAAAGTAGTTACGAGTGGTTTAGACAGAGAGGAAGAACGAGGAAATGGATAGTAGGAGGAAGAGCGTTGGTACAGGAGGAGGAAGAGGAAGTAGTTCAGATAGATAAAGAGAGAATATCAAATAGTTTGAACACATAAAGAGGAAGAGGAAGAGGAAGAGGTGTGGACACAGGAAGAACAAAAGTAAGTAGTTCTGATACAGAGGAAATAAACACAGGAAGAGGAAATAGAATAAACAGGAAGTAGTTTGGACTCATTGTCTTAGGATGAAATGTCAACAGTAAAAAAAGAAGTGACTAAATTATGATTTTTTTTCTATTTATTGTTTTGCACAAATTATTCACTATCAGTGTGTGAAACCTCTGTCACAGTCCCAAGCACTTCCTGTGTCCACGCCGCGTCCTCTTCCTGTGTTGCGGCGTTGTGTCCTCAGTGTTCTGTGAGTCCCGTGGTGGTGTTTCACGGCTCCACGCAGGAGTTTTGTTCCTCATTAAGATATTTCAGGTCCGACTCTCAGGTTGGTGGTTTCAGGTCTCATAAAGATACGCTGCGTGTCCTCGTGTCCACCAGGAGGCGCTAATGAGGACGAGAAGATGAGAGGAAGACGTTCTCCTCCAGCCACCTGAAACGCTTTTGAAGGCATCTGCAGAACGTCTTTTCCCTGCTCCTCAATAATTGATTAGCGCTTAGGAAGAGCTCTGAAGTGTGTGTGTGTGTGTGTGTGTGTGTGTGACTAGAGGATCTAGAGCTGAAACACAGTAAGATAAGCACTATATCATTTTGCGCTTACTCAACAAGCTTCATGTTTATCTTATCTTTCCTCTGTCAGATATACAACATCTACCGTGTGTGTGTGTGTGTGTGTGTGTGTGGCTGTCAAATGAAAGTCACCCCATTTCATTCATATTTTAACCTTGATGTTTGGCAAAATCCAGCTCCAAGCTGGGTCAAGGACATCTGGATATATGTGTGTGTGTGTGTGTGTGTGTGTGTGTGTGTGTGTTTCACTACACACCAAACAGCTTTATAAATCCGAGTCGTGATTCCCAGAGCTCCAGAGGAAGGAAAAAATCTCTGAGTCGTGTAAGCCTTCTAACAGCCGAGGCAGACGTCTTTGTTGATGATTTTCAGCCAATCAGAACGCAGGAATCAGTGTTATAGGGTTCACTCGTTAAATCAGGGTGGCATTAATGTGGGATAGATAGCATTGTGTAATCAGGTAACTTCCGACCAATCAGATGGCTGAATTCAATAATGCTTTGCTCTAATAGAATAACGTCCTAAACCTCAGGGACAAAAGAAACAAACAACTAGGATTAAAGACGTGTGTGTGTGTGTGTGTGTGTGTAAACAAATCATGAGAAAAATAACATTCCTGCATTTTGTATCGAAACGCAGCCGATTCGATTTCTCCCCTAATGTGATGTCATATAAGAAAAGCCCCTCCCTGAATAGTTCATTAACATAAACAAGTATGAGACCCTTAATTCCCTTAATAATTGCACCAACTACTGCCTCCTGGAAACTTACCTTGGGACGTCCCACACAGCACGGAGAGCAGTCAGGGACGTCACGTTCCCGAGAGCTTCAAAGCATTTGGGTTTAAAAACGTGAAAATTTTATTGTTATTGTTTAAAGCATGAGAATCTTTGAGAAGTTCTTCAGTGTGATGTGAAGATGCTCGCATTCCAGCTGAGGTCGTGCTAGTTTTTTCTTCTTTTTTTTATTACTCTTTCCTGTTTCAGTCATGAACTAACCATGAGCACGAAGAACTTCAAAATAAAAAAGGACAAAAAAAAAACTCTTACACAACTGGAATCTGAAAAATGAGAACTCATGAAGTTACACAGGTTATAAAGGAGTGATCACTTTAATAAGGTGAAAAAAGGACATTTTGTTCTATTCAATATACTTTCAGCGTATCTGCAAAGCAAGCTGTATATCTCACTCGCTCCATCGCCATGGCAACGGAAATCACGAAGCTTTCTGCGAAAACGTTCTGTCTCGACTCGGTGCTGTCGAATGGAGCGTTAGCTTACATCAATTAAACACGTACATATGTATGAGACATCGAAATGAACCCTTTTGGTAATCTGCAATTCTGCATTTTTTTAACACTTTTTTTTTTTTTTCGAATATTGATATTTACACAAACATTAATTGCTTCACTTGCTTTCGTTATGCATACAATCTGCCTGTATTCTTTATCGTTACCCAGCATCCTTTTGCGTATCTGGGTCGAGTCCATCGAACGTGAAATATGACAAAAAAATAAGGCCACGTAATAGATTGCACATAACTGGATAAACACAACAAGGTTATTTCTGTTTTAGAAACGTTATATGACATGACACGAAAGCAGTTCACGTAGTTTGTAGCTTGCGCAGTCAGAATTGCGTTTCCTGGTCGCGTTTTTTGCGCAAGCTTTTGTTCCACGATACATGAAATCATTTCAACTCACGACAACATCTTCAGCAGGCAAAAGTACAATGACGCGTGACGCCGTCTCAGGCTTCACGTCCTTTGGTGCAGGAATATTGTGATAATAATCAGAAACTGTGTCCGAATTGTGTACTTCCTCCTCCTGCGTCAACCCTTCAGAAGTCGAATCCGGTCCGAACATGCAGCGTTCAATATCCTATATGTTCCTTTCTGTTCTCTATAATCACCTCAGTGTAAGAATTATAATAATAACAATGTTCACCGCAATCATCGTTCTTGACTTAAAGACTTTCACGTTATAATTATGTACAATTTTAAAAGAAAGAAGGATAAAATTATGCACATGGGCGAGCCATTAGCATCGCCATTTCAAACTGGAGCAACTGTCTTTGAGTGGTCACTCCGCTCGATTAGTTAGTACTTTTTTTCATCTTTCTTTTCTTTTCTTCTCCTTGAGTCGGATCTGTCATGAAAGCGCATAACGCGACTGAGAGAGCCGTCAGCGCTGACATGCTCTTACATCGTGTTGACAGGATACGGATTTATACTTCAAACACTTCACATGGGAAAAAAAACACAGCGATGAAAGTAATTACTCCCGACTGACAAAAAGCAAGTGACAGAAAAGAAAAGAAAAAAAAAGTCAAGGAAAAAAAATCTAAAAGCACTTCTCAGAAAAAGGGAACAGCAATATGCGAAGCAGAAGAAGAACAGAACGTTGCGAGTACAAATAGATTACTGGGTTTTACTGCTTGATGGAACTTGATGAAATAGTTCGGAGGTCGTAAGAACATGCCAAGGATCTTAGGAATCCAGGGTGAGAGTACACGCAATGTCTCTGCCAGTTTCTGCAAAAATGATGAAGTCAATATCATGGGACGACTCCATTTTCCCTCAAAGACATTCAGGTGAAGGGGGTCACAGCCCCATGTGGCTCTCAAATATGTTGGTGTCCAGGATGGGAAAAAGTGCTATATAGCATTTTCTAACCCCATGGTGGAGGTAGAAGCAAATGTCTTCCTCAAAGATGGTGACTTTCAGTGTCAGGATATAGACCCATGTATTCCACACAATATGGTGATGTCCAGGATGGAACAGCTTAAGGTCATTTTGAGAGGCAATGTGTTCCAGACCATGATGGCTTCTCAAAGATGTTTTCAAGGTCAGGACAGTTTCCTGTTTCCTCCAAATAACTGAAACTAGATATAAAAGCATAACTGCACCCCATGCTACTCAAAAAAGAGGTGTCCATGCATTATGAGGATGTTTATACAGAAGGTGAGATCCAGGGGTGAGGTATGGGTACATAACAATAATGGGCATGGGTTCCACAAAGATGTTGGCTTTTGGATCAAGAAATAACTATATTTTTTCTCATAATGGTGAAAATTATATTATAAATCATATTTGACTCTGTTAGTCCAAGAATGGTGGTTTCGCATCTTAAAGATGTGGGCTCCAGGCTGGATGAAGGAGCAAAGGTCATTTTGAAATATCACTTTTTACTGAAGATGGTGTGATTAGGATAAGGATAGAGGAGAATCAATGATGAAAACGTG
This sequence comes from Clarias laeviceps, assembly GCA_030014305.1. Taxonomy (NCBI): domain Eukaryota; kingdom Metazoa; phylum Chordata; class Actinopteri; order Siluriformes; family Clariidae; genus Clarias; species Clarias laeviceps. Next base: position 31,555,607 of record JAQMYJ010000040.1, on the reverse strand, counting down.
TTCCTCAAAAATGGTGGTCTCAGTGTTCTTTATTTTTCCAGGTCTAAAGGCATGACAGCACCCTGTGTTCCTCAAAGATGCTTTTTATGGGCAAGATAAAGCTGTTTTCCTTAGACCGGTGGAATGGATGTGTAACATGTAGCATGGGAGCGAGACGTTTCTCAATGTTAATCCAAGGTTAGAGATGGGTAGAAAGGGTGTCTTTGTCCTCATGGTGGTTTCCAGAGAAGAATGACAGAATAAGATCTCATTTTTCTGTACAACGTTAGAGGGTTGATGGTCCCCCAGTTTGGTCCAACGGTAGGGTCGAAACACAACACTGTACAGATTTACCAAAAATAAAAGCAAGGGAGACTTGATAATCAGTTCATCCCATTTCAAATCCAGACAAAGTCATCATTGTAAGCGTCCTCCTTAAGTGACCTTTCTTTTATTGTTCTGTTCTGCACTCGTCTCAGATGGATATATTACCATTTTCTTTTATTTATCCTATTTTTGGTAAGAAATAAAGTTGCAGTATAGAAAGGACAGACAGACAAGCGAAGTGATTCTGTATTTCGGTCGAGGGTCCGATAAATCCCCTCAGGGTAAAGACCTCAGGTAGAGTTGAAGTTCAGAGGGCAATGTTTCCCAAAGCGAGAAGCAGCAGGAGCATCCAGGCCTCAGTGCAGAGCTTCAGTCCAGCACCCCAGTTTGAGGAGTTCCACCCAGGGTTCTCCTCATGGATAATATCCTTCAGGAGGGAAAGGTCAGAATTAGAGGCGGATCAGTCCGAATAAAATTTCATTTGTTAAATATAATCAGCCAGTGGCAGAATTACTGCATGACATCACAACTATCATGAGGTGATTTTCTTGCTAGCATGTTAGTTTGTTAAGTTGTAAGTCTTTGGTTCAAATCTTAACCATTGTTGTTTTACCTCGATGTCTTCACAGATGAAGCCTTTGGAGTTGCTGCACTTTATTTCATTTTCCTGAATAACGAACAACAAGAAGAGAACCTCAATTAGATGTTTTCTCATTCGCTACATAATCAAACTTACTCCCTGTAAGCAGCTAGCTTTGTTACTTGACGCTAACTCTTTTAACATATAATTTACTTACAAACAACAAATCTGAAATTAGCAACCTTATTATTTGCTAGCTTTTTATCAACACAAGCTGATTATATTTTAAGCAACAAATATAAAAAGTATGCGCTTGATACTTTCCATACGAAGCGTCTGACACAGCTCTCATTTCTTGCAGATAAGAAAACTGAATAAAAGCTTCATTTCCGTCTTGCCCGTGATGAAGAATGGGGATACGCGGTCCTTACCTGCTCCAACAAAGCGCTTTTCAATTAAACCTGTCTTACACCGGTGGAGGTTTTTTTTTTTGTTCCAGCCAGAGCTGTTGTACATCAGATCTGAGTCACGCTGACATTTGCAGTAAGACCACTGAGGCTTAGCGGAGATCATTGTCTCTACACACCTTAAAATAGAGCGTACGCCAAGCGAGCGGCGTCTTTCAGCACAGCTAATTAGCACTTTCCCTGTTTGCTTTGATAAAATCCACACGCCTGAGCGAATTAAACAAAACCTGAGGAGAGATTACAAACCGGGATCCTCCAGCTGACACCAATACATCTCGTTAACGGTAAACAAATACAATCAAAAATAAATCCTATTACATTACTCACTTTGTTAACAAGCTAAGTAACTGAAACTTGATTGTATGACATCACTGTGAACTCTCTCTGCACTCTGGTGCACGACTTGGCATTAACATGCAATAAAATGATATGACAGCAAACAAGAAGTTAGTTAGCAGTTGTTAGCGTGGCTGCTAACATGCTAGCTGTGCAGTAAAAGTTAGTCATGTTAGTTATTTAACTGTCAGTAAATGATTGAATAATTAAATGAAATAAAATGAACATTAGCTAACTTTTCTACTTATGAAGCACAATGTAAAACTTTAATAACAATTTAAATTTGTAACACATGAACACTAACTTTACCTTTTTGGTTAAATTTGAAGTCACCTAATTTATTAAAGGTTTCAGTTGTATGATTGGCTGATATCTCACTGAAGCTCCGCCTTCTTCCACCAGGATGTTCCTGCATTTAGTTCTGTTCATGCTTTGGATTTAAACTCTACAATAAAACACTTAGCCTGCTAACGTCTTTTTTCGTTCTTGCTATCTCCTTCGTTCTCCATAAACGTCAAATTTAAGCCTCTTAAGTGGATTTTCTGTAATGTGCTCTCAGCTCAGAGAAAACCATCCGTCCATCCATCATCATCTGTCTCTTGTCTTATCTCGCGCTTATTAAACGTTAGACAACAGGAACCATTAGAGCAGCGATTCCCAGATAACGTGAGCGCCTTGTGTAAGGGTTGTTAAAAACGTGTTCACGCCGCTGTCTGACAGGAAGTGACATCTGTCAGGTGGCAATGCATATTAACGATCAGCCGTGGTAGTGATGTAAAAAGGGGAGAGTTTATCTGCTTTTATCTGCATTCTGTGTAAATCAGTTGTCCAGACGTCTGGCTTAAATGACTCCTATGGAGCAGACGTATCCTCAGTATTATGCTAGGTAGGCTACGATCCAGCATGTTACTGTACGCTAGCTAATATGAAGAAACCATTTCACGTTGTACGTAAAATATTTTACCAGGTAATATTTCGTAATCTTCTGCATGCGCAACCATTTTAATATCTGAACTGATTCTCACGTGTCGTTTGTAAATACAAAGGCCGTTCGAGTCGAGCCGGGACTTTTGATTGTGCAGAATAACCGGACACAGTTCTTCATTTCTTCTATATAATCCCCTGCTACACTAATGCACATATTCCTGTGTTTCACTAGTGCTTGGACACCATCAAGGTAGGAAGTTTTCTTCCAGACTGCCTCCTTCACATCTGAAAAACTGGCCTCCCAGGAACTCCTTTAACGGCTCAAACGTGTGGAAATGTTTTGGAGAGAGGTCCGGAGTGTACGGGGGATGTGGCAATAACTCCCAGCCGTGTTCTTGTAATGGTGAATGATTGTCTGTACAGTTCCCACAAGACATCTCTTAACGTTCATGATGTTCATGGCTGCCGTCATTCATGGACGTACGGAGTTCTTTAAAACGTTTGCATCGTTCACGTGTTTTACTGCGAATAAGAGTCTCATCACCGTTCTATGTTTGAAAGCTTCTTCAAGTCTCTGTTTGACTTGGACAGTTATTTTATTTTAAATGAAAACAGAGTTGCTAAGTTTAGCACAGTGACTGAACATGTGTTAGTTAGACGTAGTGAAGTATGTGATACGCTTGTTGACATCGCCGCTAATTTAATCGTACTTGCCTTATGTTGTCTTTCTTTCACCCAAACACACATTAGCACGTTCATATGTCTGCTGTATTCTTCACACATGCACCTGAAAGTGTTTACAGCGCTGACGTGACAGGTGTTAGCGTACAGGGTTCTGAGATTACTTAACGAGACGTCTTTAACAGGGTTACACCGGGCCTTGACTGTCTTTTATAGCCTGTACCTGTAGACGGGTCATTCCACAGTGTCGAGCCATGATTGGATTCTGTATGCTGACTTTTTTCCTTTTGAAACAGAAGTGATACAGTAAAGTGCTTTAAAGTGATTTACACCAAGCAGTCAACTGGTACAAACTCGGCTCTCTTTCAAACACATTAGTAAGTGATTAGTGTCTGCGGAAAACACAAGAAATAACCAGGATTAATGCAGCTGCTGAAGACCAAGACACGCCCCTAGCGGGTGGGGCATATGCATTTAAGAAAGCTTTTGATTGGATAGAACTGGACAAGTCATCGTCATGTTTTAGTAGCTGTGCTGAAGGTGATTTTCAGAATGATTTCCGGCGTCCCTAACGCTGAAGTACAGCAAAAAAAAGAAAGAAACAAAGTGGAAATGACTTTTTTCTTAGGGCTTTAAAAGGCATAAGAGCGTTAAGTGATAGTAAGAATTTAAGTCCTCGCAGTGAGATGACAAAGTTATAATTGTGGCGATGGCTGTGATGTGTTCTCAAGCAGGGAGGATGTCAAGAGAAACGCCTGAAGCAAACATCATTTAGAGATTTCTGTCAAAAGCAAGATGAGAGCCAGAAGCATGATCGTGATTTCTCTCTCTCTTTTTTTAATCTGAGCAGGACTGGGAGAGACTTACGAGACATTGCGTTGAGCTGGATCCTTGATGCGCAACTGACAGGCTTTTGAATTGTGGCAGGAAATGTAAAAAATGGCTGTGCTCGGCTCCCTCCAGGCGATCTCTAATTATAAACTTCCTGCATGAATGCTTCTTCTGTCCTGCGTTCGCTAATTACCATATCTGCCATAAATTGTGGGCCAGACACACAACCGCCGAGTCGAGTCGATACTGGCATCTATTGCGCCGTCCCCTGAGGGTCTGTGAGAGGACACATTTTTCAGCAGTTTCCTCTTTTTATTGTTCTCCTATGCACTTGTTCTTTAACTCGTTTCTCTTTCAGACGTTAATTAGAGACCCGTCAGTACTATGGGAGGCCTGTTTACTGACAGGTGAAGCGAACAAGTGTGTTTTGTGTTTGTCCGGGTAAGACGCAGAAACAATGGACGAAATGTTAATTCATTCATTATCTGCGAGAGACTGTTTTGCATTCGCGGCTTGATTAGTCCTCAAATTGTACATGCAGTGCTGATTGAATACACAGTGTCATCTGGGAAATTCCTTCTCTAATGTCTGAATATGTTTTCTTTATTAATAAGGTGCCATGTCTGTCTACAGCATGTGCCTTGAGGAAGTTTGTAAACCTAATTTGTAAACTAGGCTTGATTTGATGATATTTCTTTTTTTCCCCCTTGAGTAAGATCTGAAGCAGGTTTCATGCCAGATGCCCTTCATGTAGCCAGCTTCCCATTTCATAATGGCACTGGCACTGCGGGTAGTTGCTGGGTTGTACGGTTAAGGGCCTTCCCCATGGATCCAGCAGTAGTGACCCGCTCGTGGCAGGGCTTGAACACAGAGCTTCAACCACCTGATCCTCCACTGACCCATTCAGTATTTCAATATCTCTCTTAAAACAATTCTAAGTGCTAGTTTAAAAGCGTACCATGTGCATTACCTTTTAATAGGCTGGCGAACGGTCATGCGGTTAGCATGGATTTTTTTTCTGCGTACTCTAATAACCTTCATCTCTAATCCTTATTTTAAAGAATGAGAAGCATTTATTATGATCTACTCTTCCTGTTAAAGCAATCTTCCCTCAGCTAATCTGCTTATTCCATTGTTCCTGGTATTAGCTGGCAGTTTTCTACCATTATACAGCACTTCCTAATGACCAGCTGGGAACCTAAAACACTCCTGACTTGACCCTTTAAGTCAGGAGTGTAATATACATACAGTATATATTTTTATATACATTCTTAGAGGTCTTGGTGGTTATATTTTGTCCTGCTCTGCACACTGACTCTGAAGTTTGTCACCTGGATGTCGGCGAGTAAAATGTAAGTAATTAGAGCCAAATTTCACGATCCTCATTCTGTGCAAAGATGTATTTGAAAGTTTCGTTGAGACTCATATGAAGCTTCTGCAGTCGCACTGAACTAAACAAAGTTGGAACTAGCCGTACGTATGTGGATTTAGCTCAGTGGGACTGTAGAAGCTTCAGCTGTGGAATTTGGCCCCACTTACTGTACAATGTACTCATGCTGTAGGTGACAAACTTCACGGCAGTTTAAAGATTAAACAAGAATCTGCTACGATTCCTCCCGCCGTCTTGGATAAACCAGGATCAACTCGGTTTAAAACTGGTTCCCAGTGACCACTCACGTCATATTCAGATTTGGTGATGTTAGGGTGCGCAGTAGGGTTGGTGCGAGGGACCTCTGGGTTTGTTGATTCTGTTGTCTTCGGGATGTCCGTCCCAAACGCCTGAATGGCATTACCTGTAGGGGAGGGGCAAAGGTACATCCTAGATTAGCTGATGCAGTTTTTTAATAGCTGTTGAATGGCAGCTCTAACTCTATTGTACTGTGTACAGTACTTGTGTAGAGGATGTGGCTCTATAGTTATTATCATAGCTTAGCTGACTTTACATCACTTTGCATTATGTTAACGTAAAGTTCATAAATATTCATCCCATGCTAATGTCACAGCAGGACACTGCTAGCATAGGTTCAGTACAGTAGGGCTTAATTCACTTTAAACCAAGTGTTAGTGCTCAGGATACACAGGATTTAGCTTTTCAGCAACATTACGTTAACTGATATTCACACTATTTTATGTACGATCATATGATATTCCTTTTGTCCACTTTTTATGATATTTTGTGCTACAGATTAATTCTTTTAATATCCAATCCAGCATTTTCGGCTGACTGTGATATGATTGCTTCCCAGAACCTTATTTCCTCCTGCTCTGGCTCCATCCCGTGAACAAAGACAAAAGAACGATAAATCTGGTAACTGATGGTGGTTGTAATATTTAAAAGTCAACAAAGCGGTCTGAATGTGTTTCTCAACATGTCTGAGCTTATTCATTAAATCAACTCAATTCCCCAGACCAAATCCACCCAGACAGCGCAGACTTTTATACACAGACGTTATTTTCACATATACTGGTATAGTAGAGTGAAATTCCCGCCACCTCTGTATATTCCAGCTTGGTAGAAAGCCCTGGCATTCAGAACGCAGTGATGGCCATGATACACTGCCCCTGAGGCAATTATGGGGCAAGTGCCTTGGTCAAGGGTACAACAGTGTTTCTATAGGACTAAAACTCGCAATCTTTTCATCTGTACATTTGAACTTTAACCACTGAGGCATCCTTTACAAGGATCTGATCAATAAACCTGGTTTCTTGCAAAGACATCTTTAATTCTCACATTGAAAAATATATTAGAGTAAAATTCCTACTTTCACACTGGCAGGGTCAGAGTGCCGGCCCGGGTCATCTTTTACAAGGGTCTGGTCTATAGATCTGGTTTCTTTTATAGATAGTCGGAATTTATTGCTACATATTCAAGGACAGTACAGTGAAAGTCTTTCTGCATTTGCCAATTTGTTAGAAAACCAGGGACAATGCACAGGGTCAGCCATGACATGTTGCCCCTGGGGTGGTTCTCTGGCAATCCTGGGACATCAACTTTGATCTTTAAACAGGAAACCACCCCTTCCAAGAACCTGGCCTATAGATCTGGTTCCTTTTATAGACGGTCAAATTGTATTGCCATGTATCCAGTGCAGTGAATTTCATAGAAAGCATAGAGAGTCCTACTATAATGTTACATTTAAAAGTAAACATGCTAACCAACTGGACCGCCATGTTATAGCACCTCCTGAGCAGTTTAATGGTTGAGAGCCTTGATCGAGATCTTGAGAGTGGCAGGTTGATGGTGGTGGTACTGGAATTTAAACTCACCCCCTTCAGCTATCAGGTCCTAATCTTGGTCCAGCCAGACCTGGAGGTAATCGAAGGTCTGAATATGACTGAGAGACAGTTGCTTCCGTTGCATCAGAGTTGCTCATATCTTGCTCATATGTCCATCATAATTTGTAAGGTTTTGCTAAACAGAACAGCTTTTTGTACCAGTGATGCGCCAAGGTCATCCATTTTACAACAGAATTTGTCACGCTGCCTAACACTTTCCAGACTAGGAGCAGCACAATGGCCCTTAATAGACAACAGTGCCTGGAGCAGTTGGGGTTTTTGAGGCACACTGGTGGCATTTTTCATTCTCAAGAAACCACAAACTGTACGTTGTAAGCTGCACAAAAGTCAGTGTTCATTCCCATCTCATTCTAGCTAGACTTTTAGAATATTCCTCTTGCTTTCCACCATGTCTCATTCTGGCTTCCTCCTCTTCATGATTAGACGTAATATTACGATATCGAATATAGGAGTATGAAAGTAATCGAATCCTAATGTTCCAGTTTGTTTAAGATCTTGAGCCAAATTCATCAGATCTTCACACTTTACTTTTTTTTTCTATTAGATTGAACATGTCATTCAAATATTTCCCCTGATATGACATCATTCAGGCAAAAATGGAAAAGGTGGATGGACAACTTGCATGCTCCCTCCTCTGTCTCAACTTCCAGGAGTTGTCCCTTTTCCAGGGTGTTCCAGCCAACTTGTTAAAACAGAGTATAATACGGCAGCTTCATTCAAACGTTCATTTTAGTTATTTAGTGTTTCTCTTCTTCTTTCAGTCACAAGTGATTTCTGTTGTTTTTGTCGTTTACTGGCAGTGCTGCTGTTGATAAGAGGTTCTTGGACATTCTCTATGGATCTCACCATGCTACGTAGCTCACTGTTTGACCCCTGAACTCAACATTAGCTCATAACTAACACACACTCTGAGCACACACTTGTGTCCAGCCCCTGACGTCTAAACGGCCGTGATCCATTACACTTTCATACCACTTCAGCAGCAGCGGCAGCAGCAGAGTCCGGCAGGAATTATCTGACTGTCAGACTGAGGAACCGAGCAGAGCAAATCCAGGAGCATAATTATCCCCTGTGTGGCTACAACAACAACTTCACTGGTCAGTTGGCAAAGTCATGAGGGACATGTAACACTTTCAGCTCTTTTAACACAGTTCTAGCGCTTACACACCAAACCAGCTGCATTTATTCTTGGTCTGAGGGTTTATCCTACTGTACCTTTATCCTTCTTTTCTATCTTTATAATGTGCTTTTATATTCAGTCCCCGCCTACAGGTGTAGAGATATATATAATTTTTCCCTTTGTTTCCACATGGTTTTGGATAAGACCCCAATGAACTAGCAGCTGGTGGGACGATCATTCCAGTTAGAGATTCCTATGCCTGAGGAGTAGGATCACGATTTCCACTACAAGGTTAGCATTCGCTTGCTAGGTTAAGTTTGGACCGGCACTCTGTAATGTGTATGCACTGTTACAGGCTCTGTTTTTAGACATAGCTTCAGGCTGTGGGCGGAGCAACACATATACAGAATAAAGAATCCTTCTGGTTCTGGTTCGGGTTCTTTAAAAGCGGTACGGTTCTTGATTCGGTCCTTACGCAGGCAGGTGTTCTCTCTGAAGTCACGCAGGAACTTCTCACACTCCTCCTCCTGGTTTCCGCTGTTCTTGCAGCTACACCATGGAGAGATGGAGAAGTCCGTGTGATTAGCGTCCTCGTAGTTGGGGGTCATGTCCGTCCCTTTACGAGGAGAAGGAAGAAACGGACATCAGTGAGACAGAGACATAGCATCACGTCTGTCAGGTCTGTCTGCCTGTCTCACTCCCTCTTAGTCTCTCTCACTATCTGTCTCACTGTCATGCTGCCTCTCTTTCTGTCTTACTGTCTGTCTTAATGTCTTACTGTCACCCTCTCTGTCTGTCTCACTATCTGTGTTACTGCCTCATTGTCTGCCTAACCTTCTGTCTCACTGTCTATCTGACTGTCTCACTATCTGCCTTTATTTGTCTGACTATTTAACTGTCTGATTGTTTCACTGTCTCTCAGTCTAATGATCTGGATGTCTCTCTGTTTATCTGACTTACTTTCCTTCTGTCTTACAGTCTCTCTAGTGCCTGCCTGTCTCTGTGTGTGTCTGTCTCTCTCTCTGTGTTTCTCTGTGTGTGTCTGTCTCTCTCTCTGTGTTTCTCTGTGTGTGTCTCTTTGGGTGTGTGTCTGTCTCTCTCTCTGTGTCTGTCTCTCTCTCTGTATGTCTCTCTGGGTGTGTGTCTGTCTGTCTCTCTGTATGTCTCTCTGGGTGTGTGTGTCTCTCTGTGTGTCTCTCTCTGGGTGTGTGTCTGTCTCTCTCTGTGTGTCTCTCTATGGGTGTGTGTCTGTCTCTCT
>JAQMYJ010000040.1:31439906-31450962 GCA_030014305.1 Clarias laeviceps | reverse complement strand
TGCTCTCTCCTCAGTACTGCGGACCGTACAGACCGACTCTCACCCACACTGAGACACACAGTTAGTCTCATTAACACACTGGACAACACCTGGGACACGCCCACTCATGCAGATATAGTTACACCTCACAGTGCTGTTACAAAATGTTTATTTGTTTTCTAGTCATGGCATTAAGATAGCAGCTAAATTGCTTAGGAGCACTATGTCTTTCTAAAAATCTAAAAAACATAAACTCTTTTGATCATAAACATTAGTTTGTTAGCTGTCTGGGTTGCTGGCGGGATAAGATTGAAATTTAGAATCTGTAATTGGTTTTTATTAGTGGTATAAAATTGAATGAAAGATCAGAAGGCTAACTTCATATAAACAAAGTACTGTAAGTGATGTTAGCATGTTAGCTGGTTAATTAGTGTTATATAGAAACTTTTATATATATATAAAGTGTATTTGTTAGTTTCTAGTAATGATGTTGAAAAAAGACGGCAAAGTTTGCGAGTAAGCAAGCAATTTCAGGTTTATCAAGCTAAGAACACCAGAAAAACATAGTATCTTCATCATCGGTGCCACGGCTGATGTTAATTTATTCAAAATGTCTAAACAGAATGTGGTGTAAAGCTGTACACATGACACATAATACATAATATGTTGTCTCTATAATATGTTGTTTGCACATCAGATGCTCCACTGACAATACACATATTAAAAAAAACACCTCTTATGCTGAACACTCAGCCGACCAAGACAGCAATTACAATGACAAGAGAGAAAAAATACAAGATGAGTGCATGTGAAAGACAAACAGTTTAGCAATAATGTCAAGGTAACAATGCCAAGAATGAGAATGTGTTTATGGAGCAAATCACAGTTAGTGGAATTAGTGCAAATGATAGTATAAATGAATTACTACTGTAATTGGTGTAGTGGAAGGGAACGTTGACCTTTAAGTGAAGAATATGGGGCAGCACTGGCGAAGGATGAGGATGTGTAGGGAACGTGTGATTATCTCGGCGCATTCACGGCCATTTTGGCGAGAGGAAGTGGTTACAATTATAATATCGATGTGTTATTTCAGGCACCAGTCTGGTGAAGTGGCTCCTTCATGAGATCAGACTCCATGTTTGGTGAATAACCGCTGTCCAGGGTGCTGTAGGTCCCTGATGATGACACAATGTACCTTGCTTCTTCAATCAGCAGCAGATGGAAAGATCCTTAAATGCAGAGCTGTATCAGTGATTCTGTTTGATTCATTTTCAAGGAATTTCCAAACCCTACACGCATGCCTCTGGGAAGGACACTTTCGATAATTCCTGGAACATATTAAAGGTTCACACCTGACATCTTGTGTGGCACAGGTGCTGTTTACAACTGGTTTTAACATATAAGATCTTGAGAAATCCGACCACGAGTATGCAGGTGAGATGCATAACTGTTCACACCAGGTATTACAAACACGTCTCTCTTGAGAGCTTGTGTTTGGGTTTCTACATAGTTTCCATTGGAGAACATGTGTCTCGCAGGTCTGATACTGTACACCAGTGTTTCGCTGCGTTAGTTAGTTTTCAGAAAGATGCAGAAAGATCTCATGAATCCTTCACAGCAGAGAGAAACAATAAAAGAATAAAGAAAAGCATCTGCAGTTTTGGCCACAAGACCCTACAGGTACACACTAAAAGCGCTGCATAGAGTTGTTATCAGCTCAACCTTGTTTCTGGTGATGATGGATTTTCCAGCTAGGGTGATGGCACAATCAATTACTCAGTCCTTTTTTGCATCGAGATGCTCTCGTGTTCACACTACAGATGGGACATAATTAGATATGCATCCCGGAGCACCTCCCAGTGTCCCAGTGTGGTGTCACTGATCAGATCACAATATGTCTTTGAGACTTAGCTCTGATATGTGCAGGGTTTTTAAACATACAGTAGAACCCTTTTTAAGCCTTTATGACAGCTGTGTTATTTGTGTTCTAGTCCAAACTGGTGAAAAATCATATGATTCCACATGTCCCACCTCTATGAATTCGATACAGATGGCGTGTTTTATCTTCTTGTTATTGTCCTTCCCATGTAGTGCTGTATTGTTGATCATTTCCTCATAGGTTGTAAAGAGGTGTTTATGTTTTGCAACTCTAATGTCGGAGGAGTTTACATATTTTTAATTTCTTGGTAACATGACAAGCAATGTTCTAATGAAGTATTAAAACAAATAAGTACTTTAGGTTGTTATTTATACTTCTGGTAGCTTTGACTTTTACTCTACCTAAATAAAATGTGTACATTTACTTCAGAGTAACAGAAGCTCGGGCCGAGTATATTTCCCCTAAACATCTTTATTACTTATTACTACAAAATAAAATGAGAAGAATTTTGTTGGACTGCAAGAAAGAAAGGTTTCTGATTTAGTTCTCCTTTTGCAAGTTTATGCACCAATTCATGTTGTTGATGTAAATCTTGTCTTTTGCCAGCTTCCAAGCGACGCCCACCCTGACTGCAGCAGTGAACTCTGTGGACTCTGTGGTGGCAACAAAGATAACGTTACACACCCATGACCTTATCTGCAAGAAATGTTGTTGAGCGTTGGAGTGAAAGATTCTTCCTCTTATACCTACTGAAAGTCACTGAAATCTTGCCATTCAAATATTCCCTGGCCAATCTGAAACAATATATTGAGGTACAGTAAGTTAAATTTATATTGATTTACAACCTCATTGTTATTTAATGTTAGTTAGTTAGTTAGTTAGTTAGTTAATTAACATTTAAGATTATCCTACATGCAGATTTTTAACTACACCATATTATGCTTCACTATAAAAAAGCTACAATGAATATCATAATCAAAATTCTAACTTCTTACTTTTTATTTTTACTTTTATTTTTGCTTCCAATACTTTAGTTTGTAAGAAAATACTCTAAAAGATAATACAGTGGAACCTTGGATTGCGAGTAACCCAGTTTGGCAAGACAAGCAAAACATTTTTCAATAAATGTTGACTTGATAAACAAGCGTGTCTTGATATACAAGCATAAAGTATTATGTGGCACGCATTCGTTTCTTGTTTTGACACAGAGCGTCATGTGATCACAACTGAGCCCATGGTTCTTCTCTCTCGTGCTGCGGAATTGTGGGTAATTTTATTCAATGCTCAGTCTCAGTGCACATGCCTCACTCGTATATTCAACATCCGTGCGCGTGTGAACTGTTTACTATAGCACTGTGATCACGTGTGCACATAAAGCATTTTTTATTTTGTGTTTGTGTGTGTGTGTGTGTGTGTGTGTTAGTGATGGGTCGTTCTTTTGTCACGTGACTCCCATAGACGCTATGCAGTGCAATAGATTCAAAAGAACGACCGACTCAGACTGGAAGATATGATGGTGAGCCGCTCATTCTGTTTATTATAATATGTCCTTAGTTTCATTGTAATATTTTCATTACTGGAATTATAGCCAAAATTTGTGCATGTAGACGTGTTGGGGGTCTTTTTATTGAAAACGCAACATTTTATTTTATTTCTGATCAAAAGAACGAAATGAACTAAATGACTCAAAAATAGATTTGTTCATTTTGATGAACGAGATTCAAAGAACCGAGTCACTAAAATGATTCAAACGTCCCATCACTAGTGTGTATGTGTGTGTGTGTGTGTGTGTGTGTGTGTGTACTTTCACACACACCAGTTCACCGAATAGAGACTCACTTGTTTTACCATTTTCTGGTAAAATTCTTGTACTTTTACTCAACATTGCTTTCAGGCACTTTATACAAGACTGATTACACGCTGCATGGGGCTGGTGAGGGAACGACTCTTTATAGCTTTTATAATGTATAGAATTTTATAACGTATGGAATATCTGTTTAATCCATAACTATAAATGGATAAAAAGGACAAGTATAATTGTTGGTCGATAATCACATTCATGCTGTTAAGCATCATTGGGTGAGTCATGACTTTACTACAAACAGTATCTTATTTGATCATTAGCAGGAATTCATCACTGAAAGGAAATGGCCTTTTTTTTTTAAAGTTATAATGGTCTGTAGTGTAAAGTGTGAATAAGAATAAAATTTCTGCAGAATCATTTTCAGAAAGAAATCAGCAGGAAGTATAAGTACACACACACACACACACACACACACGCTGTGTGGTTATTACACATTAAAAACCTCTAATAGCCCCACATACATCCTCGCTTATTTGCGAAAACCCCAGCCTTTATGAGTTCTGTGCCGAACCCAGTCACACTGCTTTATAAATAAACCCACTTACTGAAAAAGAGGATTAGAGAATGATTTTCCCACTTTGTCCCAGGAGCTTGTGGGGAAATTTGGCCTCACATCAGATAAAATACGACAAGAAACCAAGCTCTGAAGAGAAAGGGATTGAATTGCGTCAATGCTGCAGGTGGACTAGCAATATCGAACAATAAACCCACACCAACAAACATCTGGAAATGATTTCTCGTTTGGCTCGGATGTTATGTGAAATTCACAAACGATAAAGTAAACAAGTGTATAACAGGGTGAAGAACACCGCCCTCGTGGTGAAAAGGATAACGGGACACAATTAGGGCTGTCTGGCATCTTTAAGATGAGGTAAAATAGGACACAGGATATCTTAGGGATATAAATTTGTGACTATGACATGCGGTTGAGTGTAAAAGTTTGTGCATCCTTTAAATAGAGAAGATACAAAACATTTAGAGTGGAAAATGAACAAATGTGATTTAAGGTGTTAATAGTAAGTCATATTATTATAACACACACACAGTCAACTTCTGCACTTTTTCTCCACCCTGTTAGTCTCAGGATCAGACTGACCAGAACATCTTCACCTAAATGTCTCTCCATAATAGAAATGCAAGTTCTGAAAGGACTGTTTAAGTTTAATTGGAGCTGAGCACATTAATCTAACACTCATTTACAATATTGGTCCATTTACAAAAACGGTCATTTCGACCCAAACTGAAGATCAGCCATCCGTTATGTTGATTAACATCTCAGTTGGAAGCATCGAACCATAAAACTCTCTCTCTCTCTCTGTGTCCTTCTCTCTTTTTCTCTCTTGCTCTCTGCCCTAGATCAGAGCAGGTGGTAAAAATTAAATAACAAGAGGACAGCAAGGGAAAAAGTTAGAGAGAGAAATAACAACATGTCCGACCTTCTGGCTGAGGGATCTCAGGGTTGTGGTTGACTGACAGCTGAGATGTTTACTCGGAGTGTGGGGACAGATCACTTCCTCTCCTCTCTCCGTCATCTACACTTCCTCCTTGCTCTTTGACCTGCTTCCAGAAAATCATAATGATGACAAATGGTGGACTTTCAGGAGCTGAACTCCTTTTTTAAAGGTGTTGTGTGCAGTGTGGGTCAGAAACCCATGAGACAGGACCTGAGATAGAGAGAGAGAGAACGACTGTGGCTAAAGAAGCCAGGAGGAACAATCTGAACTTAAGTTACAGTACATGCAGGCATTTGGGATCAGAGCAGACCTCTCTTACCTAAATTGAGTATTGGGGAAAGTTCCACCCTTCTTGTCTGGGAGATGGTCCATCTTGGCTTATTCGCCTTTTATTCTTTTGTTTTTTCTGTACTTCTCTGAATGCTGCTGCACTCTGGACCCCCTCTACCTTTTTTAGTTGGCATGTACTGCCAAGGTATTTTAGCCTCTGGGCAACTGGTCAGAAAGTTGTAGGTTCAAGGCCAAGCAACATCAAGCTAAAACTGTTGGGCCCTTGACTAACCCCACCAATTCCAGAGGTGCTGTACCATGGCTGACTCGGTGCTCTAATCCCAACTCTCTAACAAACTGGGATAAGCAAAGATGCACATGTTATGTCTTCGTCCTACTTCTCACCTTTTGCTGAACCTTTACCTGGCTGTTACCTCCAGATTCCTTTCAGTTTCTTCAGCTCTGAGCCAGACATCCCATAAGGACCAAAGAATGACTCATGATCGACTTCCTTTAACCCTGTACTCCACACCCTTATTTCATCTATTGGATCTCCAATCATTCCACTTTGCAAAGTGTTGACTTTTTGTCTTGATTATTCCTCGTGATTATTCCATGTTGTACTCAGTGCAAATGTACAGTAAGCCTCTTATTTTTGTTCTCATGCAGTACGGTTATCGGGGGCGGGGCTTGTAGGACGACTTTCACACACACAAACTAACGGAGTGCAGTGTAGCCCTCTTGTTTTTTTTGTCTCTTCACAAATTAAACACCCATTATTGTTTACTGGTGGTTTGATCCTGTTCCTGTTTTCCTCTACCCTTGTTTTCATGTTTGTAGATCAGACACCATAAAAGACACGTTACCTGATATTTGGTTCAGCTCGCTTTATTTGCATGGCAAGGTCCTAATATGTTGTTATTACATTATTACTTCTATAGTAACATTTCATTCACGGGATTTTGTGGAACAACATAATTTCTACGATGTTGGAATAAAATGATTGGGGTGTGCTGTGTTTTAACAGTATTAAACTTATTGTGATACCGTATAAATCATTAATTTGTATTTTAACGCAGAAGCGAAGTCTCACCAATTGAGCGGAACCCTAGAAGATACTGTATGGGAACCTCTTGTACAGCACCTGTTACACTTTAAAGACTACTCTTCTGCCCTTAAGGGAAAAAATACTTACCTGTACCATTTTTTTCTGACAGAATCTCTTCCTGTTCTTGTTTTCCCATCCTCCTAAAAGATAGGTTTGCCTTGACTATGATTCTTGGATATCTGCTGATAAGGGAATCTCAACACGTACCTCCAACAGCCCCAGGCTCCAAATGTTACACCATCTTTCGGGAATGCACTGGGTTTTAAAACATCCCTCAGTGTGATACGACCTGCTTTCTTCATTCCATACTCCCATCTCCATCTTACACACACACACACACACACACACACACACACACACCACATACACATAACTAGTGTCATGTTTACTGGTTCAAATCCAAACAGGGTTGAAATGAAACTTTAACAAGTGAAGCGTAACCCAAAGCAAGGTCAGTGCTGGGGAGTCCAATGTACTTTTCCTCAAACAGCTCTGGGTCGTCTTGAGAATTGAACTCACGACCTTTCAGTAGCAACTGCAAAACCCTAAACTCAAAGCTCCCAACATCATAAACAACAGTGCTTGAGGTTAGGGCTGTGTGATTGCTGCATTTGCAGGATGGGTTTCAGCAAGTCAGCAAGGATTGTAAATACTTTTGGAAAGCGGCCACGTTGTAAACACGCTTTGGGAATTTTCTCTTACATGGCTGAATAAATGCAGGCGTTTTGTTTTCAGTTTTTTATTGCTACATTTTCCTTAAAACCCCTTTTTGTGATCTTTTCATGGGATCAATCTTGATGATGTACAGAGTATGATTTTTTTCCCCAGCACTGGTAACTCAGTCCTTCAGTGACACAGAGCTCTTCTTGTTTACTTTGAGTTCATTGTTGTAAACAGGTAGTTCGTTGTATTACTGGCACAGGTGTAACTTTTCCTTTAATTACTACATGATGCCGAAGCTGCTGTAATGATACACACTGTGTGTTTTGCTATTAGGGGAAAATAATCAACAGTGAGAAAGCGTGATGCAGCAAAGTAACCATCCGTGTGCTGATTATGTTTCCTCAGGGCACTCTGGTTTCCTCCCACAGTCCAAATACATGCAGAGTTAGTGTGTGTGCCCTGGGATAGACTGGCACCCCCTCCAGGGTGTATCTCGCCTTGTGCCCAGAGTCCCCTGGGATAGGATCCTGGCCCCCTGTCACCTTGTACAGGATAAGCACTGTATGATGATATATGAATCAACATGAGTAATAAGTACTGAACATGTGGTACTTTTTCTTTATTCCTAGTTACAGTTAATGTTCTGTGAAACACAGTTCGTTCCAGTTCCCCCTCACATTACAGCAGCTCATGTTCATGTGTCAGACAACCTAAAGTTAGTGTTATGAAGCACTGACACTGGAAACTCCTTCCAAACGTTACATAAACATCTCCTTATTACGTTTTTTTTTATTTTATTTTTTTATTATAATGCATACAGAAGCTTTGAAAGTTTCCCCAATGGGACAATCAAAGGCACCGGAGTAGGTCTTTTATGCATTTCAAATTTTAAATACTTCATGTTCCCAGGTTGAGTGTAAAAGAGTGTAAAAGAACTGAGTATGTTCCCCTGAGACTCGCACTCCAGAGGCAAGTCTCATTTCCCAGAAATATGCAGACTTTCTATGGTTTTCTTAGGAAATAACAGGATGATTAAGGGTATTCGGCTTAGAAAAAAAAGGGCAAGGGAAAACTCTTTGATGTTTGGTTCCACATAGAACCTTTCAAGGGTACTCCCACAGGGAAACCAACAAATATAGTTTATTAAAAACCAAAAAACAACAAAGTGTGTTTCATGAAAGGTGAGCTACAGTGCAAACCTAAAGAAAGAAGCTGATTGGTTAATTATTATTATTTTTTAAAAACATGTAAACAAAAAGATTGACTATGTGCTTATTAAATTTTTTGAGTTATCAAACACTCAAGATGCTCTGAGGATGTTAAAAATAAAAGGGTGTGTGTGAGACTGTTACTTTAGCTCCTGATCGATGTTTTAGGGAGAATAACGCACACGACAGTAGCATAAATATAGCTCGAGGAGTGCACTCGCTGAACGATGGATTTCCTTCGGCCCATCAGAACTCGCTCAGGTGGAACAGAGGTATCGATGTCAACATCGCGTTTCGGCAAAGAGATATCGAGCTGCTTTGTCCTGCTGACAGAAATATTTACAGCGTTTCAGAGGAAAGCGTGGCCTCCACTCGTCTGACAACGATCCTGATGATCACTGTGACGTGTTCTGTAGATGGCAGATTTACTGTGAACTAAATGAGACTGAAGGATGCTTTCCACTGCAGGAGCTCCTGTAGAGTCAGTCCTAGTGACCTTTAGGTTCATGAGTTTCATCTGCGTTGCCCCTCATTTACTGCTGTGGATTTGATCTGTGAACATGAGAACAGAAATAAAAGATGGATAAATGGAAACAGGAGCCTTTAAAGAAACCCAAGGCACATATTCCCAATATATCCTCTCATTGAGCTGCAGTGTGTTCTGGGAAATCCTTCGCATTTAATTACATCAAGATCACGTCATGCTTGGAAGCCAGAGAGTGCTCCAGTATCGGATCCCAACTGAAGGTGTTAATGTCTCTAGTCTCTTAATGCTCATCAAGGTATCCTTCATAATGGCACCACTGCACTGATTACAAAAAAAACGGTAGCATAAAAAAATACTTACCAAATCAGAGACGTTAACTAATATTTTTTTGTATGTTGTAGATTAATAATTGTACATTTTGTAGTCAGTAAGGTGGTACAATAGTCCAACCAAGAGGTGAAAAAAAGCATGAAATATGTTTTTTGGCTTTATATACATTAGTATATATACAGTATATAGACATTATATTTCTAACCTTGACAATTTTTCGGAGATAAAAGAATGCTATCTTAGTAATAGTATCTACATGAGCTTCATATAAAAGACTGGAATCAATAATCACACCGAGGTCTTTTACACACGTAGAAAGTGATCAGAAAGCTTGAACTGCATGAGGTCCTAGTACCAGTACTTAGTGTGTCTGGTCAGAAGTTCTTATCTTATGTCTTTTTCATAAATCTCTTTCTTTACAGCAGACCTACCTGACATCAGAACTTGTCAGAAAAACCCGGTGGTGCTGAGAAGAGCTGTCAATCATCACCACATCGCTGCAGATGTTCTGTTTGTGTGTGTCTGTGAATGTCTGTCTGTGTGCTTTATCGCTCAGATATTTCACACCTGAGCTTCTACATGAAAACATGGTGTCCTCTGGGGTTTTGGTAGTGGCTGGTGGGGTGTAAGAGGTGGTGATGGTGTAGCATGGATGATGGATCAGGACCTCGGGCTACTCTATTGACTGGATTGTTGAAAATATCTCACAGAGTAAAGTAAAGTAGAATTATGTGTAGAAAAGAAAAGACAGATCCTGTGTGACAGAACAAACCTGTTTATCATGCTCGTTTCTTCTCAGGTCCCAGTCGGTGGTAATTCTCTTCATGTATAAATCAAATTTCTGGTTATATAGGACCTCAAACTGAACAGATACATCTTTGTTATAAACATGTCACGCATATAAAGCTTCATATTTTCCGAAAGATCAAAACAAGCCCTGCTGTGGCCGAGCTCATACGGCGCTGTGAAATTAGTGCTTGAAAAACCTCGGAGAGTTCCTGAGGTGCGAAATGTTCATCTAAAGCTCGAGAGGTTTGGTAATGGAAGATGTGGCCCAGAAAGAGCTGAGAGCTTCAGAAATAGCCAAGGTGTGAACAGGCTTAAGGATTACACCTGTGGGACTCTACCAACAACATCTCACTCGCTTTCTCTTTTTATTCCTCTCTTCTGGTCTCCCTCGCTCTCGCGATGATGATGATGATGATGATGATGATGGTGCACTTGTAGCTGCTTTGTTTTTATTCAGTACTGTAACTACAGATTATTCTGTAAATACACTCCAAAACACTACAAGGACAATGTTATATACATAAATACCATGCTAGAAATGTTTCACACAGAGTATTAATCAGAGATGTGGCTTATCTGGAAATAAGAATTATTAATTTATTAATTAATTTGAGTACATTACCAGAGGTCTTGGTGATCTGCACACTGACCATGAAGTTCAATGTAGTATGAAAATGACTTACAGTACAATGTAAGTAATGGCGGCCAAAGTCCAAAACACTCATTCCGTGCAAAAATTCATTTCAAAGTTCAGCTAAAACTCATATGAAGTTTCTGCAGTGCCACTGAGATAAATCCAGCTGGTATCATTCAAAGTTATGCTGTATTTAGTACAAATGTAAATCTTTTTTTTTTTCATGGCTAGTTCTGATTAGCCACACGGTTAGTTCCAAGGAAAGAAAATAAATTGATATGTTTCATGAAATGAGTTGCACAGTGAATATTGTTCAGTTTAATTCAATTCAATTCAATTTTATTTGTATAGCGCTTTTAACAATTGACATTGTCCCAAAGCAGCTTAACAC
>JAQMYJ010000040.1:31390392-31408478 GCA_030014305.1 Clarias laeviceps | reverse complement strand
CTGGGGTGGCTGAGGTCCTTCACGATCTTCCTGGCCTTGGTCCAGCACCGCTTGCTGTAGATCGAGTGCAGGTCAGGAAGCTCGATGCGGATGATGCGCTCAGCTGAACGTACCACCCTCTGTAGGGCTCATCTGTCCTGCATGGTGCTGTTTCCAAACCAGGTTGTGATGTTTCCCATCAGAATGCTCTCTATGGTGCAGGAGTAAAAGTTCCTGAGCACCTTGGAGGGCAGTCTAAAGTCTCTCAAGCGCCTGAGGTTTTAGAGACGCGGTCGGGCCTTTTTTACCACAATGTTGATGTGATAGGACTATGACAGGCCCTGCGTGATGTGAACACTGAGGTATCTGAACCTGTTCACTCTCTCCACTGGGCTCTCGTTGACGATGGGGGTCTGATGGTTACTCTCCTGCTTAGTGCTGAAGTCCACTATCAACTCCTTTGTCTTGTTTATTGTTCTTCTCGCACCAGTTCTCCAGATTCCCAATCTCCTTCAGGTAGGCCGACTCATTGTTGTCAGAGATCAGGCCCACCATGACGGTGTCATCAGCAAACTTAATAGTGGTGGAGTTGGTAGTGGCCACACAGTCATTCGTGTATAAAGAGTACAGCAGGGGGCTCAGAACAAAACCCTGAGGGGCTCCAGTGCTGAGAGTGAGGGAGGCTGAGACATGTCCACCCATCCTTACTGCCTGTGGTCTGCCAGTTAGGAAATTAGAGATCCACTGGCACAGAGATGAGCTGAGTCCCAGGTGCTCCAGCTTGGTGGTGAGTGTGGAGGGAATTATGAATAATTACGAAGAGACATGTCCGCGTTCGTCATACCGGATGTTGGTGCTTTATTGTCCGTTATTGTTCTTAGTCTCTGCCACAGGCTCCTAGAGTCACTCTGTTGGAGCTGTGACTCTAGTTTCCTCCCTCTGAACCAGAACTTCCTGTTTGAGCCTTTGTTTGTATTTTGGCATGAAGAAGATGGCCGCGTGGTCGGATTTCCCAAATGGAGGGCAAGATTGTGCCTTGTAGCCGTCCTTGACCGTTGTATAACAATGATCCAGTGACCTTTCGCCCCTGGTGGGGCAGGTGATAAAAGTTTGGCGCTGCGCGTTTGAGGTTGGCATGGTTGAAATCCCCCACCACAATAAGCACAGCGTCCCAGTGCTGTGTTTGGTCCTGTGTGAGTGCCTCATGCAGCCCGCATAAGGCAGTGTCCGTGTCCGCTTGTGGTGGAATATAAACTGCGCTGACTATGACCGATGTAAACTCCCGAGGAAGATAAAAAGGATGACACATGATGGACAGTAGTTCCAGGTTGAATTACCATGCAAATTGAGGTGACATGATAATACAAGACATGCTATAAAAAACTGGAATAGAAGAGGTGTGTTTAAAAGCAATTTTCCTCTGGGATTAATAAAGTTCTTTGAATCTTGAATCTTGAAAAGCATGCTACATGTGTTATGATGTTCTGGACCTGCTGTCCAGGCCAGCATTGCTAAACAGGCTAATAACAGACTTAGCTACATGGAAACCAAGCAAAATATGGTAAGAGATGTCACATACTCTACACTACAATATGAAACTAGTAGACTTGCTAAATGCTAAATGCACCAGAGTGGGCAAACAACCCATGCTGCCATGCTAATACCAGAACTTATGAAGGAGTTAAAATTTTATCACTTAAGATACACTAAATATGCTAGACCAGGTGTTTACATTGTTTATATAAAACCTGCTAATTATGGGAAACCAGTTAAAATGTAGAAGTTATGCTAACATGGAAGAAATGCTAGAGAAAACACTAGAATTGCTAGGAAATGTGATAAGGCATCCAAACAGCACACTGTAGCGTAAAGAAAACTTTAGGAATACTCCTAGCGTGGAAATGCAGCGCAAATGAAAGGCTAATGGTCCCGTTTGTAAAAGCAACAAGACAAGCTAGGATTCTTGCTAAATACACATTTGCTAAATACAAGAGATCTGGTTCCAGATCACCTGGTTCCATGCTAGGATTCAAAACTAGAAGACGTGCTGAGACCAAACCTGTTAGGAAACATGCTGAATGAACTGTGACAGAACGGCATTAGAAAAATGTTATCTTAAGACAAGCAAACATCCAGCACTTGTCATGTTAAGACATGCTAGGAAACATGCTAATTTGTAAGACGTGATGCTAAAGCTGCTATAATAATATTTGGGACAGTTATTTTTATGAACTAGGGCAGAAATGGAGCTCAGATGATCAACCATGTGTGTGTGTGTGTGTGTGTGTGTGAATAGTACTAAGGCCTGTGTGTTATGCTAAGCAGCAGGTCGTACAGTACTTGTTATTTTTGCCTGCAGGGAGAGGAGCTCTGTCAGGCTGAACACTGGCTCCATAAATCAAAGCTCATGTGTAACTGAATCACGCTCCTCACCTCTCACACCACGACCTCATCTTATTTTTTTCCCTCTTGTGTTAATTTAAGGCTTTGCATTCTGCAAGAGATACACAGTGACATGATTCAAGAAAAAGATAAAGAATAGCGTTCCAGAACATTCCATGTCTTCACATGAAAAAGGTTTTTTGTGAAGTTCAGATCATCACTGTTTTCAGACAGAAGCTCCACCCAGTGAATGTGGAAACATTCTACTGAATGTGAGCAAATAATATCGCCCTATACACATCAGAATTCATCCACCTACTTTTGTCAGCAGTCACATCATCATTAAATGCAAGAAAATTTGTTCTGCTGACAGCCTAACATGCCCACGCTGTACAATAAGGTGGAATGCTTCAGATTATCAGCAGTTCCCTGTCTTCTCCATACACTTCTGCTACAAGTTGACCTCATCTGTCTGTGGGATGTTGTTCCTTCACTGCCTGGCAAAGTCTGAAGCCGAGTTCCCACTTTCACAATTTTTGCTACAAATTGCTATAAATCCGCAAATTGTAGTCGTACTGCGACGCCTTTTCAGGGTTATTCCCAGTGATTCACAGCCTTGGTGGCATGGGGTAGGAACTTTCAGAAACATGCTGAAAGAATTTGTGATAGAGCTGTGGCTTTATGTGACTTGAACGTGTGCCACATGTTCACTGCATGTTTCCATAAGCCTACTCGTGGCCTTCAGTTTGCAAACGTAACTATCATAACCATCCAAGCGTGACAAGCTACAGTACACTGTGATACGCTGCATCATGTAATGGGAAGAGTATGCAGAGCATAACAGATTCAAAAAGGCATCTCAGCAACGGATACTAGGGAGCTCAGGAAATGGTGCCATGGAAGGACACAGTTTTGGAACTTTTGTGGCAAAATAGTGAAAGTGGGAACTTACCCTGTTCATCCTGTTTGTGGCTTGAACACCCTGTATTAGTTACTCAGTTTTGCATGACTTTCAGTACAGCCCTTCTGTACAAGGGTGAGTCAAAAATTATCCACACTCCGGTCATATTAAAACTTCTGTTGGCTGCACTGTCTTATCAGTGCTTTCTGTTCAAGGCTCCTGTCTCCCCAGTCACTGCTGTGTAGGTATAAACATGTTGCATCAGTTAATTTGTAACTGCGGTGTGGGCAAAAATTTATGCCCCCTCTTGTGATTTGCAGGAATGAAGAGTAGCGTGCAGTGATTAATTTTTTTTGTGGTCTAAGGGTGTACCTAGTGACATTATTTATCAAATACTTTGTGTGCAGAAAGTGTTTTGTCGCTAGAAGTGTGCATACATGGATAGACGAGTTCAAGGAATGTTGCACAAGTGCGTTAAAACTTTGGATTTGGAGATGTCCAAAAGGTTGTTTGTTTGTTGTTGTTTACATCCACATTGGCAGACAGTCTTATCCAGAGTGACTTACAAAAGTCCTTCCATGAAAGAGTTTCCGTCATTGGATAGATCCTTACACAAGGCTACTAGGTCACTAACTAAGCACCAGTCAAACACTGTTGGAAAGTTTGTTTTGTTTGTTTGTTTGTTTGTTTGTTTGTTTGTTTGTTTGTTTGTTTGTTTTTGGGGGGGACCCAAATATTGAAGAAACGGATACATCTTAAGTTATTGTTTAAAGTATAAACAGTCTAGATGCATATGTTCCTCAATCTCTGAGAGATGGTGGGACCAGACGAGACTCAGGAGAACATGCGGGGTGTGATTAGAGCTAAGAGGTAAGTGGTGCTTGGACATTTTGAGCTTTGTAGGCAAGCTTCAGGGTTTTGGATTTGATGCAGGCAGCTACAAGAAGCTAGTGCAGGGAGTGGAGAAGTGGAGTAGTGTGGGAGAACTTGAGAAGGTTGAAAATGAGGCATGCAGCTGCATTCTGGATCAGGCGTAGAGGATGAAAGGTGAACAGGAGTGAGTTGGAGTAGTCCAGTCTTAAAATTAAAAAGGGACTGAACAAGCATTTGAGGGGAAAATGAAAATTCAGAGTTACCCCAAGATCGCGGACAGTGGCTGAAGGAGAGATCTGATTGTTGTCCATTGAGATCACAAGGTCTTGAAAGGGGATAAATCACCTGGAACAGCATTTCAGTTTTACTAAAAGATGTCTGATAGACATGCTGTGATCCGGTTGGAAATCTGAGTGGAAAGGAAAGAATGAGTTGCATGTCATCTGAATAACAATGGTATGAAAATCCATGAGATGATATGACCCTGCCAAAAGGCTGGGTACAGAGGGAGAACAGAAGAGGACCAAGTACCGGGCCTTGTGGGAAACCAGTAGAGAGTTTGCATAGAGCAGATGTGGATCCCCTCCATGTCAACTCACATGAACTATCTTCCAGGTAGGAAGCAAACCATTGCCATGCCGTGCCATAGATTCCAAGGCTTGTAAGCATAGATAAGAGAGTCTTGTGGATCCCTGTGTCAAATGCAGCCGAGAGGTCCAGGAGGATGATGAGAGATGACTGTTGTTGTTATTGTTCAGTTGGTTTGGGGATTTGTTGAAGTATTGACTTGCCTATGCAATTTTTGTTCAATATTAATTATTTTCAAAGCAATTTACATGAAGGACTATATACTTTTGCCTAAGTTTTGGAAATATTGAGTATATAAATCAACAAATTATGCGATCGATTATCTTTTTTTTTTATAAATTTTTTATAAAACTGTTCAGATTACTGTACATCTATGTAGCAGGTTTATATGATTCTCTTGCAAATAACACTGTATGGGGAAATAATTTTAAAAGTCAGGGTTGAATTGGAAAAACTGTGTGTGTGTGTGTGTGTGTGGGAAGTAGTTAATCAGAACACACAGCTGAGTCAGGAACTGGAGCTGGAAGAAAACCTTGTGTGGCTAAATGGAATTGAATTTCGTGTTTCCACTTGAGATCCTCAAAAAAAAAAAAAAAAGATTTTTTTTTTCTGTATTAAACACTTTGTGGTTTAATATGCTCTCACTAATTTGAACCCTGCATTTAGTGGCAATTACACACTGTAAGTGTCGCTGGTGAGAAAATAATAACGTCTAACACAGACTTAATGGGCTTTGAAGCAAAATTCACTTTTTAGTCATGTTTAGATGCATCTCCAGTGTGTGAGTATGAGCAAAAAACAGGGAGAAGAAAAAAACAGAAGTGTGTTTTTTCCAAGTGCTTCTTGGCCAGGGTTTAAACAAGCTGAAAAGTTGTTTCTCCCTATTGTGCCCTCATAGAAGAAGATCAATTCCCTGGCTTGTTGCTTAGCTCCGCTGTTCCCTGGAGGGGCGTGGCTCAGTTACAAAGACCCTGAAATGGCAAGTTTAAAAGAGGGTGAAATAAAGGGTTGAGGTTTAAATGAATGCATTATCTTAAGGATATTTCAGCAGGAGCATTAACGCCCACACACACACACACACACACACACACAATGGGGGAGCTCTGAGACCTGTGTGACCTTCTTTAAGAAATAGTAAAACATGGGAACTTTAAATGGTTCATTTGCCATGAACTGTTCTAGTTGCAGTGAAGATAAATAAAGCTTTATTTTCTCTCTCCACATTGTCTTTCTGTACTGTAGATATGAGGTTGAGCTACACTGAATTTCATTTAATAGTGTATTGTTTATTGCAGGTTATTAAAATAATGCGGCACAGCGGTTTATTGTCGAGTGCTGTGGACTCACACCTGCAGGGTTTTGGTTTCGATTCCTGCCTCTGTGTGCGTGGTGTTTGCCTGTTCCCTCATGCTTGATGGGTTTCCTCTCCAGTTTCCTCCCACAGTCCAAAGACATGTAGTGTAGGTTTTTCTAAGTTGCCTGTAGTGTGTGTGTTGGCTGTGTGAGTGGGTGTGTCTTGTATACGGTGTGTAGAAGTTATATGTCATTGTGCCCATCCTTCAGCTCGGATGGAGTGATTATGATATTAATGGACCAGTTCTTACTGCTTCGCTCACTAATAATAAAATTCTTTTATTGTTGTTTTTCTTTTTAATTTCAGATTACCATCAGAGGATTTTAAACAATGCACCTGTTAAATTAGAGCTGTGTGTTCACACCACGTTTTAATCCGAGTCTGTGTTTGAGTATTTCAGGCTCGGAAGACAAAGCACTCTTCTTCTGAATCCTGCTCGAGGATTAATTATCGAGGGACAGCAGGAAAATTGGAAATGCTTATCTGCTGTGTGAAATAATGCCGTGTAGCGGCGCAGCTGTACCGCGCTCCCCCGAGTTCGTGCGAGTCCCAAAGCGACCCTCAGAGTGGAGGGGAAAAAAAGAAAAGGAAATGATTTGATGAAGTGTGGATGAGTCGGTAAAATAAATTCACGAAATAAAGAGATTACGGCTCTGCGTTTTTTTTCTTCTAAAAAGCTGAACAAAAGGAAAAGATAATTAACGCTAACTTGACTTTGAGGCTTCGCTGCTGGAGATTAAAAAATTAATCAAGAATCAAGAATTGTTTGAAAAAAAAACAGAGAACAGACTAAAGAAACTCCTGCAGTGATGGGTTTAGAGCAGATCATCCTTCTGATTGCTTTCTGCTTCTCGAAGTTCCAGGAGCTAGCAGCTAGTCAAGATATGCTAGTTAGCTACATGCTAATATGCTAGTTAGCTTAATGCAACTGTTGGGTCCAAAATAAAAAGTTAATTCAATAATAAATTTAGATTCACGGTTTAGCATTAGTCTTTAATTTAGACAGACAAAATTTTATTAACTTTATTTGAAAATAATATTAATAAAATGCTAAATAAATGTGTCATTCTTATCAGTATTTTACATGTCTTCAAAACAACAAAGGAAATTTTTTTAAATCTATTTGTTTACTTTAAAAATTATTCTAGCATTTTATTTATTTATTTATTTAACATTTTATTTATTTGTTTAATTAAATATTTATCTAGCATGTATTTATTTATTTATTTATTTATTTATTCTTTGTTTCTGTTAGGGGTATGGGAATTTGTTTAATTAATTTTTTACCTAGTAATTTTATTCGTTAATTTTGCATGATTTATTTATTTCACATGTTTATCTATTTATCTATCTACTACATTTATTTATTTGTTTGTTTGTTTGTTTATTGGCATCCACATATTTCGATTTTGTTTATTGTATAATTGTCTGTTTATTATTATATCATTTACCTTTTTCTTCCAAATGATTCCATCAGTAAATAAAAGACAATAACAGTTGGTTTAATCCACATTTATATTTGAAGTGAATCTACTTTTTAATATTTTGCATTATTTTATTTTTGTCTCTCTGTTTATTTGTTTTGTTTGTTATATTCAGGAAGGTCTCCTCAGCACCATGACATCAGATAGGCATGATGTAACTCCTAATCTTAGACATAATCCTGTTTCCATGGATTACAATAAACTTGACTATTTAAACTACAAATTTTAGAGTCAGGTCTAAAAATTTCCACACCCTGATTTCCATACCCCGCATCGGATGTTAAAAGACAGTACAGTACCTCAGTCCCCTGGTATTAGATTAGATTTTTAGCCCTTTCTGGAGGCCAATTTGTCCAGGCATTTTTGCTGGAATCTAATCTCTGATGATCTAGGGCGTCTGTTATCTGTCGCTAAATTGCGCTGCATCTGTTAGTCCACCTGCTAGCTAATCAGATGCATCGCTGTGGTAAAATTAATTGAATCCATCCCCATGCTGACAATTTATAATTTCCTATCATCGCCTCTGTCAGGGAGAAGGCCGTCATCTTTTTCTCATCTGTATTTGTTTGTGGTGTTGTTGTCGCTGTGAGGATGCGTGGGTGCTGAAGGGATGCTGCGCCGACTGCGAGTGGGATGAAAGCGGATAGACAGTTTATCAGGAAGATGTCTCGGATGAATGCGGGCTAGACGGCTAATTAAGAAGTTTAGGAGATGTGCTTTGGGGAAACAGAGCGAGCAGGACAATTAGCACTGCTATACGCCGACATGGCACAGGAAACAGAGGAGTCAAAAACTCTCAGTTCCAAAAAATGATTCCAAATACATGAGCGATTAGTTACAGAGTTAGAAGCATTAAGGTTACACAGGGTTTGATTTAAAGGGTCTCAATTTCCATAACAATGTCTGACTGAAAAAAAAAAAAAAGCTCAAAGAAACTTTCTCTGATGCAGGAGCAGTATAATGGTGTGGACTCTGAATAGTGAAAGAGAAATTTTCCTCCGCTGCCTCTGCAATCACTTTTAGTCTCACAATGGTTTCGTCTTCACTCCATCACTCGTCTGTCACTACTCTTTTACCCGCACGTCATTTATATTCTGTTCACCGACGTCTCCATGAGCTCAGGATCTCATGCACACATGCCGAAATCTAGCGAATTAAGGACTTTCTGGGATTTCATTTCCATGTTATCAGATTGACCTCCCCTATAAATCACTTTAAACATCCATAGTATTGCACTATAGCCCCTCTTGTTGGGCTGCTTAAAGTATAGGCACCCCTTTATCCTACATTTCCTTGTTTTCTCCTCCAACTCATCCACTGCTGTTTCCCACCCATCGGTCAGCTTTACACATGGAGAAGTGCTAGCCACCCTCTTTTGCATACATGAGTTACCTGAGGTCCATGATTGGCTAGTGTTGCTATGATTGACAGAGGAGAAAGAGTATGCCCCACCCACTCTAATATCACCGGCAATGTTGATCACTTTTTATATTGTTACAACTATATTATAACATTAGGGTTCCTGCTAAGAAACTGGCCTGTAAAGTCTATTAAATACGGAGAAAGTCATTATTAGATAGCAGAGTGTGTTAGTGGTTTAAGTCTTGATTTGTGTGTGTGTAACACAATTTAACATTCGCACCCAAGAAACACTCTCCCAACCAGCAGAGGTCGCTCTACACCGAGTTTGCTTACTATTTGTTTCACTTGTACCTTGTGTTCTCTTTATCTTTTACTCAACCATTTGGGAATCGTACTAAAAAATGTTGAAAACGTTTACATTATGAGCTTGATCGTTATATTATATTTCAGTGCTCTTGAAGAATGAGGATGGGTTCCCTGTTGAGTCTGGTTCCTCTCAAGGTTTCTTCCTATTGCCATCTCAGGGAGTTTTTCCTTGCCACTGTCACCTTCATCCTCAGCTTGCTCATCAGGGACAGTCTTATCATTTTGATTCATACATGTTCACATTCCATACAGACTTAAATAATTATTTTAATTGTGTTAAGCTGCTTTGCGACAATGTCAATTGCTAAAAGCGCTATACAAATCAAATTGAATTGAATTGAGTTTTTCAAAAAAAACAAAACATGGTTTCCGAAACTGCAGGTCAGCTTTCTGATAAGCTACTGTTTCTATATGAAACAGGTCATTTACAGAAACTTCATTACAACATTTTTTAATAGGAATTTAACATTTATGGAAGGAGTCCATGTTTCAGGCAGCAGTAACGCTGTAACATCTTCAAGACAGAGGAGTTTACGCTGTGCAGTTTCTCAGTAACAAGCTGCAATTTTTTTTTTTGTCTTATTTGTCTTCTTAAGAGTCGGTCTATATCTGCTCAGAGGCTTAGTTGAGATGCAGTTCTCTCCTTGTCATTTCTCTTCATCCCCAATTTTGACCTTTTCCGGACTGTTTGGATGAAACAGGATTTACTTTTGATTATCATGTCTGGCTGTGATATGAGAGGAATTCTTAACACGGTATTTCAGTTGCAGATGAAATACATTGTCATGTAACTGAGAGAAATGTGTTCCTGCTGTCAATCTTTTGGCTTATTATAATTCACGCCACTCAAACTTCAATTGGACCACATTGCTGATCCTATGGTATCTCAGAACACAAGTTCATTATTTGACTTTTTTTTTTGCTGTTTGGAATGATCAAGACACAACGGTATGAAATGTGGGTGCACAGACTTTTGCACTTGAGGCTGTAGGAGCCCTAATGCCTCAACTTTATTCAATACGTATAATAACACAATGTGTCCATGCATGTTTATATTCAAAGAATTTAGCTGGATTTCTCATCCTAAATATTAACAAGTTAGTCATTTCAACTGTTCAGGTGAAGTTTAATTATTTTTCCCACTTGGCCCAGATACTAGAGTACGACTGATGATCTTTCTAGCCATCCTCACAATATTCTTGAAAGCATAGAGATCCGAGACAGCATAGTTCCTAAACCAGGCAGTGATACAGTGCCTCAGGATGTGCTTGAGTGTCGCTCTATAGAATGTGGTGAGGACAGGAGGTGGGAGACGGGCTTTTCTCAATCCTTCACAGAAAGGAAAGACGCTACTGGGATTTCTTCGCTGTTGAGCAGGTGGTTAGAAAGCAGGTGATGTTCTCTGCCAAAAATAAACCCCAAGGAATTTAGGAATGATTATCTCCATGCAGGAGCCGTTTATGTTCAGTGGGGAGTGGCTTGTCTGTGTTCTCCTCAAGTCAACAAACATCTCTTCAGTTTTGTCCATGTGCAGAGACACGTTGTTGGTTCTGCACCAGTAGATTAGCTGCTGCACCTCCTCTCTGTATACTGCCTCGTTGATGATGAGGTTGGAGCGGTGCATTGCTGCACAGTCATGAGCCAGCAGAATTAACAGCAGTGAACTGAGCACACACCCCTGGGGTTCCACAGTGCTCATTGTGGCAGTGCTGGAGATGCTGTTCCTGATCCAAACTGACTGAGGTCTCTTAGTCTAGGATCCAGTCTCTCCTGGGCACTGGCATAAGGCAACACTGTGGACTGGAGGCACAGTCCCTTCAGCAAGTCAAGGTTAGGCAGTCTCTCCAGGAGCTCATGAAAATGCTCGGGTGTCGCCCCCCTTGAAATAGGGGCGCCCTTGAAATATTATACACAGACACCAGTTGGTTTTTGATTTTCATAAGTTATAAAAATTAAAAAGAAGCCCTAACCCTTAACCATAAACTCTAGTCTTGACCAGAACCCTGCATTTGTCCCAGGATAGATTTTTATCAGTGAAGTCTTGAATAGGACTTGCATTTTCCGTGATGTTTCCTTGCATCGAGAACTCGAAGTGCTCGGGTCTTGTGCTGATGCAGAAATGTTCTCTGCTGAATTTGACATCTTTTTCCATCGTACACATGGCCTACTTTTTAACATGAGCTTGACACTTCAGTCAAGCCTTTAAGGTCACCCTGCTTGTGAAATATGTCCATGAGGTTCTCCATCTCCTTTACTGACCAGCTCTTTGAAACTCCAACCTTGAAGGGAAGCACTTTGTCACTATGTTACTCAGTTTAGGCTTTTTTTCTTTCAAGTGAACCAGGGTTCAGATCTCTGGAGCGTCCACACTCCACCAAACATATTGATCTCTTGAAAAACCCAACAGACTTCAAGACGGCCTAAATGAATTTGACCTCTTGCAAACTTCATATCCTTTCATGACATTCTTGAAAGTTCCTTTGGGTCTAGATGCATCATGCGATTTGCTTTCCTTAAGAAAACAAAAACTTCACATTCTGTAGAACATCATAAATCACAGATTTTACTGTTTTTACCGCCGACGCTCACCGACCTGCTACATGTGAGAATGAAGGATAAATCAGATTGCTTTCCGTCATCCTGCAGCCAAACAAATCCTCTCATAGGCAGCTCGATTGCCTCATCACTTCAGTGTGACAGAACTGTCAAAGTCAAGGACATACACACATACACACACACACACACACACACACACACACACACACACACCACACTGGCGTCTGTTTACCAAAATCACATTTTTCTTACCCGAACTTACAGTAAACATGAAACAGAAAAGCATTACAGCTCGTTCCTGTAACTAATCTGCCTAATGCGTCTCTAATGGACGAATCACGCTGTCCACTTACACCTCGCCCATTTGTGACTTC
This sequence comes from Clarias laeviceps, assembly GCA_030014305.1. NCBI lineage: Eukaryota > Metazoa > Chordata > Actinopteri > Siluriformes > Clariidae > Clarias > Clarias laeviceps. The sequence goes on along the minus strand of JAQMYJ010000040.1, from coordinate 31,396,259 downwards.
TCTGTCTTTCTCTCTCTCTCTCTCTCTCTGTCTCTGTCTCTCCCTCGCTCTCTGAGGGGACTGTAATGCGTTTAGGGCTGTGTTTTTGTCTCAGAGATGTGAGCTGATTCAATATTCAGTGTGCATAAAGAGACAGAAAGCGAGAGAGTAAGAGGGAAGGAAAAAGAGAAGGGGAGAAGTGAAAAGAGAGAGAGAGAGAGAGAGAGAGAGGTAAAGAGAGAAAGAAACTGTCATAATGTGATTTTGCACTCAGCTCAGGTTTGCAGTGCCATCTGCCACCACCAGAGTCCATATAGACACAATTCTCTCTCTCTCTCTCTCTGTTGGTGTTTATTTTTTGCACAAATCTGTCTCTCTGCCCTTCTGTCTTTTTGGTGCCTTACTCTATCGCTCTACCTTTCTGTCTCTCTGTCTGTCTAGATCTCTCTCTCTCCCTCTGTTCAGTCCAGTTCAGTTCTAACTCTGCCTGTCTCTGTCTGTCTGTCTCTCTTTCCTTGCCTGAAAGTGGGCGGGTCCTATTCAACAATTCGAGATGAGTGGTTTACTAAGGTGACCAATCAGGACACAGCTAGCCGATCCCTCCTAATTCAACATCCTTAACCTAAATGATAAACAAAAGAAAGAGATCGCTAGATAGAATATGATAGCAATCAAGCAAAAAGGATGAAATAAAAGTTTATCACACTCGCTGACTTTATCCAACCAGAAAACAAAGTTTGTTTCCATGGCAATTCACACATTATTGTTTATTTGCCAGTTTGAATTTTATGTAAAAGCGAGAAAATTGAAAAGAAATTGCTTTAGAGTGTGTTTTTTCGCTATGAGGAAAAATCTTGTTTTTAAAACATGTGTGTGTGTGTGTGTGTGTGTGTGTAAGTGATTTTATGCTGTACAGTGCTCCATTCCAGCTGTCCTTTAGAAGCTTTTTCTATTTCAGTTAGTTTGGTACTGTAGAATGTGTGTGTGTGTGTGTGTGTGTGTGTGTGTGTGTGTGTGTGTGTGCGCGTGCCTGTTTGTTTGCTTTCCTGTATGCGCCCTATGATTACAATCTCTAATTGCGAAATTGCTCTTAGAGGAATCAGCAGATTTCAATTATGATTGCCGTGATGAGTGCAAACACAGATTTATATATTTATTTTCCTCCTGAATGCCGCCGCATCCCGACTGAAGGGACGGCTGTGGAGTTTTAGCCAAGCGAGACACATGTACGCTCCTCTACACAGTGATAATCATCAGGACATGGATGTTTCTTCCCCGGGGCTGTTTTTTTGTGTTAAGATTTGCGATTACTCGTGCTGTTTTGTAACATCATGCAGTGTGTGTGTGTGTGTGTGTGTGTGTGTGTGTGTGTGTGTGAGAGTTATGTAAGAGGACCCCAGTGTATCACAATATGCAACTTTACATAAAGATTTTCTTTTTCCATGATTCACTAGCTGGCGTTTTTCTATTTCTAGCTCTCGTATTTGATCAGAACAATTGATAAAACAATGACGCACTGTATCGTCCAGCTTCCTGTCACGCTGTACTTACACTTCCTGTCTCACTCTATTCATTTCCATGCATGGAAAAGTGAAAAAGATGATATTTAAAAGCACATCACCTTGACAAACCGCAAATACTCTGCTGTAAAAAAAAATAATAATAAAAATCGCTAGACGTTCCAGTTGCTGCCTTAAATGTCGCCGTTCGTGGTCCAGTAACAGTGAAGTGGAAAACGCAATAATGGGCTAAATTATCATTTCACACTGAGGGAAAGCACTCTGGCCCTAATACGACGCTCTATAATGGAAGAAAAGGTTTTGAAACGAAGGTCAGTCTGGTCACCGTTTTTCATTCTGTCCTGCCGAAACATCTCGTTCCAGCATTTGAGCGCTTACACGTTCCGATTTCGTCTGCTTTGTATTGCAAAATTATTATTTATTTATTATTATTTTTCTAGCTCACAGGTGCCAGAGGGGGGGAAAAATCTCTAATGTGACTTTCTAACATCATTTTCTTTCGTTGATATATATTTTTTTAAATCCTCTATAGACCTTTTGCATGACGTAACAACATGTGTACGCCATGGTTCCACTTCTCAATGGTGAAAGGGATGTTAATTACCAGATGGCAGTGCCAAAACCCAGTCAGTGATAACACATCTCATCTTCAACAACAACACGCTGTGTCTGCAGTAATCGCGTCTAATTCGGTCTGAATCGCCTCTGAACCGTCTGTGTTCTTCGATTTACTTTATGAAGCTAACGAGCTTCTAACGCAAGGCTGACTCCCAAATCTCTCTCTGATCAAGGGCACTACTTGTGTGTGTGGAACAAGGGATTGTACAGCCTACATACTGTAGCACATAAACGCTTTCCATTCACCACTACATCGGATTTGTTAGCAAACGCAACCAAATGCAAGCGGCATCACATACAACGTTTGAGTTAATCACGCTAGGATCAAACGTCTGAAAATTAATATCCTTATTACCTCCTTCATCCATTTTCCAATTCTTGTTTTTCTTATGAACACCTTTATGTTTTGTTTTTTCGTATCTCCAAAATATACCTCAAATATTAGTTATCGACAAAACCACACAGTAGCCTAATTTACCCAAGTTACCGGTGCTTCTGCTGCCCGTTGTTGTGAATGTTGGTAGACTGAGCACCAGCAGTTAAAAGAGAATAACAGGTTTATATTATTGTGCTTGTTACGGTTTCCATAGTAACCAGTCATTCTCAGCTGCTTTAACATTTACGGAAGGAGTCTCAGGTGGCAGAGGTGAAGCTGTAAGTTTTCCGATATTTTCAGTTGTTAAACTTTTTGCATGACAAACTTCAGTTTTTTTTTTATTTTTTATGTCTTATTAAACTCAAGAAAAAGAAAAAAGCAGAGGATTTTGACGTTTACTATAATTACAGATAACGTCATGAAAACAGGAACGAGTTTGTTTTATGGAGCATCAAATGTAACTATAAACAGAATCAATGTAACGTATATCATTCTTGCTTTTTTTTTGTGGTAAAAAAGGAATAAAACGTTTCGGAATGCAGTGATAGAAGATTAATCATCTCCAGGGTGGTCAGTGTGACTGCTTTAACACTGTGACACTATAACAGCACCGCACACGGTGTTTTATTCCTTTCGTCCTTTAGATAGCATATAACATAGTGTCTATACTTTTATACTTTGTAAATGTTGAAGTTATATATTTTTTATTTTTAATAAAGTAAAGAAAAAACTTTTATCTATTTTCTTTGGTTTCTGTTTCATTTATTTCTCAAATGAGTCTGAAATAAGTAAAATGAGTGAAAACCATCAGGAAAAAAAACTCCCTAGTGAAATTCAAACCTCCCCTTTCTTTCCCTCTATCCTTCTCTCTCTCTCTCTCTCTCCTTTTTCCATTCTTCTCTCTCTCTCTCTCTCTCGCTGACAGGCTGTGTGATGAGTGTGAGGAAAAGTCCAGCGAGTATTTATCAGCAGTACTTACTCACCGGAGGAAAGAGAGAGCGATGGAAAGAGTCGGATCTGGGACTGAATTAAAGGTGGGAAGCCATTGAGATTAAATTAGGTCTTTGAGATGGTGTGGGAGTTCAATAATTCAGACAAATGCCGTCCTCCACCTGTGACAGGCCGGTTAAAAAAGGGTAAAAGAGAGAGAAAGAGAGGGATTATCATACGCAGAGAGAGAGAGAGAGAGAGTAATGGATCTGCTATTGTGTATTCTCTGTGCTCTGCTCTTTCCCCTCTGCTCGCCCATTAATCTCTGTCAAAAATGCTCATTTGGTAACCAGCCTATAGTGGAGTGTGTGTGAGAGAGAGCGAGAGAGAGAGAGAGAGAGAGAGAGAGAGAGAGGCCGTGCCTGGATTTGATTTTCTCCAAACACTCTGTGTGATGTGCAGAAGGGAAAAAATCCGACATGTCGTCTCTCGAGTGTCTTCCTTTCCTGCTCCACCTGCTCAAACAATGCTAAAGGCTTTTTTTTTCCCTCTCTCTCTCTCTCTCTCTCTCTCTCTTGTTCCTCAGCTGAGAGATTTTGCTCTTTGTCATTTCTGTGACATTCACACAGTCTGAATTTTGCCTGCCGGCTGCGCAGACGCTGGACTGACGGCTGCGCGTCGTAACGTTCTCGTCGTGTCACGGAGCAGTCGAGTGTCCTGATTTAGTTTTATTGTATCTGCCCTCGGCTGGGGGATGAAAGGATGACTTCATGTTGAGTAAAACGGTGTGTGTGGTGCTGTTAGAGAGAAATCAACAGCAGATTGATGTGACGAGTCACAGTTTTGTTAATTATTTTTCTCTTACAGGAAGTGTCTTATTCAAGGGATTTGCAGGAATCTATTGCAGTTTCCAATTTAATTAAAGATTGAGATGTCATTGGCGTGATTTTTTTTTTTTTATCTGGTTATCTGTTTACCTGCAACGTTGTGAAACATCCTGTTATCCCTCTACTCTCTCTCTCTATCTCTCTGATGAAACCCCTGGAAACTCTTCTGTCCTGAAGATTTCAGAAAAAGGTTTCAACATGTGGTTACGATTAACAATCAGCAACAAGGATTTAATTCCACAACATTCTGTCCCTTTAACAGATCCGTAAGTAAATGTGTGCGAGTATCACGTCACCGTGCCAACACTACAGATGGCTGAGCGGTGCTGAGACCATGTGGAGTTTCCTCCTGTGTGGATCCTTGACAAGGTCACGTGAAGGAGCGAACGTAGGCAGCTGTGCGTAAGTCTGCACGACACCACGAAGGAGAGATGCCTGAGAGTGAGAGAGAGATACAATGAGAGACCGATAAAGAGGTAGAGAGAGACACTGAAAGACTGACAGGTAAAGGGATAGACAGACACCTATGGAGAGATAAAGAAAGAGAAGGAGATGGATAGGAAGAAAGAGAGAGAGAGAGATCTATAGACAGAGAAACAAATAGAGGAATCAGACAGACAGACATGAAGATTTGCAGATGGATAGATAGATAAGTGACAATGAAAAAGATGTAGAGAGAGAGAGAGAAAGAGGACATTTATCTGTAGATATGAATTTGCATTTCCATGCTGCACATTCCTGTGGCAGGAAGCACATGGTGAGATTTGACGCTGTGTCCGCGGCAGTAAGTGAGACATGGGAAACACAAACATGCAAAAAACACAACTGAAGAAAAACAGACAAATGAAAAAAGCAATTGTAATGACCGACGCTGCTTTGATATCAGCCTGCGTTCTACAAAACTCTCGAGACCGACTCGATGTCTGATCAAAGAACTGAGGATCTCTGTGACTTACTTTCAGTTCCACTGAAGCTGAGCGAGATCAGACGGCCAACCAGCAGCCGAGCTCACAGGGAAATAAATAATAAACGACAGGATGAAGAGAAAGATTCCATCAGGACAGTAATACTGATCCAGAAAGACGACACACTGACACACACACATTACTGTAAGAGCTGGTTCTCACAATCTGAAATTATCAAGTTTAATCAGATGATCTGATCTGGAGTTTATTACATGAGAGTTATGAGCAGAGGCGGCCGGTCAATAAGGGTGCTGGGGCGACGCCCCTTTAAAGTTAGGCAGAGAAGAATGCTACTTTAACATGTAATTATTTAACATCATAATTTATTTTAAAAAGTCATTTAGTCACAATATTCCGCTGTATTTCTTAATATCATTTATTTACAATAAAAAAAATCTAAACTGTATTAAGTTCGTGTTCGTGGGGCGCCGTAAATGTCTATGTAGGCACGTAAATTTTTGAAAAGCGTGTGATTTGAGGCTGAGCTCTAATTGGATGTTTTCAAATCATCCTTGGGGCGCAGCACTGTGCTCCCCGAACCCTCCCACTTTTGTTCTTAGCGAATCAATATTGTTTTTAAATATTTGGGCTT
>JAQMYJ010000040.1:31346519-31378396 GCA_030014305.1 Clarias laeviceps | reverse complement strand
GTATTACTGTAAATGTATTATCCAGTGACATGCTGGAACATGACACAACCAATAGCATGCCTTTTGACTTTTTTTTTGCTTGACTTTATTCTTTAACTTGACTCTGCTATTAAAGTGGCATTGTACAACATTAGCCACTTATATACTACGCTATGTATACACACTGTTTAATATTTTATCCACATGTGCTATGCTAACAGCTATAAATATAGAAGTGATCTAATATTTTCTAGCTCAAATGTTAGCATATCATCGTTTAGAGGTAATTAAAACGTGATAGCAAGCTAATATTTGCTTATAGTATAAAGGGATATTAACCCCACAAATCTAGTTCTTAAAATCTTATTGATCGTCCACTCACAACACATTCCATTCCCAGCCTCCTTTTTTTACACCTCACCTAGCCTTATCGCTCCATCTGTGCTCTCATATCTCCCTCCTGGGAACAGAGAGCCCACTTTATTACACTTTTATTAGTGGAGAAGGAATTGGGTTTGTGATAAACATCTTGACAAATTGCGCCGTTATTTTTTTTTTTTTACTTCTAAAATGAAATCTGTTCTTGATGTAGTTTTGGATGTTTTACGATAAGGTGTGCTGGTGTGTTTGTGTGTGTGTGTGTCTAGTGGACTGATCAGCCATACAGCATTAAATCTTGTATTTTGATAAATTAGGTATCAATAAGAACTAGTTCGCTCACCAACCTAATCACTAAGTCCGTACGATAGCTACAATTACATTTAATCTGATAAAAAAATCTGATTTGCACACAATTAGGACTTAATTAATGATAAAATTCTTATATTACAAATTCAGTTAAATAAACATGGACACTGATATAGATTCACATCTTGCAATATGTTTGTGGATCCTGTTTCAGATTAACCATGCAAAAATAATCCGCTATTTTTTTTTTTGTACCTGCGCCTTACCGTCAATGACACCAATTTGGAAGTGCATCCAGAAAAATGACAAGAAAAAAAAAAAATAGTTTTAACTGTATAAAACTAATCCAAAACTTTTTGATCATCCAATTAAACGCTCTCTAGGACCCGATCCCTGCATGTCTACAGTAGCAGCTTGTTAGCGGTACACAGGGTAGCCGGAGTGGTTCTGGCTGTGTCTCTGGCACACTACTGCCAATGTTTTGTTGCAAAAAAAGATGGAGTTGATTTGTTTCAAAGAAAGTAGAATTTGTGCAAGTTGGTGGTGATGTGACAAGTATTACTTGGAGGATTTTTTTCTTTTCTTTACCAGCTCGAGACTCTTCAGTGCCGGAATCCATCTTCATACACCACCTGTGCTTCTTGTTCATCTCTTTACTGTTCTCCATTTTTTACTTAGTTCCTTAAGCTAAAGTCAGGTTTGTATAAATTGTATGTGTGTGTGTGTGTGTGTGTGTGTGTGTGCTCTATTTGGAATACCATTAAATTTTGCATAAGCGCTTCAACACGACTTCCTGTTTTTCCAAATTAGCTTGTGGGTTTTCTGTGAGAGCGGGATTTTGTTGCAGTGCATCACTGATGTCCATCACTTCACAGGTAAAAGGAGAAATCTCTGCTATTTTTTACCCTCTCTACGTTCTCCAGAGATGACAGAATGTAGTTCCTGCTTCTTCTGGCTCACAGTGGACTCTTTTAAACCACTGCAGAATAAAAGCCACGTAATCTTCTCTACCCGTCTATCCAGCTGTTCATCTCTTCCTGCTGCTGTGGCTGCCTCTGGATTCACATTAGGTTCTTTTTTCCTTTTGTTTTCATACCTTTTTTATCCCTATGCCCTTCCAGATGGCAGGATCATCTGTGCTATCATAACACCTTCCGCAAACCTGTAGTATCACTGCACCTGCTCATAGGATCCCTCACACCGCTCCATCACATCACATCAGTGTGATGAATATCTTACAAGTATTCCTCCCACAAAACACACATAGACATTTGCTTATTCTTTATTTCCCACTTTTTATTATCACCTTGCCTAGTTTCTCCCTCTTGCTAACATCTTTATCTCTCCTCACTATCACTGCTCACTTATCTCATTCCGGGGAGCAGGGCCTGATCTCCTGAGGAATTACCTGAAACGAAAGGAGACTCAATCACTCAGACTAAAGAGAGCCAAGGAGATGCGACCCTGTACTCCTCTGTCATTAGGAAGCAAAGGATAACCAGGCATTGCTAAAGATCAGAAGGAACAAACAGCTCTGTGGAGTGAGAGAGTTGCATGGATGAGTTTGGTTTGTTCTAAGGTTAAAGATCTGAATAGCAAAAAGGAGGAATGGAAATGTTCACATTCCCATACTGTGTTTTTACATTTATTTATTTATTTATTTATTTTCAAACGAAACCCATTTACAGTGGTGGTCGAATTATCCAGTCTTGTATTATGCGGCCATGTTCAAAAGTTAGTACCCCCTCTTATAAATCTATGTATTTTTTGTGTAAAAAGCTAATTAGAATCATCTGAACGGGTCTTATTGAAAATACAAGTACAACCTCAGACAAACAACAACATATAACGTTTTCCATCGTGCCGTTATTTATTTAGCAAAAATGAAGCAAAAACTGAAGCAGTTTTTAGATCCACCATTAGCAGCAATAACTAGAAGTAATAGTTTTATGTTTTTTATGTAATCAGTCTCTCATATCGTTTTGGTCTATTCTTCTTTACAGCATTGCTTCAGTTCATTGAGGTTCTTGGGTGTTCGCTTATGCACAGCTTTGTTAAGGTTCTGCCACAGCATTTCAATTGGGTTGAGGTCTGGACTAGTCCATTCCAAATAGATTGGCTAGTCATTCTGATATAGATTTACTGGTGTGCTTTGGATCATTGTCCTGTTACATGACCCAATGACGTATATATATATATATATATATATATATATATATATATAATTATATATATACATTAAACAAATGCTTCTTATTATCTTGCATGTTATCATTTATTTATGAAGTTGAGAATGTCATTCAAATATTGATCTTCACTTCTATCTCAATACTTTTGGCCAACACTATATGTTTTCCACCCCTGTGTGATTCATTAGTCAGGAGGGACCAGAACAATCACACTCAGGTGCAAATTAAAACCACGCGAGGGTCCTTTCACACTTGTTAGTCCATTTACAACGTCCTAATCAGAGCCAAACATCTTTGTTCTGGTTTAGTTTCAAACTACACGTGATAAAGAAATGATGGACAAATAAAATTTAATTTAAATTGCTTTCTTCAAAGACCATGAATAACATTCTAGTAAAAACCTTTTCATTCATCGATCTGCAACAGTGATGTTACCGAAAAATAATATATAACATATATAAATATTGAAAAAATTATAATACATTTACATTTTATTAATTGACAAATGTTAAATGTTCTGTGTACAGTATACCATCCAGGGTTCATTTTCTCTCTTTGTTTTAAGATACATGGCATTTCTATAGTACTACAGCTCAATTTTGGCTCAGTTTGCAAATGAATATCAGTTTACCAGACAAAAGAAATGTATAAAAATATTACCTACGGTTAAAAACACACTGCATTTATGATTCACATCCTACATTCAAAATGTATCTAATAACTGGTGGGGAAAAAAAAAATAAAAAATGTAGGAAAGAAGAATTAGACATTGGATTAATGACTGTTTAGCCTTTATTAGCATATGCATGACATACAGTATTTATTTATTTAAAGCAAAGACCTTTTCCAAAAAATGCATATTGAACTTTTAATATTTAATTGCCTCGAAATACATTGTTTAACTATATATGCTTAGCTTTAAATAGTTTTTTAAATCTCCCAAATTTCCTCCTTTAAATTTCTATAACAATTTTGAGGGGAAAAATGTACAGTATCCTGGTTTCAAAAGTTTAAATGTATTAAGATGAGCTGTTTCTGTAAGATCTTCCTCACATCTTATTGGTTCCATGTGACTGCTGAAGTTGAGGGTCACACAGTGGAAAGATATTCATAAAAAGAGGAGGACAAAAGCATTTCCAAAACATTAGATGTTCCATGGAACACCATGAAGAAAGCGGAGGACCAGAGTAACATCAGCCAGAACAGGATGTCCCTTCAAACCTTATCAGGGAGGCTGCTGAGGGACCTACAGCATCATCAAAGGAGCTGCAGAAACATCTGAAGAAGATTGCTCACTCCCTGCATCTGAAACCAATGTCTAGACTGGAACACTTTCTCATCAGAAAATTCATTGATTCTGTCTAAATCCCCTCAAACCATGTGGTAAAATAGAGGGTCTGAAGGGACCAAGGTAGAAGATATATTTGGGTCAAAAACAACAGTTTATTACCCAGAGAACATCAGTCTCATAGTGACGCATGGTGGTGGGAGCATCACACTTCGGGACATCTTATCTTCAGTTGAAGAGCCTGAGGCTCTAAGTCATGATGGAGGGAATGATGGACAGCTCCAAATATGAATTTATTCTGGCAGGAATCCTGCAGGCCTCTAGCTGAAGATGAAGAACAACCCAGCACACAAATCCAATTCAACACGGGAACAGCGTCAGAAGAAGATGTATAGTTGATGGTTTTGCAATGTCACAGTCAAAACCCAGATCTTAATCGAATCAAAACCTGTAGAACAGCTTGAAGTGGGTTGTGTGCAGGAGATCCTCTCACAATTTAAGATAATCAAGGAATAAAATTGCCAAATGAAGATGTGGTAACTTGGTGAAGTCTTATCTAAGAACAAATGCATATATTTATTTTTATTTTATTTTTCCTTTATTTTATTTTTTTGCATACACAAAAGCCTAGTGTTACAGTTATATTCGAACATATACTCCCTAATAATAATAATAATCTCCCTCCCAGTGTTTACCTGCACAGTAAAGTTCTACTTGTAATAAATCTGTATGACTGGATGCGGTTCAAAGCAGATTTTTCATTTATTAGTGCAAAAAAAGGAAGCATGCTTGAAAGACAAAGCATGTGTTGAGTGATCGACTACAGTTGGTGTAAAGAGACACTAAAATGGCTTGAGGACTGAATATTTTACACGGTGAGACCACAGAGAGGACGTTTAGGAGTCAGACATCTCAATCTGGGAATAGATGAAAGGCAAAATAAATGACTGCCTGTAAGAACAACCCACAGCTCTGTCTGTGTCCTTCTCTCTCTCTCTCTCTCTCTCTCTCTCTTTGCTCAGCACTAATAAAGACCAATGATGATGTTTTTGAGCAATTAAGGCTGCACTCTTTCACCACATTCCAGCAATTAGTCTTATCCCTGCACACATCTACATGGCATATGGTGAGCATTATTTTATAATTGTGCTTTTTGATAAGGCATGAATTCAGACACATATTAAATGTCGACTTTTGTATATTTTTAATAATGTTTTAATTTGGGTGAACACCATCGATATGTGGAAGTGTTTTTTACTTTCAGTGGTTAGCATTGCTGTGGTTTAAAGCAAAAGATAATTTGCATTTTGGGCAACGGGAATGCAAAATGTAGAATAGTAGATAAGGCTTAGTTAAAATTCCTTCAAAAGCAATGGGGATTGTTTGTAATTCTTTTGAATTACATTAATTATTCTGCGTTCTTTTGGGAGAGGGCAGGATTGGTCAGAATTCCATCAGGACTAAATGGGATTGGATGGGATTTAACAGAATACCATAAACAGAGTGGGAAATAGTAACAATTCCTTTGCGAGTGGCCAAGGTTGTTCTAAATAGCTTAAAAACAGGCAAAATAAAAATTATTCCAGAACTGGGCAGGATTGGTCAGCTTTGATTCAGAAGCAGGTGGTCATCATTTCTTTGCAAAAGGGTGAAATAAATCAGGATTTTATTCAGAAAGTCATGGGATTCCCTCGGGAATGGGTGGTTTCGGTCAGGAGTCCTTTAGCAGCAGGTAGAAATGGAATTTAAAAACATTAAATACTTTTATCACCTCTACGTACCGGTAAAACAATTATATAAAAAATAAATTTAAAAAAAGTGTTATTCGGACATGACCGTGAACAGGAGGACATTGGAGAGGATTGGACAGGGAGTTGACAACACGCAGTCAGCAAGCGTGATCCTACACCTGTTCTGTTCTGGTGATGAACTTGAATGTGAAATGAGTTCTGTTTTCTTGTTCTTCTCCTCTGAGTCATCCTCTCACTCTCCTTCCTCTTTTGTCTTGTCTTTTATCGCCTCCTAGCAGGCGATGACTGAAATGGAGGAAAGTGTTACCCAGCCACCTATTTCTCACACACACAGACACACACACTTAGCACTTAGAAGCTTCTACCAAACCATCCATTCAAGCATCTCTTAATCGATTTCAGCCTCTGCTTGAATAAGTAGGTTTAAACGTTTACAGTGTTGCCCTTTTCACGCTGCAGTTCCTGACTAAACAAATGAAGGTGGGGTAAATGTTCGATTCTGGTACCCAACAGACCTTTCAGTGGGTCTATTTAAACATTGTGTGTCATCCACACCTATGACACCATGCGACACCCTGATGTGGCAGCCTGCAATAAGAGGTGTAAATTTAGCATGAGAGCACAGGGCCAAGTTTAAGAATGAGCTGGTTTTAAGGTGTTGGTTTTAACCACTAGCTCTAAAGATTCTGATCTTACAGGTTTAATGACTAAATCAACAAAAGTGACACATGGCAGTGACAATTCGCATGGCAGAAAAGATGGGGGAACATTGTAGGACATAATAGATGTGAATTTGCTTCAGTTAGCACTTTTCTTTTTTTTTTGTCTTTGTCAGACCTGTAAATTTAGGCCTTGTGTCCCTCAGGATACCATGTGGGTGAGAATGGGTCTGTTTGGACCTTTGCCTTGGTGATTTCACAGAGAGAAATTTCCATCTCTCATCTACCTTTGACATAAGTGGTAACTCCATTTTTTCCATTCTTTAGCAATGCTAAAACTGATTTCTGCTTCCTGACTGCTACTGCTATATCTTTACCCATAAGGTACAGTATAGTACACTATCCATTCATCCAGCCATCCTATATAGCATTTATTTTCTACAGAGAACTACAAGATGGGGTACAACCTGGATGGGATGCCAGAGTAATACAGGGCACAATCTCATTCATACACTTAGGAATACAAATCAGCCTTCACATGTCTTTGGATTGTGGGAGGAAACCCAGAGGAAACCCACCAAGCACGGGGAGAACATACACACGCAGACTGGAGACAAAACCTTTAACTTAGGCGGAAGGGTGAGCTGACACTGCTAACTGCTAAGCAACTGTCCAGCTAATTATAAATGTTTCCAACAAGCATGATCTTATAGGTGTGAATTATGTATAATATTTGGATGAATAGCTGCTCAGATTATCATTAAAACATCAGTATGATTGAAAGACATATGTGTTTTATTCAATTTCCTTATAGCCATGTTGGAAAACACACCTTAGAGCAAACTTGCCATTTTTCTATGTAAAACACTTGTTAAACACTTAGCTAGCTAGTGAAGTATAATTTGCCTGTGGTGACCTACTAGACTGACATGCTATTAGAATGCCTACAGTGCTTTTTCATTAAACATGCCCTTGTCGTTTCCCCTTGGTGGAATCCCCTTTGGTATCCGAGGGCCATCTTATGTTCAAAGCAACACAGGTATTCCAGCTATATACGTGAGAGCTGACATACTACACATCACTCCGCTGGTTAATTAGCAGGCTAGAAACTCCCCGGTGATTCAGCTGTCTAAGGTTTCACCCTCGTCCACTGTGCCACATCGTTGGAAGTCCAACAGCTTAATTGGTTCTGCTCTCTGGGTGAACAGGAAGGGAGGTCTGGTTTCACTCTTTTCTAGTGATTAGCATAATTTTCACTGATGCTATGGCTTTCTGTACTGTATCTCAGAATATATACTGTATAGAATGTGAAAGGCTTCATCATCTCAAGATAGTGGATGTTAATGAGGTGGGATCCTCTATTATACACTATGGACAATGCCAACCACTCTATTCTAATCTTTTCTACTCTTAAACTCTCCCCACTGGTTGATGGTTAACCGCAGTGCCACTCGCTCTAACAAATGGCATTTACATGGTGTTAGTGTCAACATAGTAGTGCTTACTTCATGACTTGAAATGAGGGGTAGGCTCTTGGTGCTATCCAATCCATGTGAGTGAGTATGTGGGTGAGCATGTGGGTTGTTGGAGTTGTTGGGGTTCTCAGCAGTGTAACTTCCTTTTAAACAACGAGCACTGGAGTGAAGTCATCGGTCACTGAGGGCATTGACAAGTGAGGAGAGTTTAAGAATCGAAAAAATTTGAATAGAGTGGTTGGCCTTGTCCATAGTGTAAAATAGTGTATATATATATTACAGGATCCAGACCCACATGTCCCTATACATTATTAGTGAATGACACACTGATTAACTTTATAATAATGATTATATATTGTAGGTCACTATTTTCAACAGTGTTAAGTAGTTTGCTAGGTTGTTGTTAACAAAAGAAACCTTTCATGAAGGTATTCATGTGTGTTTTCCCACTTCTACATTGTTAAATGCTGCATAAACACTTATGAGTCATGAAGGGAAGTCAACACAGGAGTTATAATCACACTGATGCACACCAATGTGTGTGTGTGTGTGTGTGTGTGCCTGGGACTTTTTAAATGACCCTCCTTGCAGCACTTTTCAGGAATAATCGACGTAGAAACGCAGATGTCCGTTTCCTTTCTTCAAACTTTCGAGCAGAAACAAAGCAGCACAAGCTGCAGTCATCGATTTGTGGGTGGTGTGACTGGACTGAAGTGCACTAAGGAGGGGGCAGACTCAGGTTACACAAGAAGGCTTGGAGACGCAGGAGTGGACTGAAAAGCGGCGATAATTGTCCGCTTGCTGTGTAAGATTTGAGCCACATTCATTCCTCCTACCTGCAGCGACTTTCTTTTTCCTCACAGCATCCGTCTTTTTTCACCCTCACCACTGATCCACTCAGTGCCTTTCAGAACAGCTCTCATAATGCTTATGCCAAGAGCATAGTGTGTGTATGTGTGTGTGTGTGTGTAGGTATAGATTCTCACAGTAAGACCTTGGCTGAACAGCTTCATTATTTAAAACCTTCGGTGTGCAACACATGCAACGCCTCTTAAAAAAATGATGGGGAATAACATACAGGTTTTGAATTAAGTGTGTGTGTATGAGAAAGCAAGAGTGGACAAGAGCGAGAAAGAGTGATACATGTGTGTGTGTGTGTGTGCGCGCGCTGTGTAAAGTCCTTTTTTTTCTCTCTGATCCACTCTGTGCTCTCACGTTGCTCTGCATTTCCACACAGCTCCCACACTGTTTATGCCAACAGCTGTGTGTGTGTGTGGGGGGGGGGGGTAGGCTGGAGGGCGGGGTGCTTCTGTGTGTGTGTGTTTGGCCAGCAAAAGCTGAATAGGCTCATTACAAGATTCAGGACTTGAATAGTTGAAATAGCTGTATTATTTAAATTGTTTAACACACCACACATGCAAAAATGTGGATGGCACTGACTCTCTGAATGCAGAATGTGTGTGAGTGGATGGGTGGGTTGTGTGTGTGTGTGCATGCATTTAAAGTCCCAGGATGTCTGCTCTCAGCATTTAACAGGGCCAGAAGGTGTAGAAGGACATCCAATTAACTTCCTCACTGTGGCTTGTGAAGTGTTTCACTTAGAGACAGATTTCTTTTTGGAACAAAGTGGTGCTAAATTATTTCACAGCTTACATGCTTATGCTTTTGCATAATGGTATAACACAGAAAGCACTCGGTGTCATGCTGTTATAGTAAAATAATTAACGATGAGATGGTTTGATGAAGTGGAATCATCTTTACCACCATAAAATTAATTATTTTCCCATAACGTCACACCCAAGTTGCTTACTTCTGCTATTACAGTATAAAAAAAAAAAAAAGATTAGGAAGAAACCTACAGAGGAACCAGACTCAAAAGGGAACGCATCCTCATTTGGGTGAAATCAGATAGTATGAGCATAAATTAGTGCCTTCTATTACTGTGTGGTATAAGGTGAAAAGTGCATTTGTATAGTACAGTAAATAGCCTGCACCTTTTGATCGAAGTTGGCATGGAGTATCATAAAACACTAACAGCTGACTCAGGTACTGTGGTAGAGACCATTTACTGCTTTAGAGGTCAATAGTAGTATTTTAAATTTCACAGGGAGCCAATGCAGTGTGGATAAGTTAGGTGTGATGTGCTCGTATCTTCTGGTTCTAGTGAGGACTCTCGCTGCTGCATTCTGAACTAGCTGAAGCTTGTTCATGCATCTAGATGAACAACCAGACTGTAAGGCATTAAAATGTTCCAACCTAGAGGTGATAAAAGCATGAACAAATTTTTCTGGATCATTTAGTGACAATATGTTCCCTTTTTTTGGCAATATTTCTAAGGTGAAAGAATGCTATCCTGGTAATAATATCTACATGGCCCACAAACAAAAGAAAGGAATCTGCAATCACACCAACGCATTTTATTGTTGTACATGATGGAACACGAAAGGCCATTTAAAGTTACAGTGTGATCAAAAAGCTTGCTTTTAGCTGCATGTGGTCCTATGACCATAACTTCTGTCTTGTAAGGATTAAGCAGAAGGAAGTTAATTAACATCCAGTCTCTTATGTCCTTCACACATTGCTCAACTTTATTAAGCTGGTTTTTCTCTTCTGACTTTGCTGAGACATATAACTGTGTGTCATCAGCATAACAATGAAAACGAATACCATGCTTACAAATTATGTTGCCCAGAATAAGCATGTAAAGAGAAAAACGCAGTAGGTCTAAAACTGAACCCTGTGAAACACCCTGTGGAGTTTCTGTATGATTAAAAAGCTTACTTCTAGCTGCACCTTTTCTTTTGTCTTTCCAGAGTTAAGCAAAAGAAAGTTAATTATCATACACTGTCCAATGTCCTTAACATATTGCTCAACTTTATTTAACTGTATTTAAGCTGGTGTCTCTCATCTGGCTTTGCTGGGACATATAACTGTGTGTCATTACCATAACAGTGTTAAGGGCCGTAACTGAGCCAGGAAAGGGTACAGGTCTGATGCTGTATTTTTCTCCATAGTGCCCTAAATTTATAGACTGTGAATTTCAGCAGTCATGAAGAATTATCTTTTTTGAAGGGGGTCTAACTTTCATTCTGCTTTGAGACAGCTTTTCTGTGTAAGGAGAGTGCAATGTGGTCAAATGCCTTTAAATTGCCATGAATTAAGCTGTCAACTCTTTTGGGGTGGGATTTTTCCCAGTGCATGGCAGCGACAATGGAAAAAAAAGGAGTTTTGCTCCATTACCTGATGCCACTACTGCGGTCAGAAAGTGTAGCGAGTTCTGCTGCTTCAGAGACACTAAGTGTGTGCGATCACTAAAGTGAATGGATTTCCTTCTGCCGGGAAGGAAAAGTAAAATATTAATAAATAACATGGGGGTCATAAAAACCACTCAGGAGGGTTTCTGTACTTTTTCAGAAAAATTAATTTAGAAAATGCGAACTGTTATGTGACTAGTTTAGATACTAGCTTGGATTAGATGGACAGTTTTATTTTCAACAATCAGCAAAAATGTATTATTCCCCTCTGATGGTCTGGATTGTAATTGGTCAGAGGGTGTTGATTAATTTTCTCGGACAGTAGTTTTAGTTTACATTAATATACTTATTCTAATACATCTTCATTTCTATATTATCATTCTATAAAATCTGTCTAATTGTTTTTATGATGAAGTTGCCTGTAAAGAAATATGCAGGGAAGGAGTCTCCAGTGTCAGTGCTTTGTAACAGTTAGAGGTAAAACAAGTTGTAACTTGTTCAGACAGAGGAGTTTACAATTCTTTAAAGTTCATTGTTGCTGTTTTTTTAAGAATAAAACGATCATGAGAAGGAGATTTTGAAAAGCATTAAGCATAAAAAGCATTAACATTTATAGCAATGTCACAATAATTGAAAAAAGTATAATATTATTCATTAATAACTGATAATTGGTATTAAGTTACTGTCATGTATAGAAATAAAACACACAGAATTGCCACATTTTGAAACAGGATTGAAACAGAAGGAATTTTGGAAAAGAAGACATTTTGGAGAGTGCTAAGCTTTAAATTAAATTGTTAATAGGATCAGTACATCTTAAAGTTTTGGTTTCTTATCATTAGGATCAATAGGCACTTTTGATGATCCTGGAGCAATTAATCATGATTGCACACCAGGACTAAATTGTATATCATAAAGTTAAAGTTCAAAGTTTGAAGGAACATCCGTCCATCATCTACACCGCAAGGGGTAGCAAGGGGTCTGGTGCTTATACCAAAAAACTTCATCAGAGGTCACAAGCAAACACACACACACACACATACAAAATCATTCATAATAATAGTTTACATTTCTGTTGGTGCTCTAAATAAAATAAATTTCATCACAACATGACTCCGTAATTAGTTTCCTTAACAGCCCCACACACACACACACAGTGTTTTATTGCTTATATAATCTAAAATCAATATGTCAAGAACTTTTTCTTTTCAAAAACAGAGTGTGTGAGACTGTATCACTGCCTGGATAAAAGTCACTGTTAATTATGTACAGAATATGAGTTATTATTTATAGAACAGAAAAGCTCCTTCTATCACTTTTTTTCAACACTCATTCTCTCAAAGCAGCTCTTCAGACCTCATCAGTGAGTCACATAAATTGAGCTAACCTTCAAAAGAGCTAAACCGCCTACATTACTTTATGATAATATAAAAATTATAGTTTCTATGGAAATTTAATTACTGGTGACGCGATAATGATGTGAATGGAATCAGTATAATTGGCAGTTAATTATTAACAATGGAGAAGGAGCCATATATTGAAATGTATTGTATTCTTTATACAAGGTGTGTTCAAGTCAAAGCAGGACTTTTGATTACAACTCCCTTTATTTCTCTATATAATCCCATGCTACACTAATGCACTTATCCCAGTGTTTCACTAGTGCTTGGACACCATCAAGGTAGAAAAGTTTCTCCGTACACCGGAAATATGATCGGATCTGATTCACGTGTGGAACGCTGAAACCTCCCAGGAACTCCTTTAATTGCCCAATGGGAGGGTTGGAATGTATGGGAATATGACTAGACAATATGTTTGTCCAAGATCAACCTTTAAATCTTTTTTTTTTTTTTAATGCACTTTATATTTGAAGCAAATCTCAAAGTGCTACAAATTAATTCGACCCAAAAGCTCTGATAAAAAGATAAGTTTTATGACCAGATTTAAAAGCATCAACAGTCTGTGGCGTCCTCAGATACTCAGGGAGAGCAAGGGATGGGCGATTGGACAAAAATATCATTTCAGGATTCTTAAAGACTTTTTTATGATATCCAATATATGTACATTAGGTTTGCTAATGATGATGATTCAATTAGAGCACAGTCACATTTTTTCTCATATCCCAGTTAGGAAGCTGGGGTCGGAGCAGAGGGTCAGCCAGGGTACAGCGTCCCTGGTGCAGACAGGGTTATGGGCTCAACACTGGTAACTCAGTAGTGCTGGTGCTTGAACGCCCGACCTTCTGATCAACAACCAGAAGGTCCTTGGGTTGGGTCTTGAGCAAGGCCATTAACCCTGTCTGCTCCAGGGGCGCAGTGTAATGGCTTCACTCTGACTACTAACATGAAGCTGGAATATGCAAAGGATAAAGAATTTCTCTGTGCAGTGATGTACATATGATGAATAAAAGCTCATGAATATCATGAAATATTATGAAAGCACTGTCACCTTTCACCTCCAGGGGTGGGGGTTTGAATCTCGCCGTTTCCTCTGGGTACTCCGGTTTCCTCCACCATGACATGTAGACTGATAGGTTGGATATGAGAGTGAATGTGTGTGCATTTGGGTTGTCAGAGGTTAGGGTTCTCTGCGACGTAACTTACCCTTAGAGCAATGAGCGTTAAGTCATAGGTCACTGAGGCCAACCATTGGCCAGTGAGGAGAGTTTAAGAAAAGATAATCCTGCGATGGATTGAAAGAAAAAAAAAAGTAAATGCAATTTAGTTAAATGTCTGTGGTTTGAGTTTGATTTTTTTTTTTCAGGATATACTCTGCATTATGGATTTTGAATGTAACATCTGTGGCTTATGTAGCTCTTCTACAAATCTTACTCAAAGCTCTTAATTATCATCAGCATTCAGAGCATTCAAATAAAATACAGAAAATGCAATGATCTCCAGAAGCAACTTCTGTCTTGTTCCTCAGTGATATCATAATCTCTATGTGTATATACTGTATATCACTACTGTATTACTATGAATGGTAAATTATTAGAATAGTGGCTGTTTTTGAATTCCAAATCCATAATTCAGAGCACATCCTTAACAAAAATCTAACTCTAACCATAGATGTTTAACTAAATTGTATTTACTTCACAGCACTCTCACTCCCACTCAGTCTCTATATCTCTTATGTTGTACTGGATGGATGCCCATCAATAGCAGGGCATGCACACACACACACACACACACACACACACACACACACACTGCATGTCCTTGAGCTGTGTGAGAAAACTGGAATACCTGGATGAAACCCACCGCGCATGAGGAGCATATGGCCACTGTGCCACACTCATTGAGCCGCGTGCACTGCACATCACTATATTCTTATCTTTTCTAAACTTACACTCTCCTCATTGGTCAATGGTTGACCTCAGTGACGTATGACTCGAAAGGGCAACCTCCAACAACCCACATGTGCACGGATTCACTCTCATGCACTGGGAACCCACGCATGGGAGGGGGAGGAAACCAGAGTACCCAGAGGAAACCCACAAAAAATGATGAATGCACTGTATATTTTTCTAAAAAACATTTTCTGTAGAGTGCTTGCAGTAAATATACATAGAAAAAGTTCCATTACATGAAACATCAGAGCTCACCTCGAGATGATTAATTGTGCAATTGAATGTTATGAAATATTAAACCCTGCTCACCAGTGTCCTGCTTTAAGAGCTCTGATTGATAATGATTCTCATTGAGTCTTATCATTTTTCTAACAAACTGATAAGCCACTGCTCATTGCTCACACAAATCATCATTCCTGCGCTGTGATTAGGACGTCCTCATACAGGAAAGCAGTGCCCCCTGGTGGTAAGTTGTGTCCATGAGTGAGTGCAATCAAACATTATATTAGTATTATAATAGTAAACATCTACTAAAATGGGTATAGAGTATTACTTTATTTAGGTCCCAACCACCTATACTGTAATTGTCAGGATATCCTTTTAACACACTTTAACAGTGGTACTTTAACTCACACATCACGCAACATTCTTCTTTTCCTTTTGCACTACTACAATTAATATTTATTTATTTATTTATTCATTTATTTATTTCCACCTTCTTCAAAACTTAAAACTTTTTACTCAACTGATTTCTAAAATAGCAAGTTAAACGGAACCTAAATAATGATTTCCAGAAATTTCATCTAACTATCCTGTTCTAATTATTCCCAATTTAATATTAAACAAAATAAAAAGTTATCCTTATTTTATTGATAGCTTATCTACCTATTTATCTGGTTTTCTCTCTTTCTTTCTTTAATATATAATGCAATATTAATATGAAGCTTAAAAGTACACTGAACAAAAATATAAACGCAACACTTTTATTTTTGCTCCCATCTTTCACGAGCTGAACTCAAAGATCTCAAACATTTTCCACATACACAAAAGACCAATTACTCTGAAATATTGTTCACAAATCAGGTGTGGCGCATCAAGGTGCTGATTATTGCACAGGTGTGTCTTAGACGGCCCACAATAAAAGTGCTCACTAACAAAGATTTATAGATGTTTGAGAGTAATTGGTCTTTTGTTTATGTAGATAATGTTGTGGATCTTTGAGTTCAGCTCATGAAAAATGGGAGCAAAAATAAAAGTGTTGCGTTTATATTTTCGTTCTGTGTAAATTAGGCATTTTCAATTAATCAAATGAGCAATTTTTAAACCACTCATAAGTTATGTTCTTGATCCACATTCCTTTCTATATTCTCCATCCAAGAATGAAAACATGACTATTTTATATTTACTTCCTTTAACTCTTCTGTAAATGATTATGCCTCTTTACGCACATATGCATTTGGGTTCTGTACCAATTCTGGTGTTAATTGCACGTCTGCTCTGTTCTCAGGAGCGTTTAGCCATGTAAAACAACCAAAATCGAACCCTTACACTCCAATCAAGTAAACAAATGACTTAGGGATTAGTCATAAGGTAATGAGTAAAGAAGCAGCTGGGGCATGTGATTAACAGACCTACACTCATAAGGATGGAGGGAATGTGCAGAGCATACAGTAGTAACGAATGAGATATACGGACCCGCCTTCATGTCATTCACTGTACAATTTTATTATATGGAATTATGGAAGAAAATAGAGACTGGGACTGTAACAAAACAGTTTGTTAGACATAGAGTTAGATGTGTAAACAGATGCATTCACAAAGACAATCGGTGCCTGATATACACTTTAATTTCATATCAGCTGTCAGATATCAGAGTCTGAATCCACAACCAAAATCTGCAGTTTTATCAGCGATCATATTTACATTACAATTTTACACTTGACAAAGATTATTCAAAATTATAATATATAAAAAAAAAAAGAATCAAATTTCATTTAACTAATCATGTGCCATTACTACCGAACAAACAGGAATACGTGAAAACACACACTCAAACACACCTTTCACACTTTCTCTAATATCTCACACCACAAATGGACTTAATGTATAATATCATAATATTTCTGTGATATTTTCTGCTTCTCTTAGTTTAATAACTCCTGACTCAAACTTCACTCCTTTCCTAATAATTTACAAGATAAATAGTTAAATAACAAACCTGGACTTAGAAAGGGTTAGATGTACATTAGTGAATACGTTATTTATTTTAAATTCAGATCACTCTTGGTAGTGCGCTCCTTGTAATCAATAACGTTAGCAGGGCTGGGAGATATGATAGGAACATTATATCAGGATTCTTAAAGGCATTTCAACGATAGGAAATGTAAAATCTTTTAAATGTAAATAAAAATCTATTTAATGAGTTACATAATGTATTTTTATTTACCAGCCAAAGGTTTGGACACACTTGCTCATCCAAGGGTTTTTCTTAATTTTTTTTTTTTTTTCTATTTTCTACTATTTTCTAAAAATGGTTTGATACTGAAGGCAACTAAAGTATAAAATAACACACATGAAATTATATGATAAAGCTAAATAAGTGTTTATCACTAGTTTATTCCAATATCAAACTTACACCGATCAGCCAAAACATTAAAACCACCTCGGTTTTCCGTTCCCCTTGTGCCACCCATACAGCTCTGACCCTTCGAGGCATGACACTACAAGACATCTGAAGTTGTGCTGTGGTGTCTGGCATCAGGACATTAGCAGCAGATCCTTTAAGTGCTCTAAAATCCCAAAATGGGGCCTCCATGGATTGGACATCTTTGTCCAGCACGTCCCATGGACGCTCGATCAGATTGAGATCTGGCGAAATTGGAAGCCAGGTCAACAACCTTGACCTCTTTAGACCCATAAACAGCGAGCTGTGAGGAACTGAGTGTTCTGATATGTTTCTGTAACGGACAGCATTAACTATTTTCAGAGATTTTTGCTACATCGGCTGACCTTTGCGCCCCACAGGCATAAATGAGCCTTGTCACCAGTTTACTAATATATAATTGATGATTAATGTTATGGTTGATCGGTGTATATTGTCATATGGTTCAGCCCTACTAACTATTCAGGCTGCATAGATTCTGCTGCAGATATCACAAATACAGGCGACGCATTTGCTTATCTAGTGACTGCTCTAATGTCTATTATTCACATGTACCTGGAAATAAAGTAATCGGCCTAGGAGTCCACATGTACCATAAATGTTACATTTATGTAACACCTCACTATGTGAAACTCTCATTTGCTTTGTTAGCAAGTAAGCAATGTGTTAAATCAGTCATTCTGTGAGAAGAGTGGAAACTTTAATTGCCTGTGAGCTCCCAACACAATAACAGAAATCAGGACGGAGATGTGGCTAATAGAGCCCTGACTTAAGTTCGAATTGAATTATGATCCAATTTATAGCCACAGTGAATTGGCTGCAAAAGGTCACTGTGGTTTCCAAATACCAAGCTGAAATTTCCACAAGACATTAATCACGGTAGAAGAATTGAGAGTGTGCTTTAGCTACTATGGCAAAAAGTACCTCATTCGCAATATAGCTTAATACCAAATAGAACAAAATCATCACACAGTCTGAATCCACAGCCCGATTTTTCTTTCATTTCATCCTTTTATCAATAACATCAGAGTTCAATTATCTGAGAATATCATATTTAAAGGCAAAACAAACACATCTCGGGGGTTTGAGAAATCCTTGCAAGCTGTACACAGTATTTATTTCACAGCATTATATACAGAAGCCCTTCAGTTGTAACCACCCTAGTTGTGACCATCGCTTGTTTTCTTTCACATTGCTGCTGAATTTGCGGCTCTGACAGTAGTGCAGCTCCAATTCACAGGTTTATACTCTATTAATGCGCTCATTTCTATAGTAACCACTCATTCATAGGGGTTTGTACACCGAACTGATTAAAAGACGGGTGTAATTTAAATTTAGGGAAGGAGTCTCCAGTGTCGGTGCTCTGTAGCAGTTAGAGGTAAACTTGTAATTTCTTTGTGGTTTCTCGTTAACTTGGCATAACAACAATCTTGTTTTTGGACATTAAATATAATTATGAATAGATAAAAATGTGTCATTCTTTAATAAATAAACAATTCAAATTTCTGGCAGATTGCTGTCATGTAATAGGAATAAAATACTTGTCATACATGCGACTATAGTAAAATAATCAACTGTGCGGTTGTACCTGTATAACTTCACTTCACATCAAGCCTCATCACACCATCATGTCATGATTTATTCCTTTGTTGTGTGTTCTGACATGTTTTGAGGTTCAGTGACTTTTCATATTAACAAACTGGAGTAAAATATTGTGATGACTTTTGTTCATTTTTTCACACATGGATCGTATTCAAATAAAACGTTCAGGTTATTCGTTTAAAGAACTAGTTTTCATTTTCAACATCACGTTATCATATGGTGAAGAGTCCTCATCACCTTGAGACATATTCTGTGTTCCTGGCATCCTGCTTTTCTCTGCTCTCTCTCTTACCTGCTCTGGAATTATGGCTCTCCTAGGAGGTTTGGGGACAGCGTAGTCATCTACATGTGCATTATACGGGAACTCGTGTCCACTCGGATCATTTAAATCACCAAGTGTCTTCCAAGCATTACCTCTGACTTCCTCAGGGTCGTCATAGAGTGCGGTTGGAGCGCGGGATTTTGTGGCGCAGCCTTCAGGTTCATCATAAATGTGTTCCACTGGGTATTGATTTAAGTGTCTTTTTGGTTTTTGTGGGAAAGGTCTGATGGCAGATTCATCGATGCTATCATAAAGTGGCTCCACACTCTTTTCGTTACTGTCTCTATTTTCATTACTCAGACATGGTTCCACTACCATTGGTGGTGCCAAATGTGATGATGTCAAGATGTCCATCATGACATTCTTGGCGATGTTGTCGAATGGGAGTGAATACTCCGTGTCAGGGGAACTGGAACAAGGTCGAAGAGTTTGGTGTTGATTTTCTTTATCAACTCTATCTGGACTGTCTTTATCTGCGAGTGGTGCCGTGACCCGGGAATAGGCCTCTTCTTCTGTGTTGGCTAAGGGACAGCTTCGGAAGTTCTTGACCTGGTTCTTTCTTGGCATGGGTCGTGTGTCAATGTTTAAACTCTTAACCCCAGTCAGGTGTTTATCTGTAGGCATTTCCAGTCTGGCACGGTGAGGCGATGATGGTTTGGGTTTGTCCTTTAAAGCAGTTTCAGTCAGCATGCTGTAAACAGTACCGGAACTGTCCTCTGTTGGTGGAGTGATTTTGGGCGGTTGCGGAGTAGGTAAAGGTTCTCGATCTCGAGCACCGCTCGAAGCCTGTTGCTGGGAAAAACCAACTCTCTGTAAGTTAATGGCAGCTTCTACATACTGGAAAATGGCATTGCCTTGCTTGGTGTCAAACTCAAAGTTGCCCTCGCCAGAGTCGCACCTTCTTCCAGCCTCGAAAGAGAATGTTGTCTGTTTTGAAAAGGACACAATTTGGAAGATTAAATTGCCTTCATCGTATAATTTTTTGTTTATTGTCATATCACTGGAATCAGCAGAACCATACCTTGTCTCGTCCAAATCTCCGAAGGTACCGATACGGCCAGGTGAAATGCACTTCTCCTGACTTGGGCTCTTTCAGGAGGAGGCTGTCAAAGTCGGTACGTAGCAAGTATTGTCCTTTCAACCCACACCTTTCTGCAGCATCTGTACGTCTAACCACCACCCTGAAGTCCTTTAATGCTGAAGAAAAAAAAGAAGCCAGAATTTTTTTTTTTATTATTATTTAGTAATCGTCTGGTTCACGCTCAATGGTTGTCTCTTTCATAATGAGATAAAAAGAAAATGTATATCATAAATTGTAACAAAGAGAAGGTTTTAACATTCATAGAAGAAGTCCCCAGAGTCAGTGCTTTGGTAACACTCAAACTTAAATGTCTAACTTTTGGTTGTTGCATATTTCAATCAGAAGAGTTTCTATACTGTAAGTGTGTTTGCAACATGAAAAGATGTATTTAAAAAAAATAATCAAATTAACTTTAGGAAAGAGTCTTCCTGTTTATAGCTGCTATACTGCAAGTGAGACCAGGTACTAACTTGTTCTTGTAAATGTTCCTCATTAAAAAAAAAAAAAAACTGTAGAAATGGCATGACATTTCATTATTTAATTAATGGTAAAATAATAAAACAATTATAACTTTCAAAAAAACAAAAACCATCTAACTTAAGTCCTGACCCAGTAAGAAACAGGTGCAGGTGATGACAGATTATCAGGCCGGTGATTGTTCTACTGCTGATGCTGAATGCTGAGTGGTTGGAACAGACGAGAGGGAAAATGAGATCACTGCTGAGGTTGGTACATAAACAAACAACTTTTTGTTGTAAAATTGTATTTTTAGGTACTTTGCAGCCTGACGCAGTAAAACATATACATATACACTATAACTGGTATTCGATATCTGTGGTGCATCAGTAATAAACCTTATCCAGACATGCGGAAAAAACAACACTTTTCTTCTTGCATCACCAGTTGTGTAAACCTGGAAAATCTCAGCAGCCTCTGGAGTACAATTATTTCTGAACTGCAGCGTCACTATGCAGCATCTTGTTAAATTCAATCATCATCTTTGAGTGGTACGTCTAACTGAGGCATTTTGGTAAAACTTTTCAGACTGTTAAAGTTGACTGTTTAAAATTGACAGTAAGGCTGTTATGTAATATGTGACATGCTGCTTCTGCCAACTTGCACAATTAAAAATAAAAAAAGAAAGAAAAAAAAGCCTCCTGCTCATGCAAAGGAGAGATGTGGTTTGCAGCTACTTGTTTCATATGTAGCATGTGGTTATGGGAGCTCCAATGTCTCTACTGGGAGGAAGTGTACCATTTTAACAAACAAAAAAAAAAAACCCTATATTCAAGCTTCTGTTTGCAGCTCGCTGAGCTACTCCCTCTCGAATCAAAGGATGACACAGTTCCTTCCGGTGAAAGCAGACCAGCAATACAGAAATAGTACATGAGACAGAAAGAGGGAGGGAGAGAGAGAGAGATTGCTTCCAGGTGTTGAACTTTACCAGTTTGTAATCCCAAAAAACACTATTTCATTGTATACCAGTTGCCTCTTCATGCATTTTATTGGTTTTCCTCTCATAATTTCACAATGTTAAGATAAAGCATTACAACTCTACATGACAACATAACTATTCTTACAATATAGTTGTTTCTCTCTATGTCTTTTGTTTGCGTCTCTCCTCCTCCACCAGGTGAATGCTGCATTCAGGAAGTTTGAGGTTTGTGGGGGGAAACTCTTTCTCACATTGTGCAAACAAACTGTAATTCTCCTTGATGTAAAAAAAAATCTTCTTGAGTCCCTGCCAACCTTATTTTATGATGCATTTTATGCCCCCTATATCTTTTTAATGCACAGTGCAATGCAATTTGTGATTTATAGTGACGTGTGTCGTGCCTTGGTGATAAAAATCTGGTTATGGGAATGATTTCATATGCACGAGGACAAAAACTAGAGGAATTACATGATTACAAATGAAAAATAAATAAACATGTAGACAAATGCAGACAAATGTAAAATTACAGCTTGATGTTTGTTTGTTTGTTTGTTTTGAGTGTTAACATAGCACTGACACTGGAGACTCCTTCTCTAAGTAAACATCTTACAGAAAACACCACCATGTTAGTTACTGATTGCTCATGCTTATCTTTTTTAATCTGTTGATACAGTAAGTATGGCTTCCCCTGTACAACTTCCTGTGATTGAACTGTTGTTAAGGAAATGATTGCATGTCAGGACAAGCACATAAATATAAACCCGCGTTACTGTCAGAGCCAAGACTCAATTGATAATCTGACATTTTCGCTGTTGGACGACACACTTTGGGGTCCAAAGTATTACTGTTATAAGAGGTTGTTGTTGTATTTTGGCCAAGGTCCATCATGCACGGATAGCTGCCCACTGGTTTGTCTTCTATACTCACAGCATAAACCCAATCACATGGCTCCATGGGCCAAGCGGCAAAGTATTTTTTCTGGATATATAAAATCTATATATAATTTTTTTTAAATTGCACCACCCATCCCCTCTTCTTCTCCATCTCTCAAAATGGACAAACCTAAGCTATTTTAAAAAAGTTTGTGTGGAAAGGAAAAGTTACGCTAGAAAAAAACGGATTCCACCAAATGTGTAATGATTTCAGATATGTTCTCTGTACAGGGTTGCGGCAGTTTTCTCAACCCCATCGGCAGTGCCAAAGGTTGCACAGCATCATCATGTAAATGTAGAAGAGAGCAGGTAGTGAGCCGTGAAGATGAGCAGGCATGTATTGTAATTGATGATGAGGGTCAGAGTACACTGTAAACCCGAATAAGTTGGCAAAACTCAAAAAATTTGAGGTAATCAGTTACATCCAATTTTTTAAGTAATGATGTTTCCAGTTTTAAGTAAATGGTTTTTTTTAGTTTGTTGTACTTATTCATATTAATCGTTCTTTACTTGCATTACTGAGTAGCCGAACTCATACTATTTAATAGCAATTATCCTTTTTTTTTAGTTGGTGCAAATCAAATAAATTGTTGTTGGTCTTTCAGCTGCTCTCAGCAATGGGTCGCTACAGCAGACAATCCGGTCCACACACACGCTTGGCACAGGGTTTAAACCAGATGCCCTTCCTGACACAACTCTTTCATTTGATCTGGGCTTGGGACGGGCACTTCATCCAGTTGTTGGGAATTGAACCCAGGCCTTTCGCATGGCAGGCGAAATATCTACGTATCACTGAGCCACCTGTTGCCCTGATGATGTCAGACACAAAATCGCTAGTCTGAAAGATTTACTTTAAGGTGACAGTTACTGTTACTTAAGTATTTACAGATACTTAAAATATTAAATTTGTTCAGCTAACTTGAAAAGTGTCATTTCGACAAACTCATAAATACCAAAAAGTTCTAAATACTCATCAAGGTCTATTAATTTGAACTAATTGTAATTATTTAAGTTAACATTACTCAATATGCTTAATTACTTTGAGCATTAGGGTTTACAGTGTAACAGGCAGAATGAGTAGGAGCAGGAGGGGAAGGGTGCTGTATCGGTAAGGAGCAGTTTATGTACAGTGCATCTCAATCAATTAGAATATCGTGGACAATGTTTCTTTTTTTCCTGTAATTTAACTTAAAAAAGTGAAAATCTTAAATATTCTGGATTCATTGCATGGCAAGTGAAATGAAATATATTTGAAAATCTTCCAAGATCAATCACAAAAACCATTTACAATACAAAAAGTGAGTACATAAATGAGCATACCACTTTACTGAAGTTGGACATTTCAGGTATTGTTTTGAGTTCATGGATTTTTTTTTTCATGAGCTGTGAGTCATAATCATCAAAATTTTAAAAAGCTTGAAATATTTCACTTTATGGGTAATGAATCTAAAACATATGAAAATTTAACTTTTTGAAATAAATCTGGGAAAAGAAATGAACGTTTCCGCAATATTCATTTTTTTTTTTTAGATGTATTGTATATGCGTGATCATGTCCAACTGGATCGATTCTGGATTGTAGTGATTGGCTGCCTGACCCAAACATGCAAGGGCTGATTTATTATTATTATTTTTTTGTCTCAGTCCAACCCAGGTCAAAGCTGCTGTTACAGAGTATTAATTAACATCTTTTATTGCCGAATCCCAGTAAAAACTTTAATAGCATTTTTAAAAAACTACTTAACGAATTAACATTAATTAACTATTAATTATGTGCATTATTAACAATTAACATGTTAATGTTCATTTGTATTCAATCTGTTGTTAATTATAATGTTAATGTTGAGTGAACGCTTGTCTCCAGATGTAAATATGAAAACTCATTCAGACTCATATCTGAATTTCATTGCTAGCAAATTTAAATGTTTATTATGGTGTTGGGCATTGTGGGTTAAATTTTATTTGCTGATGACTTAAAAAAAAAATTTTTTAAGTGTTGCTTGTGTTATAATATCTTATATTAAAGTTAAGGTTTATTCAAGTTGGCCCGGTTGTTCATACAGAAGCCGTTTTAAAGTATCATTACTGTAAAGTGTTAGCCATGAATATGAATTGCTGGGTGGAAGTCACAGAGACGCTGACAGCAGGATGTGTCACAGTGTGACTGATAAGAGAACAGTCTGCACAAATTGCGGACACTGGTGTTATATGTTCTTCCGCCACACAACAGGAAAAATAGGCCACAATTTTCCACTGCGTAGCAGAGGAATGTAGAAGTGGCTCAAGTTTCAGTGTGTGGCCAAAGTGGTGTTAATGTACTGAAAATACCTTAAACAGTGGCTGACATGAGCTGTTTTTGGCTGTTCTGCGCTTCCCTTTTGCTGACCTTTTGATGTTGTTTGTGAAAAGTTTAACTTGTCCTCACCAGCATCTTTCCCACTGTAGAGCGAGTTATCCGTCATCGAGACATCGTCACAATCGGGAACTGAACTGCGCCTTCTCGTTGCCCCTCTTTCACTCCAGTTCATCTACAGCAGAAACACAATCACATTAGTTCATGTGCCCACGAGATTTGTTCATCATTCTTAATTTCCTGTAGATTTCGTAACAGTCATGTTACAGTATATATGAGGTGGATTAGCAGCACATTTATAATTAAAACATTGCATAAACAATTCATGAAGCAGCAACGGAAACTTATTTAAGAGTTACACAAGTTTTTTTATATGCCTCAATTAATATTAAGGGACGATTGTATGTCTAATTTATTTTTATTTTATTTTAAAAGTTAGTTTGTCTTTAATAACTGCATATTGATGATGTCAGTAAACAAAATGGATTTTACTAAAGAGATATCATTTTTCAGAAATGATTTTCCTGCTGTGTATGGAAATCAGACGGAAAAAAAATAATTGTTTGATTGTGACTTGCGACTGCTTTAGCACTGACAGATGATGACACACCTCTGGCCGTGTGAGAAATGTTTAATTATATCAGTGAGAATATGAGCACTGTTACTATGATGTTAGTCTAAAATCTGATTCTAGGAGAAGGCAAAGAGAGGAGCGAAAGTAATGGGACAGCAACAAATATGGTTGTGGCGATGGTGAAAATAAACAAAACTTAATAACTTTGAGCTCACTTCAAAAAAATATTTATTTATTTGTTTTTACAGGCCTGCTTTGACCACACAAACGTGGTCATTTTCTTCAAATGCAGGTTGTATTATATATATTTTTTGTTTTCAAGATTTTTTTTCAAGGAAAATGTATAATTTTTATATAATTCAGACTAAAGTGTGATTCAAACTTGCCTTCCCTGATATGAATTACTGTGTATTCTCGTTATATCATGTAATAAATCTGCTGTAAGTAAAGTCAGTATGCAGGAATGTGACAATGCGGTGCAATTTGAAAAGCCGAACGCAGCGTGACAATGCATGCTTTTTATCTCAAAACTAATCAGAACACGGCTAGAGATTGGACTGAAAAAGATTTTAATACAGGACAGAGTGCTGAAAAGTGAAGGTCTGAACAATGTGGTCAAATATAGCAGTGTAACTAGAGACATTTTTATTGCTAGTTTTATTGCTATGACATTTATTGGTATTTGATATCGCAGAAGTGGTTTTAATATAAATGTTCAAGCACACATGCAGTTTTTTGTCTCTCAAACCAAAGCTCATATAAGCATTCTCCATCCTTTTCGCTTAAGTAAAATTATGTATTCTTTATCATTATTAAACATAATGATTTCATCAACCACGACAACAGTTAGCCTGTGCTAGCTTGCTAAATCTGCTGTGTTTAGAGTATGTATATCATGGAACAAGCAACTATGATCTAATCTGTATAAATCAGATCATCAGTGTGTATTTCTACATCTGAGACCATTGTTAAGAAACTTATGAGTTAAGAACCATCTGATTATGATGCGTTTTGGGCCTGACACACTATTTCCCTAAATAAAATATTTTGAACATTCTACCCACATTAACTAATACATGTTGTGTTACAAATTTTAGTAGTGTTAAAAAGCAAACACACATAAGTGCATTCAATGATACTCTAGTGTAAATAAGTACTAGTTATTGTTCATATCACCTTGTCTGACCTTAACTTCTGCTTAAGCAGCACTGAAACTGCTGATTTATACCAACAGCTTTGCATCGATGTGTGCAAGTTACCCTTTGTCTTTCTGAAGCAATGCATGCAGAAAAAGGTCACAGTCAATCTTATGGAAAGATTCAACTCTTGTTATGAAAGGCAAAAAGTTGCCTGGTATAGATTTCTATCGAAATCATGAAGTTGCCTTTCAATGAAGCACAAGTACCAATGCCAATCCACATCCCTCATACAGGGTTAATACAGTTAATCATAATTGTTAATTGAGTGAATTGAATGAGACGTCGATTCAAACATTTAAGGAAGGAGTGTCAGAGGTTAAGCTTTAGCGTTTATGATAAGTTTTCTGATATCATCACGATGGTGAAGCATACATTTCTTTGTAGGTTCTCTTTAACACGACCAACTGCGTGTTTTTTTTTTCTTATGAACTTTAAGAGAGAGAGAAAAAGGAAGTAACACTAGGAGCTAAGCTGCTTTACAGACAACTATAAATGGATAAAAAACATACATCTTGTTCTGCATTTAACAAAACATTGGTGATTTGTGGTGATGTATGAAGAGTAAATCATATTCTGTTATACTACAATAATTAACACCTTCATGGCAACAGTAACTTTGCTTTATTACATCACCATGTCATTTAATACTGCCCAACTTAAATAATCTGTAAATTTGTCAAAATTGGGTAATTTTAGGCATATTAAAAATACTTATATATTCACATGCACATGCCACAGTTGCTTTTCAGTAAGCTTAAGAAATGAACACCAAGTCTTACTGCAGCACGAGCTAGCTCTTACTTACAGGAAATGCAATTTCACACAGTTTCTGCATCCAGTCATCGACTTCAACCATTTCTACAGCAAACACAAATGTCTTCTCAGTGGTTTCCACCAAAAAGGCCTTGCACTCCTTCGGACAACCATCCACATCTGCAGCCTCCGTCACACGAATGCAGTCACTCATTCTGATAATCTGCAGCAGTAAGGTTGTTTTAAGATAGTATATGTTATGGTGTGTATTACTCTTTATCTTTAATTTTGTTGTTTAATATATATATATAAAGTTCATATAAACAAATTACATTAGAATGTGAAAATATTTTGAGTCTAGTCAAATTTTTATCCCCAATTTCTTAGTATATGATTACAGCAAACCAAATATAGGATAATTATTTCTCTAATTAAATTTGGAATATTATTTTATTTTTTTAAGCATAGGTTTCTTGTTCCACTGGCAGGTTAATTTGGAGTATTTATTTCTAGAAATAAGCAAACCTATTATTATTTTTTTGCCCAATACTGCAAAAAGTCTTTGCTTAATTTAAAAGAAGATGTTGAGAAATATGTTTAAAAACTTTATTTTTGGTTCATTGTAATCTTATAGTAAGAAATATTCTACTGTATTTTACAATATATATACTCGATATATAATAGAATTTTATTAACTAGATGGTATGTATAGGATCATATTTGCTGAAAACATCTTCTGTCTACATACATGTGACATCATTGTTACTGGTCTTCTTTCTTGCTCATTCACTCACCTTTTTGTTTTCCTGCTTGCTTTTGGACTTCTCCAGTGTGCCAGTCGCGCCATCTTTACACTCGAAAAACTCTAGTCGTGAGATCGAACAGGTGCTTTCTCGGTACAGAATAGACCATACTTTTTTCCACTTCTGCAACAAAAAGTCATGAAGAAATCCATATTTAAAAAGATTGGTTTTCAAACATAAGACTAGAATTATAGGGATTTAGGATTTCCTTCATAATACTGTAAAAAAAACTCTTCGGTTTATTTTCTTTAGGTCAGGGAATCTCAAATCTTTTAGAGCTTTAACACTAACATAAATTCCATGTACAACTCTTGTAGGATCATAATGCACCTAACACACATTATTCAAATATGAGCAATAATATTCTGCCTTATTATTGCAGTCATAGAGCTTTTAATTCCTGAACCATGCAAATCGTTAAGGCTTTATCTAGGCTCTACAATAGAGGGTACTCTAATCAGAAACCCAAAAACTGGTAAGCACTCAAAGAACCCTTGAGGAACCTTTACATAGAAAATATTGATGCATTGATATCTAATGATTATGGAATTTTTTACATCTATGTCATATCCTGTCATTCTGTTCATAAGTTTAATCTACAGTAAACTAAATCCAAGGATTTTTTTGCAATATATTAATAAACCATTCATGAATCTTGTGATAGAGACACAGATGGCAAGGTGTACACAATGATGCTAACTCATAGCTATTTTGTTATCTATAGCAAAAACTTACACTTGCTTTCACATTAGAACACCTGCAAATTTGTAAGGTGTTTAGTGGTCTACTTGGTAACTTGGTGATGAATTTATTAAATGATTTAATTAGCTATTTCCAAGCACTGTACACAGGGACTCCATTTGACTGGATTAGACACAACAAGATATAATTTCTTTTTAATTGGAATTTTACGCAATAGTTCAATTTATACAGATGACACACACATAACACCGTTACAACTGTTTTGCATTAAAACACTTTGGGACTTTTTCCACGAACTATAATTAGATACCTTAAACCTGCTTCTCATAATTAAATTTAACATCAGGCACTTCATCCAAGCATGTTGTCTTACCTTTCCAAATCTTTGTTGCTGCAAATATAGCATACCCTTCTTTCTAATGTCCTCCTCCATGTCTGGATGTTTCATACTACTCTTTAACCCAGCTACAACTTACAGCTTCTTTCATCTGGTGTAACACCCCTTCCTGCGTGTTTGCTCGTGACGTCATTAGCATCTCCAAGTTCCGCCATTTGTACATCCTGTATAACCCAGAAGAGCTCTGTTGCAACATTCTGTGCAGCAAGAGATACGCTTCAGATGCATGTGTGTGTATGTGTGTGTGTGTATGTGTGTGTGTGTTTAAAATTACAATAAATAAACATGCATTAAGTGTCAAATGTCACTACTTAGTTCCTTAGTTCCTTCCACCTAACAAACGGCCTGACAGCTGTGTTGTATTTCTGTTTCCCCTTTTACAGACATTTTATTTAATTCACATTGTTACAAGCAGACTGTTATAGTATACAATCTGTTACATACATGCATAATGGTCAGTATAATTGGCATGTTTCAGCACATCAGATTTAACAGCTGAGGTGTCATCTCAACTCTGTGGTCAGCTGCTCTTGCTGACATCCTGTTTCCATTGTCATAAACACACACACACACACACACACACACACACACACACACACACACACGGCAACTAGTGTAATTTTTTGACCTTTAAAATTACTGTTACTGTTGTATTCTAACAACTTCCATTATTTAAAAAAAGTTATTAAAGTTAATAGAGCTCATTCTGGCAACTCTAATGAAATGCATGAAATGCTTTCCTGTTCAACTATTTTTTATTCTATTGTGCCCTCTAGGGAAAGTAAAGGGAAGTTACATAAAATACAGGCATACTATTCCAGTAATAATCAGAATAATGACTTAATTTAATAAAATTCAACTTGTAATCACCTCTCTCTGAACACATTGGCCCAATCTGTCTCATAACGTTTTAATCAGAATGAGATGGATGATGTAAACTTTTAATAATCCATTCATAAACACAAATAAGTTATAACATTATAATCTTAAAACCTCATGTCCAAGATTGTGTAGATTCCCCTTGTGCCATCAAAACCTGCTAAACATGACTCCACAAGACCTGCATTAGCGTGCTGTATTAAGTGCTGTAAGTTGCAAGATGGGGCCTTTATTTTACTTTATTTACAACCATGAACTCCTTGCCGCTGAGCCCCATACACAGCATGCTGTAATGCACCTGGGGTTCTGGTGCTTTTCTGTCATGGCCAAACAGTGTAGCCGTTAATCACCAAAGGCAAGGCACCTTGGCTGTCCATGATCCTGTCACCAATTTTTTGGTATGTGGTGTTAATGTTGTGGCTGAATACATTATCTAGACAAGTACTTGATCTAATCAATTCTAACTAGTTAGAATAAATATTTTCTTTCTGCTGCATGTAGGAGTAACATTAGATGACATGATAAGTTTCTAAGAGGGAAGCTAGAATGAGAAAAATAAAAAATTGTACTACTGACACTATGTGGATACATTGTGGTTATTTTCTTGTACTGAGTATATTGAATAAAATCCTTCTTAATCTTCTGCATGTAACAATAAAGTTATATTCTGATTAAACACTCTGAACAAATATGAGCACATCCCATGCCATGAGGATTTATGAAAATACTGGGTTAGCCAGCATTTTCATAAATCCGGAGGTGTGCTTGTATATCAAAACAATAATATATCAAAGCGAATTTCCCCCAAAAGAAATAATGGAAACTCAGATGTTTTGTTCCACAGCCCAAGATATTGCTATTTACAAATTATTCATCATTTTACCTTTGAAAAGAATCGTGACTGGTGTTAGATGAGAGAAGAAGCAGGAGGAGGGGAGCTACTGTGTAGGATGTGCACACACACAAACACACTACCATTCAATTCAATTTCAATTCAATTTTATTTGTATAGCGCTTTTAACAGTTATCATTGTCGAAAAGCAGCTTTACATAATCAAAAGAATTAATTAAGTTTGTATGGAATGTGAATGAGTATGAATCAAAATGGTCAGATAGTCCCTGGTGAGCAAGCCGAGGGCAACAGTGGCAAGGAAAAACTCCCTGAGATGGTAATAGGAAGAAACTTTGAGAGGAATCAGACTCAACAGGGAACCCATCCTCATCTGGGTGAAACAGACAGCAGGAATTGATTTGCATTCATACTGTGTGTTAGGTGGCAGGCAGATCAGCTATAACAGTTGATATTAATATGAAGTCCAGGTAGTTATTGGAGACTCAGGTAGACGTGTAGGAAATTCCAGTCCTGAACTATCAAACTGTCAACTCCTCAGAGAAACAGCTGTCAACACCAGTCGAGGCCAGAAACGTGTTCTAGGTAGAGCGAACTGTCCGCAGAAACCAGACGCATCCCAAAGAGACACACGGGGCATCCATGTGACAAGATCTCCAACCAGAAGCGGGGCACCAGGATGGGTCAGACAGGTCCGGAGGGC
>JAQMYJ010000040.1:31324892-31346419 GCA_030014305.1 Clarias laeviceps | reverse complement strand
TTGATTGTGTTAAGCTGCTTTGGGACAATGTCAATTGTTAAAAGCGCTATACAAATAAAATTTAATTGAATTGAATTTTAAATAAGGCCAAATTAAGGTTGGGGTAATGGATTTAAGTTGATTCTCTACAAACACTTTGGTTTTTATATGCTTCCTCCAGCATGACCTGGAAAAATAAGAAGCAAAACAAATTTCTCAGCTAGAGAGTCTCTGGCCACACTTCAGAAAAACAGATGTCTGTCACTTTTTTTTACACCATGAAACAAAGAACGGTCATTGCTTTGATTTTGTCTGTCCCAATCTTAGGGTATTTCACTCCCTTGGCATGAACCCCCAATCCTCAGCTTCGAAGGCCACTTGGCTTGCACTTCAACTTTGATTGTTGTTTTTAAATGAGGTAATGGATTCAAGTTGATTCTCCACAACCACAGTGGGTTTTTTTGGGTTTGGAATCTTGCATGATACCACTACACCACTGGTGCACTTTGGGCCACGTTTGATTCATACCCTATTTACAACTTGACCCCACCGTAACTTGGCCTAAGAACACAGTCTGCTGAAGATTTGTGTTGAAGACACAGTTTGTTGAAGATTTTCTAAATACACTGCAACCTGCTGGCACATCCTGGAAAACCTCAGGTTTTCATTAACTTAATTCAACTTAATCATATGAAATGAATGATATCACTCTGGCAGCGACTTGTAAGAACAAAAATTGTTCAGCTAAGTTTACCCCATGCAGCAATCCGGTAGCCTTCTTTCTCAGAAGTCAAGCTGACAAACAACTCAGCAAACCAACGCCAGGACACTTGGATGATAAGACCCAACTTTTTACTTCGCCGTGTGGTAGGACGGCATTTCCTTTCATGCTTGACGGTCTAATAATTTGACCTAAGAACACTGTCTGCAGATTTGAATGCCTTTTCACCCTTGCCCTTTGTCTTCACCTGTGTATACACTTTTTTCCTTCTCTTTTTTCTTTTTTCCCCCTTTCTTTGCACATAAAACATAGACTTCCAGCTCCTTATTTTTTCTTTTTTTTCTCTTTTTTTAAATATTGCTGTTATCTAGCCTCCAACATATTGTACATATACATGTACATTTACTGGTTCAGAAACCATATCTTCGATCTGGCTTGGATTTGGGGAAGTGTAGGGTGAAGGGTCAGTGTGTGTTTAAGTGGTTTATAAATTAAGATTGTGTAAGTGTGCCTTCGTCGATATCCCCCTTGAGTCTGACATTCTTGAAACGCACACTACAGGTTTTTATTGCATGTTTTTTTTTTTTTTTTGCTTCTAAAAATTAATTAAAAATTATATATAAAGGGATGGGTTGGGCCGCAGAAGGTTTTCCCATTTTCAATTGAGTCACAGGGTTGTTCAGTTTGGAAATGCCTCATTGCCTTTTTGACTTTGAATTGCCGTTTTCTCACAATGCTTATTAATTTTCCTCATGTCATTTAAGAGCGTTTATTCTCACTCTGCCACCTCTGGCTTCCTCATGGGATCTAAATCTACACCTGGATGTGTATAGGTAGAAGCAATACACAAACAATACTGATACTGATACAATACAAATAAATTGAATAATGAATGGTAAAACTTTGTTGTAGTAGTGGTCTTTTGTACTTTCTTCTTTTTCTACATCAAACTCACTTTCTTCAATATTGCTTCCATTTTTTTTTTTTAATCAAAGCCATATTAGGATGTTGCAGTTGGTTTCTGAGTTTGCTTCAGTGTAAACAATTGGTCTGTTAGAAACAGTTGCCTAACTGTCTCCATATTACGTCTTGGATTAGAAGGAAGAATCTGTGTGAGGTCTTTGCTTCAAATGTCTTTTGCATAGGATGATATTTTTTATTTCTTATTTTAAGTTTTTTTTGAGGTCTGGACGAATCTCTGAATATTCACCTTTATCACACTTTGTTCTGTCCCCTGGTTAATGCGTTTTATCTTGGTTTTTTTGAAAGACATATAAATAGCCAACATAAAGAAATTAATGTCTGGAAATGGTTATAGACCCTGTTCTGGTGCAGAGTCTGGAGGTAATTCCCAATGGCTACCATGTGGCAGAATGAGCTCTACAGAAATACTTTATGCACTAGTTGCTTGTGATTCCATGGAATGTTCACCCCAAGCAGAAAAAGCGGAGTCAATTTACACTCCACTTTTATACATTGTTTAATTTTTTTTTTTTTAGCTCTTTCTAAAAGGACACAGACTAATCCTTCACTCATTCATTTTAATGCATGCGTGGAAGTGAACTGCACTCCTGGCTGTGCCAGTAATGTCTTTTCAAGTGCAGGACATTTATGAATGTTTTAGGAAAACAGGGAAGCCCCTTGCTCCTGCTTCTGGGCCCGGTTCCAACTCCCCAATTACTTCTCCTGTTTTCTGTACAAGTCTAACAGAAACTGTAATGGAATGACCTGATTCCACAGAGGCGAGTTCTAATCAGAATCTTAGTGGAAAAGGGGCCCTACTGTATGTCTTACAACTCTGCAGAAATCGTATCCACCTTTAAGGACAGAGCACGTTCTCAAGTGTTAAAAGTGTCGCTTTAATATTGCTTTGGGATAAGGTATGAAAAAAACAAACCCCATCAACAAAACTCCAACAAAACTAGCCCACTGGAGCATTGTTGACCTCGCTAGTCTGATTGTGCATAAAACACTTTACAAAGGACAAACGAACAAGTCAGGTTTTGACTATGTTTTATTGTAAAATGGTACAGGCATTAGTAAATAAGAATTCTGTCCTACTAAATATATACTGTCATGTATTTAACCGTACCTGAGCAGAAAATCTCCTGTATGTCAAGATGGCCTCTTTATATAAATATATGTTCATACAGTACATGTAGATTAAAAACTAAGCAAGGTATGCAATAACATAAACATAATAAATAGGCCCATATCTAAAAAAAAAAAATTATCTCCCTTTCCACAGCCTTATAATTTAAAAGTAGTCATCTGACTACTCAGCTGAAGAAAGGGAAATATTACCATGTCAAAGTAAACCTTTATTTAGCCTCTTGTAGCTCATTTTTATCAAACAAGATGATTCTTTTTTTATGCAAAATATGATGTCTGTTCTCAGGCTTTAAGACAGCAGCTCTTAAATAAAACCAGCTGCGGACAACTCTTCTCCCTCTGGGAATGAACTTAGCCATCGTGCACACAAACGGAGGGATGCCACATATGGAAAAATATATAAACCCAAGCAAGGGATATGTTATGATTTGGTATTCAAAAGACATATGAAACTGGAGACTCAAGAAAGAGTTACAGTGTGTCTGGAATGTGCTCTATGTTCCTTTTCCCCAAAGAAGTTATTTTTTATAGCTTAAATCACAGGAGGAAATGTAAAGAGCAGCAGATAAAACAAAAGAAATATCATCCATTATATTCTGATTAAAACCTTTATCTGGGATGGTCTACCATTATCGGGTGCTTTTTTGTTTAGATCTGATGTGTATTTTTCTTTTATGTCAATAAGCTGCGTCATGTTCTCTCTGTGCTCCTAATGTGAGTCCAGATGTCAAGCCTCGTGTGGACACAGGAGGTGGTTTTGGTTTTCAAGTAGAGCTTTTCAAGTCTTTAGTAGAGAAAACATTTCAGCTCTCAAGTGGTTCAATAGTAGTTTCCATCATAGTCTCTGATCGGATCGTATCCCATCGACTCTTTCATGCTTTCTTCTAAATAGGCAGACATCTCATCTAGGAAAAAATTAAACACTGTTTGTTAGATCAAAATCTTACACTATATGATTTCAGCGATCTTTTAAGACTAATAAATGCTCTATCACACTGTATGAGATGATGATGATAATCCTTGACAAATTGGTCAGATGATATAATGAAGATCCTCTAATTGTAAAATGATGAATAAAGAAAATGACACCGTTCTAAATATGCCTCACTCATCATGCAGAGACCAGGATCTCATAAACACACAGAAACCCTGAGTATAATCGTTTTGCCTTGAGGAAACAAGATGAAGGTAAAAGGTGAAGTACAAGAGTTTGGAGCCACTTTTGGCTTGATAAAAGTATACAATATGGAATGTTTGTACAGTTTTTTGTCCACTGCCATGATTATTTATGTTTATCCATTTCCAGTTGCATATTTGATGCTGTCATGAATCCAGTGTTACCCTATCCCTCATTCTTTAGCTAGCTTTTAAATGAAATTTGTAGCAATGATCACACTAGAACTTTAATCAAACATTTCAGACATTGTCATCGCACTAAAATTTACATTTAGGCATGTGGCAGACGCTCTTATGCAGAGCAACTTACAAAAGTGCTTCAAAGTTTACATCTTTGGAAAGATCGTTACACTGTGATCGTTACACTATGTCACTAATTAAAATCCATGTCACACAATGCAGTTCAAAATTATTATTTTACGATTTGTATTTTTTTCTTTGTGAGAGCAAATTCTAGCTTAAAATAATGCAAAATGTAAAGTCAGTGTTTATTGTGGGAGCCTGATACCTGGTGGTAAAATCCCCAGCACTACAGTGGATGAGACATTGCCCAGG
Organism: Clarias laeviceps; assembly: GCA_030014305.1. Lineage (NCBI taxonomy): Eukaryota > Metazoa > Chordata > Actinopteri > Siluriformes > Clariidae > Clarias > Clarias laeviceps. Next base: position 31,341,876 of record JAQMYJ010000040.1, on the reverse strand, counting down.
ATATTCTTGGCGATGCATCTGTAGGTACCCGAATCCACCCGAGTCGCGTCTTCAATCTGCAGCCAGCTAGAGAGCTCGTATTTCTGAGGACCTCCTCTGGACTATGTAGGAGCAGACGCATGTGAGTACATATAGACATTGTTTATATCCCAGATTAAATGCAAACATATGCACATAATTTTTTAAAATGTTAACCTGCACAGATATATGAGGATCATCACCAGGCAAAATATCCTCCTTTCCTTCTTTCCTCCATTCCACCAACGCCATAGGGAAGGCAAAGACCTCGCACAAAAACACTGCACTGCTTCCAGTCACGTTCACCAAGTTACGTGGAGGGACTTTGATGATAGGAACTTAAAACAAAGAAAGATAAATAAAAAGACCGAGAGATTAGACAAGGGATCATGTTCACAAGCTATTTCCTCTCTAAAGCTACTTGTGTAATTCTGGCTGCTTTGCAGTTGTTCAAAGGTCATAAATCTCCCCTGAAAGCCAGCAGGAAAATTACAGGCTCCAGAATGTCGAAATTCCCAAACAGACAGTTAAAAGGTTTAGGAGAGAAAAACATTTGTAAGAGAATGTATAAACTCAATGGTCATGAGGACTAAAAAAGAAAAGGACAAACAACAAAGAATAAAAGTATAAAGAATTCCTGAATCACCTGTAATTGAGTTAGATGCCTGACATAATTATTAATGAAAAAGGAAATAATACACAGAGGAAGCTCATTTATTCCATTCCATCGTCAATCACAGAATGTGTTTTTAACACAGCAAAGAAACTTGCACAACTTTTGATATGTTGGAGGTGAAATGAGGTGCTCTGTGTTTTGGAAAATAATCATATCAGAGTGATGACAGTGATGTGTTACACGTGGTTTCACTCACTCTCACTCATCGTCTGTACCAATTTATCCTGTATTCAGAGTCACGGGGGGCCTAGAGCCTGTCCCAGAAGACTTAGGGCATGAGGAGGGGTACACCCTGGAAAGGATGCCCATCAGTCGCAGAGCACACACACACACACATATACTCACACACCAGGGGCAATTTGGGAATGCAAATTAGCCTAATCTGCAGGTCTTGGTGGGAGGAAACAGACCAAGCACGAGAAGAACTGCACACAGAGACAGGAATTGAACCCAGACCCTGGAGTTGCAACGCGACAGTGCTAACCACTACATCACCGTGCCGCCTTAAGTGGTTTCACAGTGATACTAATTTCTTCCGACAACATGCAATTTATCCTTTTTAAGCTATAGCACGTTTTACTGTGCCGTGAGCTCTGTGACTTTTTAACAGTTAGAAAAAACTTCTCTGATAATCCCGGAGGTAATTCTTGTGCCAGAGAGTAAAGAAATATACATGCAATGAAATTACGTAATAAAGAAAAGAAAAGAAAAAGAAAAAACTACAAACTAGACATAGGATAGAATGCAACAACCGGTAGCAATAGAGTACCAGAAACCAGATACTTATGGAAAATTTACATAACAACAGTGACATGTAATATTGCACGCTACTGTTAATTGATACTGCACACAATGTTGTCAACTGATATTTCACACGATGAAATATAATTGATTATGTTAATTGATATTGCACATAATATTAATTGATTTTGCACACGATGATGTTAATTGATATCACATCTTATAATCTAAAATGATCCTGCAAAATATGGAAATATGGGAAAGTTATTACACGGATATGAAGCAGCTATAAGGCAGAAGAGGTTCATACCGGTCTTGCACGGCCCGTGGCTCGAGGCGAGTCCCGGTTTGGAGAAGGCTGCTTCTTTGTATTTGCACAGGTTCATGTAGGTCTGACCGTCCGAGCCGCACAGAGGTTCCTGAGCCGCGCACACGCACACCGGCTCCTGCGGCTCTCCGTCGCTCTTACACTCGAGTCCCTCTCCGCAGAGCCCGTAGTAGACGTTCCGGTCCCCGGGGTCGCACGGCTGGCCCTCCAGGTTCCCGCATTCGAAGCAGCAGCTGCACGAGTCGCGCACGATCCCCGCTCTGCAGCCGCGCGTGGGCGGGCACAGCTCCGGGACGCACTGCTCACACACGCTCGCGTTCCTCATCTCCAGCTCCTCCGCCGCGCGGTAATAGTCAAAGGCGGGCAGGTCGTCATCCACATCGTCGTATCTGTAGGAGGGAAAACTTTCCCCACATGTAAAGCTCAGTGTGAGGAAAACAAACGGCAGCATTGTGGCCCAGATTCCTAAACACACTTTTTAAACTGCACTTTTTTTTTTTTTGAATGGCTAAATCGAAGATAAAAATAATAATAATAATAATAATAATTCTCTCTGCCGCCTGGACCAGTCTGGACCTGTAGCTCGGGTGTCCCGCTGTCTCAGGCGCAGAGCGCGCACCGGGGAACACGGGCAGAGCTGGAGCGCACGGGCAGCCACACACACCGCCCCGCCTCCTCCTCCTCCTCCTGATCCTCCCCTTGTTCCTCCTTCTGTTCCTCCACCTGAGACTTTTCAGGAATCCCGGACATCTGCAGGGCGGATAAGAAAATAAACAGATCAAAGTCAGAGGCTCGTCCGCGCGCGCTGGTGTCGCCTCACTGCTATTTACAGCCTGGTGCAGCACGCGCTCTCTCATTAACCTCAGCGCACTGCCTAATTAACTCTTATAGCGTGTTATAAGACACACACACATACGGAGCAGCCGGGTTTACACAACCCATGGATCTTAAAACAAATTACACGCTATGATTAGTTTATTTTAAGACCATCAATAACATTTAATTAAACCCCAGATTAAACGCTCATGTGGAAATGCAGTGTACAGCTTAATTGCAGGAGACAGATATGATTTACAGTACTGTACGCTGATGAGTCCTGCGCACTGATTGTCACAAGTTGTTTAATTAATTGATTTTGTTGTTGTTGTTGTTGTTGTTGTTGATTAAAAGAGGTAAAGCTGTGACTTTAGGTTTTTTTGACAGAAGACTTTTCTGTGGTTTATTGATTACGGCCAAAACACAGTATTGGTGCTGATTTTATTATTATTATTATTATTATTATTTTATGTTTTACATATAATGCAGAAAATGTTGCATAAACTTAATAAGCTACTTCTGAAGTTTATGTAACATGGAAGTGACTAGTCCTGCTTAAATAAAAATTTCAAGTTGCTATCCTCAGCCGATTTGGAGAGAAGATTTTATAAGAGCCCCAAAAATAGCCATTTTCAGCATTAAACTGTCTCACTTCAAACAATAATCATTTAAAACATTAATTATTCATGTTTTCTTATGAGTATTGATCTGTAAAAATTGCTGCTTAAATTGTTTTTTGGTAAAAGCTTCTGCAAAAAAAAAAAAAATCTAGTGTCTATAACCATGTCAAATTCATGTTGCAATATCTTAATACTTTTGCATGTTAGAATAATACACTTCTTCAGGTTTATGTGTTTACATGTGAAATCTAAATTGGTCAAGTTTCATCTGAAAATATAAATGTATATCCATATTGACAAAAAAACAAAGCACGGATGGGAAGATAAGAAGCATTAAGTATTATGAAAAATGGTGTTATATGAGACCTTGTTTTGGCCGATAGCATGAAAATTTTATTTTTTTATTTATTCATTAACTTCATGAGAAAATAAACAGAAGCCAGCGAGGGAACAAATGTTTTTAGCTGCTACAATATTAGTGAGAATATAAACTAACATGAAATGTAACTCTTACTGGACACAAAGTATAATGTGTCATTTTTTTTTTTTTACAAAAAAAGTAAAACTAAGTTCCTTGCACAATTTCTACTATTTGCACTGTCTGCACTTTGTTTTACTTGTGACTTATATGCTTTATTTATATGCTTCTTATATCTCTTGTAGTTGTTGTTGTTGTTGTTAGTATTGCACTACATTCTCACCCTGTGTATACTGACTATGTTTAAGATGTGTGTAGTCACATCTACAAACTGTCAGTGTGTAACTGTCAGTGTAAATTATCTATCTATCTATCTATCTATCTATCTATAAAAACTTGTACTTGAACTTCTGTTGAGTTAGAGGAGTAAAACACTCAGGAGTAAAACAGGGGTGTGTAGTTGGGAGGAAAATAATCAGCTCTAAGGGTGTAATACTGACTCTGTTTCAGCACACTGTATATTATTTTCCACTTAGACCACATCCTGTTAGGTTTTATTCCTTACATGTTATATGAGCCACTCTGAAACACATAATGGCACCGTGTGTGTGTGTGTGTGTGTGTGCGCGCGTGTTTAATATTCTGAAAAGACTATTTTTGAGGAGCCAAAGCAAAATTGTATTGTGCTCATGAAATCATAAATCTGTTCTAGATTACAAACAGACAGTTGTTTATGAGAAGAAGTAAAAGAAAATTATCACTTTTTCCATAACTATATTAATTTTTTTATCATTATTTCATTAAAGCAATATAGCAAAGTAATTGTTTTTATTTAAAATAATAAACTTTTCATTAAACTTTTCAAAAAAATCTTTTTTTTCTTTTTTTCCCCTTTTTTCGATATGAAGAAAAACTTTTAAAAATAGGCTAACTTAAAAAATATATTTTAAACACATTTCTATTTGCATCTGTATAGAAGCGAGAAGTGCATGGTGTAATAATATGAACACAATTTAAAAAACATTACAAATATAAAATATCTAAAAAATAAAAAAATACTCTTTTTGGGCCTAGATGTGTGAACTGTGAAATGTTTGCAAAAAGAAACTATTTTTTGTGGAAATTGAAGGAGAAATTAATGGAGGGATTAATAAAATTAGCTTTGTGTAAATAAATAAATCTTCTGCACAGTTTAACGAGTGCACTGTGCTCCTGAGCTGTCTAGGAATTAAAGACGACATTAAAAACCTGGAAACTTCTGAACCGGAAGAGTTTAAACAAAACCTTTTTTTATTCTTTTTTTAATTCAACAATTTTTTAAGAAGAAGATATAAAAATTATCCCAGATTGAAGCACATGGAAATGTACTATAAATTCTCTCTCTCTCTCTCCACATGTCCACACATCTTTGCCTCATTGTAAAGCTCACACTCTTGGCACGGTTGCTGCTGAATCATGGCATAATGAACAAAGAGCGTCTGGACCAAACTGACACCTAATGAAATAACTTTGCAGGGGCATTAAAAAAGAGGGGAGAGATGTGGAGGGGTGTTGATTTGAGAGAATGTTTTGGCACATTTCGCTTCACCGTCCTGCAGACACACAGCCGCCTATTCGGCCCTGATTATGAGTGTGTTTTGGGAAGATTTCCAGCTCTGGGCGCTCGTGTATATATTCAGCTCATTTTCCACTGGAAACTGACAGGCGACATCCCGGAGCTGGTAAGAGACCATCATAGGTTATATTGCATACACTATATATCATGTCGATTAATTATAATCTATAACCGCAATCCTGACAGTAATACAGGTTTAAAGGCTATTTAAAGGCTTGTTTTAATTTATTATCGTTTCCATAGCAACAACTCGTTCAATGGGATGTGTGGAGCAGAATCAACGTTAATAACAAACAGATTAAAACGTTTCATATGACGAAACTAAAGAGAAGGTTATTTTTTAACATTTATGGAGTTAATTATTTAAGGAGTTACTGAAAGAGTTTACGCTTCTTTACATGACATGCTGCGGAGACTTGTTTTGTCTTATTCAAGAGAGAAAAAAAAGATGCTGTTTATAGCTGCTATAAAGTAACCAAGAACATAAACATCGATTCCCACCCAAACCCCGGCCACTGGATGCATTGGCGATCTGGATAAAATGGGCATCCGACATAAAAACTGTGCCCAGTCGTGTGCAGAACGGATGGTCTGCTGTGGAGGGACCGCTAGTCCTTATCAAACTGCTGTGGTGTTAGAGGAATAAAACACAGGGACGTGCGGTTATAGAACAATAATCAACCTTCCTTAATTTATAGTATCCTGCATGTGAATGTCTAAAATGTCAGCTTTGTTTTAAAGCTCGTCACACCTCTCCTGGTTCACCATGGCAAGCGAGCACCAGAACCCTACATCCAAACAACAGAATCCTGCATCCAGCAATTTCAAGGTGTCCTCACACGACCATGGATTGAACGTCTTTTATGACACGCCGTTAACAGGAAACTGAAGGTTTGTTGTCATCCTGTCTTTCAGCTGATCATCTACGAACAGGAGAACTTCCAAGGTCGCTTCCATGAGCTGACTGGGCCCTGTAACAACCTGCAAGAGGCGGGCGTGGTGAAAGTGGGCTCGATACTGGTGCTGTGTGGACCGTGAGTGTGTGTGTGTGTGTGTGTGTGTTGGAGATACATACAGATGATTATGCAACTGAGAAATAGTAATCTATTAAGGTCTGGGAAAATGTGTGCATTATCATAACTTCTTCTGGGAAACGTATGTGTAGGTGGGTGGGGTACGAGCAGCCCAGCTGTAAGGGTGAGCAGTATGTGCTGGAGAAGGGCGAGTATCCTCGCTGGGATGCCTGGACCAACAGCCGGCGCAATGACTGCGTCCTCTCCTTCCGCCCCATCAAAGTGGTAAATAATATCCAATCCAGACAAATAAGAAAACTCGCTCAGCTTTCACCGAGCCGCTCTCCTTCACATCAGTTCTCTCTGCTCTGCCTCGGTTCAGGACACCCAGGAGCACAAGATCGTGATGTACGAGAATCCCAACTTTGCAGGAAAGAAGATTGAGATCATAGATGACGACGTGCCGAGTTTCCACGCTCACGGCTACCAGGAGAAGGTTTCCTCGGTCCGAGTGCAGAGCGGCACGTGAGTACCTGAACATCAGACATGTTCCTGTTCAAGTCTGGACTGGGGTTAGTTATTACCAGTTTGGGATTTTTTGCTAACGTGACAAGCAAGCATTTAAGAACAGGAGCAGGCTTTGCAAAAATTAACTATAATTGCAATCAAATGTTTTTAGACTGTTGTAGCATAAACTCTTGCTCCTTTTCCTCTGCTGTCTCACTCACAGCTGGGTGGCTTATCAGTACCCCGGGTACAGAGGGTACCAGTATCTGTTCGAGAAGGGCGAGTATAAGGAGAATTCTGAATTCGGGGCTCAGGTGCCTCAGATCCAGTCGGTAAGGCGGATCCGTGACATGCAGTGGCACCAGAGAGGGGCGTTCCACACCTCCAACTGAGCTTCCACTCCTCCCTTCATCTCTCCTCTCCACATCCTCCTCTTCCTCATGATGATTCCCATGATGACAGAAAGTGTCAGTGATTCCGTGCGCCACTGCTGAATGAATAAATAAAACCGCTTTGCTTTATGAGTTAAATGAGCCAGTTTGGAGCTTTCATTCCGTGCGGGCACATGTTAGTCAGAGTGGTTTTGTGTACTGTGATACATTTCTGCAGATTAACTAATTTCACACAAAAAAAAGAGAGAAAACAACCAAGTCATAAACACAAATCAGCTGCATATGTTGCTCTACAAGTTTATGCCAGGACTTCATGAGCTACATGTTAATCCTAAAGTTACCAAATCCTCGCATAACCTCGCGCTTATTTAGGCAAACAAGAGAGAAACAACGTGAACTCTAATTAAATACATCTGTGGCGTTTCCTGCTCAAATATCAGCGATTTAAAGGGATGATAGAAAATAGATGGATGTCTTGATGAATTGAAGATGTGTCTTCATGACTCAGCTATCATTTTTGCTGATGGTATCGCAGTTTCTTCTCTTTTATTATAAAATCCCTTCATCTTTCATCAGGACTTTTCTCATCAGGCTATTTTGCGCTGCAGCTGCCTGATATTGATGTCATTTCTGAAATCTAAAATTTACAGCAATGTTGCGCAAACTAGAACATGTTCAAGCTCAGGCATCATGTTTGGTCTGTTAGTTTCACCTCCTAGTAACAGCACAATGTGTGTGTGTGTGTTTTATTTATATTTTACAACAGTTTAAAACGTAGTAATGTGTAATTCATGATTTTCATATGATAGTGTATAATGATCTGTATAAAACGTATAATGGTTAGGATTTTAAAAAGTCTTATAAAAGAGTCTTACGTGATTAAAAAAAAATTTACAGAAATGTGTCCAAACAGCAAGAGTAAGGAAAGCTATTCAGATCTCTGCTTAAGATGTATAACACAATTTGCCTGTCAGTTAGGTGTGGCCTCTGTGAATCATTACATGTAAAGAAGGCGTGGCCTCTGTGCATCATTACATGTAAAGAAGGCGTGGCCTCTGTGAATCATTACCATTAAAGAAGGCGTGGCCTCTGTAAATCATTACCAGTAAAGAAGGCTTGGCCTCTGTGATTCATTACTAATAAAGAAGGCGTGGCCTCTGTGAATCATTACCAGTAAAGAAGGCGTGGCCTCTGTGATTCATTACATGTAAAGAAGGCGTGGCCTCTGTGAATCATTACATGTAAAGAAGGTGTGGCCTCTGCACATCATTACATGTAAAGAAGGCGTGGCCTCTGTGCATCATTACATGTAAAGAAGGCGTGGCCTCTGTAAATCATTACCAGTAAAGAAGGCGTGGCCTCTGTGAATCATTACCAGTAAAGAAGGCGTGGCCTCTGTGATTCATTACTAATAAAGAAGGCGTGGCCTCTGTGAATCATTACCAGTAAAGAAGGCGTGGCCTCTTTGACTCATTACTAGTAAAAAAGGCGTGGCCTCTGTGCATCCCTCCAAGTAAAGTTGTGGTCTCTGTGCATCAGTACCAGTGAAGGAGGCGTGGCCTGTGTGTCAGTCTTCGAGAAGGAGGCGTGGCCTGTGTGCATCAGTCAGATTGACAGTGTGGTCTTTGTGTGTTATAGTCTTATTGGAAGGAGGCGTGTCCAGTGTGCCTTAGACCCAGTAAAGCAGACGGGATTAAAACAGAAACAGCTGTTACAAAGACATCTTTCATAAACTGCTTCATTGTTCGTCTCCGACAGAATGACACACAGCGGGAGGCGGTTATTATTATTGTTTTTTTAAAAAGGAAAAGAAAGCGTGTAGAACATTTCAGACCCTGAACAAGATGAATAACTCTTCCCATTAAAAGTGGCAGCCATGAAAATAAATTTATTGTAAATTTTATTATGAATTTACAGTCATAACCACCGGTTTAACAACACAGTGCAATAAACATCTTTACTGTGAAATTATAAAATACAGAGAGACAAATTTCCCATGAATAGACAAAAACACGAGGAGAAGACTCGCACGCCACGCTACACTCACATGCTTCACACAGCGGCAGGCAGTCGCGCGGTCCTGGTGTTCATCAGCCGCGTGGAAGGGCTGCACTGGGGGGGGGGGGTGATCGCGGGGGGGGGGGGGGTTGGGATTTCAGGGATGGTGACATGGAGCTAGCTCTTATATTTCCACAAAACGCAAAGGAACAAATGACATGAACAGATAGAGTGTTTTCTTTTCTGCATGTCAGGTCACAGTGAAGGAGACGGAACATCAGATTTCAGCGATTAACGCTCACCGGAACAGCACGAGGGGCGACAGCGAGGTCCGCTCTGATTGTGCAACATCACTAACGGTCGCTTTTTTTGGCCTGTCGTTAAAGCAAGCAGCGAGCGTGATTAAAATAAATGATTGTACGTGCAGATCGCTCACTTAATAACTCAAAGTCTGTTAAAAACTTTTACTCAATTATTCAACATCCTGGCTCTGGTGTAACGCCATCATTAAAGTTAATAGGCGGGGCTTATAGTGGTGAAACAACTAATTTACAGATGTGTTGCATATATTTGTGCTGTGTGTGTGTGTGTGTGTGTGTGTGTGTGTAGCTGTGCATGGATACGATAGGATTAGGTGTTAGCTACACTAGCCTTGCTAAGCTAAAGATGAAGAATGAATAAAATAGATTATTTTGTAATGGAATGTTTGTCTAAATGGCTCGATATAAAAACACACAGCTGTAAAAGAAACTCGTTTGATTTAAAATGTCAAAAATGTCAAAAACAGAATCCCACCACCTGCTGAACTATACACACACACACACACACACCGACACATCGAGTTCAGATCCGGATTCTGCTAGTCAGGCTAATTAGCAAACGTCTTCAGAGTGAGAAATACGGACATCATGAGAAGAATTTCTTCTTTCATGCCTTTTGTGTGACTTCCTGACTTCTCTGTAGTAACAGGAATGTGAATCTGTGCGGCTAACTAGCTAAACTAGCCCACTATACTTGGCCAGTCTCAATCATGTATATATAGTTCTCACTTGTGCGATGAGAACGCTGAGAAGCACATGATTTGTCCACCCCGACATGAAGCAGGAATGATTATGATTTAAACAAAATATCTATTAGCATGGCGGTTAATTATATTACACAAACGTAGCATGGTTATAGAGATTATCGTGTGACGTAAAGCTTGATCGCAGGAGAACCCGCGCTGTACGGACGGTGGTGTTCCTGGTTAACTGATTAGCGGTTACTAGCGAGGGCGTGTTCAGAGGCGTCAGTCACAGCCTTTGCAAATCTTCCCGCATATTTCATGTAATCATTTTTTCTTTTTTTTTTTAAAACGAGAAAAATCTCTTCCAGTTGCCGCCACCAAGACGGATAAACCAAGGGTTAAAGAAGATTCTTTAAAAATAGATTCACATATATATATATATATATATAAGTATATATAATGCATTATTTCTGTGTTTTTGTCCAAATGCCGTCTTTAAAACAAAACCCATGATTACATTTTAACATTTTTTTTTTTAAACTCCTAAACACTTGCTTCTATACTGTTCGAGATTCAGTGCAGCCCATCATGTAGCCGCGGATTATAGACAACAGACAACAGAAACAAAAGTAAAGGCATCCTACAGAAACGTGTGAGAGACACCGAAACCCACCAAGCGGAGAGGAAAAAAAAAAAAAGTCAATAAATGGACACAAAAAAAAAGTAAAATAAAAATGAGCGACGGAGTAAAAGGCCGCGCTCCAGGCGTACGAGCGGTTCCAGGTCGTACGCGTCTGTGTGGTCCCGTCAACCGTCTTCTTCCTGATGACATCACAAACCAGGAAGTGTTGGGTTCGATAAAGTGGCTCTATGCAAAAGGAATCCTCTCACAGGAAAAGACCAAACACACACTCCGACACACATTCTCTCTCACACACACACACACACACACACACAGATCTCTTCTCGTCAGTCGCAGATCTCCTAGAAAGGCACCATGCACGTGTGACGCCTCGGCCAATGGGAGGAGCACAGAGAAACGCGAGGTGAACGATGATGTCATCAGCAGCAGCAAAGGTCCCATCAATGCCGGGGTCAAAGGTTAAGGCTTGTTTCATCACAGCTACACACTCTCCATATATAAGGCATCCTGCAGGACAAACAAAGCACAAGGAAACAATTAAGACGGAAGAAATGTTTTACTGAAACTCTGTCACAGTCCTGCGCTGGAGCTACGACGCAGATGTTGTCAAAAGCGGCACTAAACGTGCACGCTGGCGTCTTTTCACTCGAGCCGATCTGTTTACTTTCTGTCCCTGGGTGACGCTCTGGCCTCAATAAACATGCATGAAAAAAAAAAAAAAGAGAGAAAAACACTTTATTCCTCCCCACAGAGCTTAAGATCGAGCCAAAAACCTGTTTTTAATCTGATCTCTGGCTCCGGTCAGGCCGGCGAGCGAGGATCTGGACACACAGCTCCAGCGTGAAACTAAACACACCTCGACCGAGGAGAAGACAGACGAACATGAAGAGACAATAGTGCGTTACTTACTTGTTGCGTTCTAGCTGTCGCTCTCGATTTGACTGAAGCGTTTCTTTGTCTTGAGTTCCTTCAGCCACTGAGGAGACGACGACTCTTCCCTAAAGACGCAAAAACACGAAACGTGCTCATGAGCAATGCGAGCGCTCCTGCAGAAAACACGTCAGCTGATTGTAGAACAATACACACACACACACACACACACACACACACACACACACAAACCCATGCACAGCTTAAGTCAAAGTTATAGATTAAGGAACCAATCAAGTGTAAACGTTCCTTATTCCGAGCACACGCCGTCTGTGTGTCTCACCCGTTCTCTTTACCACCAACAGGGGGCAGCACTCGCGACGCTCGGCCCAGGAAGGGCGATTTAGGAGAGCGGGACAGCTGTGATGGAGACGGGCCGTCTGTCTGACTCTCTGACTCTCCTCTCTTCTTCAGCTGGGCCTAACACACACACACACACACACACACACACACACACACACACACACACACATTAAAGATCACAGTAGACCAGAACAATAATAAAAATTTAAAAAACTGTTTCTGAAGGTTTTCACCACTAGGGGGTGATAAAGTGTTACAAATGTGATTTATCTGTTTTTTCTTTGTGCATGCACAATTTAGAAAATGTTCCTCGTTCGGAAATGTGAACTAATAATTCGTGATCTAATTATTGTAAGGAGTCTCCAGTGTCAGAACAAGTTTTCGTTCATTAGTAAATAAAAAACGTAATTGTTGTTCCTTTGCTGCGGTGTAAGAGGAATGAAACACTTGGGGAGAAGTGGAAGTTTCGTCTCACCATGAGCACAGAGGGGTCCATGCCGGGGAAGAGCGACACCCTCTGAGACTGTGAGGAGGTGGAGGACGAGGAGGTGCGAGTGTCTGCTGAACGCGTCGGTTCCTCCTCATCCGACTCTTCATCCTGCTGCTTCGCCGAGTCGGGTTTATCCTCTACACACAGATGGAGAGCAGACGTGAGCTTTAAACTTTTATTTTATAGAGTGTGTGTGTGTGTGTGTGTGTGTGTGTATACGGTGTACCTGTTGAGTCTTTGAATCTCCATTCCTCTGTCGTAATATCTAAGCCATCTGGCAGCACGGCGCTGTGACGAGCAGCTCGGGAGGGCGGGGCTCTGCGGCGGCGACAGCTCTTACTCAGCTGAGCTTTGGAACGCTGAGCACTGGAGTCTAGCAGGACAGTGGTAGACTACACACACACACACACACACACACACACACACACACACACAGAAAGGATAATGTAAATAAGCTCTGATTGAAGTTCCCTGGCACAGAAGGAATAAGGGGCAGAGCTAATTAAAAAGCTAAGTGGGTGGGGCCAGGGGGATGTATTAGAGAGCTGAGGGGGGAGGGGCCAGGTGGAGGTATTAGAGAGCTGAAGGGGGAGGGGCCAGGTGGATGTATTAGAGAGCTGAAGGGGGAGGGGCCAGGTGGATGTACTAGAGAGCTGAGTGGGAGGGGCCAGGTGGATGTACTAGAGAGCTGAGGGGGGAGGGGCCAGGTGGATGTATTAGAGAGCTGAAGGGGGAGGGGCCAGGTGGATGTACTAGCAGATGTATTCACCTGTGGGAAGTTGAGAGGCTCGTCCTGCTCGTCCTGGCTCAGCTGATCCGGGGTGTGTGGCAAAGATTTCCGTGGAGACGGAGTGAGGTTGCTGTCCGATGGGGTCACCGGGGTCAGACTGGGGGACGAGACAAGAGGGTTAGAGAAAAGCAAATAGACCATGTATTCCTCCCTAAAGTACGGTAGCAGTTTGTATAAACGTATAAATCATAAGAATTAACATGAGATACATTTGGTTAAAATATATTTAAATCCTGTTGCATTTTATTTTCCATTGTTGCTTTTAAAGAAGAATCGGGGAGGAAATGTGGCAACCCGGATCAAAACTACTGCTACTACTGAGGAATGTAATAGAATAGAATCATTTGCATAAACTTTCCAAAAAAAAAACAAAAAACAAATTAATGCAAATTAATGCAAAAGCAGAAAAGTGGCCTGAATACACACACACACACACACACACACACACACACGTAGGATATAGTTCACTGCCTAAAGTTCTGCATTTTATAAAGGAATCGACCAATATAAAACAGAGACACAAGCTTTTAGCAGATGATTCTCTCTGTAATCGACTGTCATCTCCTAAACCCATCATAATCAGCAATTTATTAATATTGAGGATATTTTGTTTCCTCAGACGGCCCTTCACAGGAATCCGCTGTAATACACACAGCTGAACACAAGAGGGCAGCAGGAGACCAGTTCACCTATAAAGCTCCTGCTCTTATTATTAAACGCACAAAAACTGGAGACCTGAAATAGTCTGAAATATTTATTAAATCGCTACACTGGAGCTTCCTGTCTGTGCTGTGAATTAGATTCGTCCACAAATATATAACGTAAATCAAATAAAGTGCATAAAGCCGTATCTGTGTAAAGTAACAGCTGCTGACATTTTCAACCTTTTGAAAACTCTGTTAATCACCTTCTGATGTACTTTGTGTATAAAATGTGCGAAGAGCAGTCAGATATCAGAGTCTCTGTCCTCCTGGGACCACGTCTCTTCCATCAGGGGGCAAATTTGAATGAAGACTTATTTCCGTTAAAGCTCGGTGTCGTTAGCGGATATTAACAGCATGTAATCTACGAGTCCACCGCAGTCTCTCGCTCTTCATCAATCTACACTGAAACCCAATAACCTGATCATCTCTCTCTCGCTCTCCGGCTATAAGCTCGTTATCAGGAGACACATGACTCTCTCATTGCAAAGTGGCTATTGATCCTGGTGTTATATGGCTAGTGTGATGGTTTAGGAAGGATGATTCAGCAAATCTGTGTGTGTGTGTGTGTGTGTGTGTGTGTGTGTGTGTGTGTGTGTGTTTACCTATCATCCGTGTGCAGTCCTGTGCCCCATGTTCCATACTGACTGTCCGTCTCCTGCACCAGGGTGTCAGTGTCCTTACACTCGTCCTGTCCTCCCGGCTTCAGCTGCTCCTGAGAGAGACGGAGAGACAGAGAGACGGAGAGACGTTAGTGATGTGCTACTGTTCCAGCTGTTACAGTTACAGACCCTGATTTGTTGCCATGCACTGAAACGAAATGAACAACCATTTGGCGAAAAACAAACACCGGAACATGTATGTTTCATTCAACTACTAGTGTGTGTCATAATTACAAAAATCATCATGTCATAATTCATGTTAAAATAGAATCAACTCCCAAACCCTCCAAATTCCCATACGCTCTAAACTCGGCCTCTAAAACCCGTAAACTTTCAAATACCATCAACTCCCAAACCCTGTACTCACTCACGAACCGCGCAAACTCCCAAACGCTAAAAAAACATTCCTAAAGCTTGTAAACTCCCAAACACCGTCAACTCCTAAACCGCCTGAAACATTAAAGCACAATAAATATCAAGTACCAAACACCATAAAACTCAATAATCTCTCAAACGTGTAAAAACACCAACAGCGTGATGCACCAAACTGCCAAACATCGTAACCTCGCAAGATGATGTAAACTTCCTAATGATAAACTCCAAAACTGCATGACACAAAAAAAGCCAGACGCAAAAATGTTGTACCTTAAAAACCAGTAAACTCGCAAATGTGTATTTCAAAAATGAGTAAATTAACAAACCTGTAAACGTAATCCGCAAACCTTTTAATGAACTATAACCTCAAAACCCATCAAAGTCCCCAAACTGGTGATGTCTAAACTAATGAACTAATTTACAATAAACGCTTGTAAACTTTAAACCCAGACAAACTCCAGAACTCTCAGGATCGTTTCAGTCATCAACAACCCAGACAGAGAATAATAAGCCTTATGTGGTTCCCAGGACACCGTTAAGCATCTATATACTGAAGATCTCCATTATTTGTCTGTTGATAAGCTAATTTATACATGATGCAGACACTGATGTGTGTGTGTGTGTGTGTGTGTGTGTGTGTGTGTGTGTGTGTGTGTGTGTGTGTGTACACTGAAGCTGACCGCTGGCCACGTTACAGAGGAAGAGAAGATAAAAAGAGGAAGACGTCTCTAACGGTAACCCAACACAGGCATCAGTGTGTGTTAAACACCATGAACAATCGTGTGTGTGTGTGTGTGTGTGTGTGTGTGTGAGTGTGAGTGTGTGTGTGTGTATTTTGCATTCCTCATGTTAAATGTTGTAAGTTTATGTTAATTATTTCTCGCTCACAACTTTATGAAGATTCACACTTGAGACGTCCAATTTCGAAGATGTGATTTAAACTCCGAACACAAACTCATTACGCAGGTCAGAACCGATTCCATCTCAGGTGATGATGCAGACCGACGGCCAAAGCTTCAGTTTCAGATCCGCTTTCAGAAACTGGGAAAACTCACGATTCTCACGTCTCAATCCTATGACTCGAGCAGATCTGCGCCGCTGTCCTCACGTGTCTCGGCAGCAGCACTAACAGCCCTCAGCCTCCCTGTCGGTCGACACGTCCTCGTGGTCATTTGACTTTGATTTGAGTGAGAAAGTCTCTTAGTCTCATGCAGATTTTACTTAATACAGCAACTGAAATTGAATGAGAATGTTTGTTTGCTCTCACACAGTTCTCAGAAAGAAAAAAAGAAAAAGAAATCGGGAATAGTTGCCATTGTTGCTTTTTTTTTCTTTTTCTTTTTTTAAATCCGAGTCAAACGCTGCATTTAATCCAAGGGATTATTTTTTTTTTTCATTCAATGCAATGATTCAAACTTCTGAGTCAAATCCCCAACTCAATCCACCGATTTAAGCTGCCGGACCCCTCACACTCCAGGAAACCCCTCACACTTAGGAAACTTTCTAATGATTGTGATGGCTGGGAGGTCGAGTCAGGAATTTGAATTTGCCGGATTGAGTCGAGAGTTTTTGCTCTTTGTGAGGAATGAGAATTGATTTGCTTGTTTGATTAGTACCACATGTCACCCGCTGGAAATAATAATATATAGAAGACATAGGGTAAAAACATGCTTGAGCTTGTAGTGCACTATGGGTAATATACACACACACACACACACACACACACACACACACACACACACACACACAGGGCCTCAGGCAGAACAACACCGTACGAACACTCAGAGTTAATGTTGAGCAAACTGTATTTGTACCTCAATAAACAACAAAGTGGATGGAATGTGTTTAGTGACAGACTCGGTCCTCTGTGTGTGTGTGTGTGTGTGTGTGTGCGTGTGTGTGCGATAACCTGTGCATTCAGCTGTGTGGTTTTTAATGAGCT
>JAQMYJ010000040.1:31257128-31281592 GCA_030014305.1 Clarias laeviceps | reverse complement strand
CTACTAACATTACTCCTACTCATACTCCTAACATTACTCCTACTCCTACTACTAATATTACTCCTACTCCTACTCCTATTACTCCTAATACTACTCCTACTACTATAACTACTACTACTACTCTCCCTAATAGTATTACTAGTAATACTACTACTCCTACTACTATTACCCCTAATACTACTCCTACTACTCCTACTCCCCCAATCATATTACTACTACTAATAATAATAATAATACTAAAACTACTACTACTTCTATTCCCCCAAATAGTATTACTAGTAATAATAATACTACTTCTACTACTATTGCTCCTAATACTACTACTATTACTAAAACTACCCCTAATAGTATTACTAATAATAATACTACCACTCCTACTACTATTGTCCATAATACTACTCATAATAATACAGCATGTACAAAAATATACAGTACTGAAAAGACTAAATCTCTGTAGTCCGACTAAGGACCGACAAAGCCAATATTGTATTTATTCCCATTTTACATCCATGGTAGGACTTCCGGTCAACATTCACACACTACAGGCCATTTGGGAACGCCGATTAACCTAATAGATAGATATATACAGTATTTTTTTTTCATAAATCATATCTAATCTGTAGCTCTTTGGAAGGAAACCCACCAAGCACAGGTTAAACTTTCCATGCACACAGACCCCGAGGCAGGACGCGAACCTAGAGGTACAAGGCAACAGTGCTGACCACTATGCCACCTCACCACCTCTCCTCCTGTTATTGCCCCTAATAATATTACTATTACTAAAACAACTACTCACACTATTGCCCCTAAAACTATCACTAATAATAATAATAATAATAGGATTCCTACTAATCAGTATCTAGCTTCCTAGGTGGCGTACAGATGTAGGGAGTAAATGGATATTTGGGATTGAGCAGTAGTTCAGCTGTGTTTACCTGGGATGGGGTTGAACATTTACCTGGGAGAGTACTGCCTCCTGGTGGCCAATGTGTCATATTACACATACAAGCTTAGGCTAATTATATTACAGTATTAGTATTAGTGGGCCTGCTCCTCCTCCTCCTACTAGAATTACTATTTATACCACTATTACTACCACTAAGTCTATTACTCCTAATAATACCACTACTATTACTCATATTACTATCCCTAGTGGTACTAATGTGCACTCAGGTGAAAAGTGAGTAAAGAAACAGCTTTCCCTCCAATCCTCTGTAATGTCCTTTGATTGATGCACTGGAATTCAATAACTCCCAAAAACCCAATGCAATGATATGTTTGTCAGTGTATAACTGAAGACCTGTCCAACAGAAATCTGATGTCTCACACAAGCCAGTGGAGACGCTTTAAGGACACATCTGTATTTCATCAGGGAGATCCCTAAAAAACAAAAAAAAAACTGTGCAAAAAAGAAATAGAGACTGTTAAAGAAATGAATAATATCTGTAAGAAAGCTAACCATGACGATTCTCATAAACAGAGCAAAAACAAAATGCCTGAGAGAAATATGATTAAAACACTAAGAGCTGGAAATCAGTGAGTGTAAAACATGGCCTCAGGTGTCTCACTCTCTGCTGTCCATCCAGGATCAGGATCTCATAATCACCCTGGAGAACCCAGGACTCAGTTCATGGCCCCTCAACATAACCCTGGACAACCGCCTGCCCTTTTCTGCTCGTTCTGTCTCAGCTCTGCCTCTGAGCTCCATCACTGCACTCCCTCTGCTGGCTTCCTGTAGCTGCTGCATGACGTTTACAACCCTGATGGTAACCGACGAAGATCCCTTCTCACATCTCACACTGCATCAGACAGCGTCAGTCCTGAACCCAGTGCACCAGGATCAGGATGTAGTTACTGATAGATACTTAAATCACTCTCGGATCAGTGCTGTGGCTTCTGTGATCTGTTCTCTATCTGCTCCTCTTAATTCAGGGGAATGAGGGTGTAGTGATGGGACACAGCAGGGAGGACAGGAGCAGCAGGGACACATGGGGTTAGAAACATCATCATCATCATCATCTGTCCTCAACATCAAGGAAATAGAAATCATAACCTTATTAAGCGCTGAAATAAATTCAGTAGGTGTTTTGTTCCCAGCAAAATTGTCATGTGTTTGTCTTCAATAACAGACAGACAGACAGATGTTTCTCTGTTGCTATACAACATTTTGTAACATGTGAATCAAAGCACTTTTTAAAAAATACAATAATTAAATTATATATATTTAATAAAAGGTTGTTATCTAGTTCAATATAAACATAATACAAAGTGTTAAACACAAGTAATCAGAGAACCAGTTCGTTATCCAACAGTTTTATTTATTATACAAACATTATAAACAGATTCATCATCATACCACAGTTACCAATTTTACAGAATAAAACCTTACATGATATAAAAACACCAAATTACAAAACTGCACTGATCACGACTCCATGCTTCATAAAAAAGGATAAAAAAAGTCATTATTAAGGAACTTCATTAAAATAACAGACTTATATATAAAAATGTGCAGCGATATGGAAGTAACCCAGAGCCGAGTGTTAATGTGGAGGTAATTACTCTCACCGCACACACACACACACACACACACACACACACACACACACTCGACTAAGACTGCAGTGTGGACTTATTCCTGTTTTATTTTCTCTCCACTGATTTAAGGTAAAGCAGACGAGATTGAGGAGGAATAAAGCCATAAGAAACTGAAACTCTCATCATTTGTTATAGAGAAACATTTTACCCCAAAATATGTTTACAGAAAATTACAAGAAAAAAAAAAACCCTGCATGATCCACATGCTCAGTAATAATATTATTCTCAGTGCAATTCATAATAATAATAATAATAATAATAATAATAATAATAAAAAAATAGGACAGGAATGTGTACAAGATGAGGAGATGAGGAGTCCAGGTCAAGCTGAAGTCTTCGTCTCCCACTCCTGTCAATCAATCAATCAATCAATCAATCAATCAACAGATAAAGGTTAAAGAAACACATGGACTTAAGGGTGTATCAGAATGTAAAATAATAATAATAAAAAAATAAACAAAATATTTTATTATTATTATTATTATTATTATTATTAATAATAATAATAATAATAATAATAATAATAATAATATATTAATAATAATAATAATAATAATAATAATAATAACAACATTTAATAATATATATACAAATATAATAATAATAATAATAATAATAATAAAATATAATGTTTATTTGGTGATGATTAAATTTAAATATGAGTCTTAAACTGAACGTGAAGAGGAAGAAAAACAGATACTGGATATTTATTACATACAGTATTATATAAAATATTATATTATTGATAATAAGATAAATAATACTTAGAAATATCTTTAAAATTATTCAGCGTTTAATGCATTCATGAACTTTTTTTTTTTACAATAAACTTACATTGAGTGAAATGCATGTAATAATAATAATAATAATAATAATAATAATAATAATAATAATAATAATTAATGCTCAGTTAACAATATTTACCAGTAACACCTTTTATTTACCAGGCTGTTTTGTGTGTGTGTGTGTGTGTGTGTGTGTGAACAGGGAAAGATGAAGTGTGTGAGGTGTGTTTGAGCGAACCTTCCTCCTGTGAAAGACTCGTCCGTGTTCGATGAGGAGTGTGGAGGGAGAGCGTTTCAGAGAGAGCTTAGCTGAAGCCGTTCTACGCAGGAGTGGAGTCAGGAACCCTCCCTACATACACACACACACACACACACACACACACACACACACAGAGAGAGAGAGAGAAGTTACTGAGCTGACATCAGGTTTAATCAAAAATTTATTATAAAATTATATGCAAATTATGTCACAAACGTTTCACGCTTCTGAAATTTAAGTGAATTATTTATTTATTTAATATAATGATTACTTAATAAAACCTTATTACTAAATTATTTTTATTTATTTGCTTGTTTCTAAAAAGTCTTTGTTTTTTTGTAAATTTTTGACGTTGTGATTGAACCTAACAAATAATAATTATTACAAACAGTATCAAGTGTCAGATTAAACAATAAAATAATAACTATTTATTAATATAAATCACTGATACAAGAATTTAGGCTGAGGTTTCACACTCTGAACACTAGATGGTGCTACATCACAACAAAAACACTGTGTAACCTTACAGCCCTGGTTTCTGCCTGAGGAACTCTTCACTGACTTCATGTGATTGTGTCGAATAATTTACTACTGTGTGTACAGAAGTGTGTTATTACGTCATTATTACTATAATTAGCCTTTATATCAGTAAGCAGTTCTTCACACTCTTTATCCAATACGGACTTTACAACTACAGCACATCAGTTTTAGTTCATAATTCTCACTCGTGTTAAAGCAGCGATAAACACTCTGCACCTTTATTATATATTAAGTAAACTAATCGCCGCAGTCCTGAAGACGAGGTGAGACGTTACCTGCGTTCTATCTGAGCAGAACGGGAGCAGAGACTGTCTGAAGGACGAGCGCTTCGCCGGTTTCGTCCCCGTGTTCATGAGGTTGACCTCTGACCCTGCTCTCACCTGCAGCCGTTTTCCAGCGAGCTGCAACTTCTGCACACTTCGCTCCACCTCCCATACTTTCTTACCTGAAACACACACACACACACACACACACACACACAGAGACGCAAAGTAAACCGTCTTGGTCTGGTCAAATGATGAGAGGCGGAGTTTAGAGGAGGCGGAATCATACGAAAGTGTGCTCAGGGAAAAAGAGATTCTCTCTACGTCTGTGTCTTATGTGCGTATGTGTGTGTGTGTGTGTGTGGAAATGCAATACACAGATTTCTCCTGGTTTTGTGGATATTCTCACCCTTTCCCAGTTTCCGCTCATACATAGACTGGAAAGTCAGGGTAGGAAGAATGAATAAATCTGTGTGTGTTTGTGTGTAAGAGAAAGAGAGAGAGAGAGAGAGAGAGAGAGAGAGAGAGAGAGAGAATATGTTGCTTCCATCTACTCTGACCAAAAAACCACAAATAGTTAATGGCTAGTTTCAAATCTGTGAGCATGCATGCAAAAGAAGGAAAGTGTGTGTGTGTGTGTGTGTGTGTGTGTGTGTGTGTGTGTCTTTTGCACATATGTTATATGTTCTTGACTTTTTAGAGTATTAAAAAAAAAAGTAAATTCTTGAAGGTTCATGGTTGCTAAACATTAGCTTTGCAGCTGAAAATGCTGAACATCTGCACCCGTATTCACAAAGCTTCTTAGAATTCCCTCAGAGAGCTCCTATCTTAGCCTAAAAAGTCCTAGCTGGGAATCCTAGACTAAAAGTGATTTAGGAAAATTCTCAGAGCAACTCTGAGTGAGGAAAGTAAAAAAAACGTTTATCTTAGTAAGGGGGTGTGGTCGACCCCGTGGCTAGGGATGATGCAGCAGTTCAAGAACTGTGATTGGTTGATAAAAACAATCCTGTAAAGGTCTTAAAATGCACTCTTTGTGAAAATAGAATATATGATAATAGAATAGACAGTGAAATCATAATGTTTGTATATAAATAAATTGTATAATCATGACTACAGGATACTTTATGCAAAGTTTCTGTTTTAGGTTAAATATCTTACAAGTAATTAAACAGTAAAAATGTTGTTACTATTGTTACTATATTTAAGTTCTTACATTTATTTATCAAACTGATTTTATTACTTGTAATCCTTTTTCGATTGATGGGAGCAAAATGGCTCAGCTTTTACCAATTTACATGATTGCAGGACAGTTTATTTAAGTTGGACTTTTGGATGGTATGTAGTCAACAATCCAAGAGAGGTGGAAGGACGTAAATCAACAAGAAAACCAAATCGGACAGAAAAAGTGTTTACTTTTAGCTTTACATTCAGTGTTTGGATAATATTTCTTCTTTCCACCATTTTGTCCTCAGCAGGTTGACTAGAAACTTTTAAGCCTCTTAAAAGTCCTCCTCTTTACTCTTAACACGTTTTACCTTAGGAGCTGTTTTTAGGGCGACAACGTAAATCATTTTTATCTTTGCTAAGATTTAGTCTGAAATTTAAGTGGAAATTCTAAGAAAATGTCATAATTCTAAGAATTTTCGTAGATTTTCGTCACTAGGAGCAACTTTTAGTCTTAAGAAGCTTTGTGAATACGGGCCCAGTTATTAACTTTCATGACTTGCCTACGGAGCACCTATGAGTCCTCGGGTTTGCTATAATAAACGCACTAGAGTTTGTCCGGACTTGCTGTGAGCTGAGCCTCGAATCGCTTCATCCCGTCTGTTAAAGCGCACTGCATGTCAGCGGGAAACACAGAAACTCATTAACTCACTAATGAGCTAGCGCTGGATTAGCAGGGAAGCATAATCAGCGAGAATGCACGTGATGTTCGGAGCAGGAATGTTGCAGATTTTATCTGAACCGGAGCATTTCTTGAGAAGTGGTGAGTTCTGATAAAATCTGCTACATTCCAGCTCTGCATTTCTCCCAATATCATGTGCAATCCCATGGTCACGTGTTGATTCGCAGCTTACCAAGCGCTAGATCATTAGTCTGAGTTCAATTCGATCGCGAGGAGCTACAGTATGATCCAGCTACAAACACAAGTGCGAAGTCCTTCATTTTCATTTCTACTTGAGTAGAAAAGTATTAAAGTTCAAATATACTTAAGTATTAAAGGTACTTGTATTAGCTCACTGTTTCCTTTAAGTCATAGCAAAAGAGTCTCTCTCTTTCTCTCTCTCTCTCTCTGTGCCATCTCAACGTCTGACTTCAAACACCTGCTACATGATCAGGGAAGGCAAATTTGGTATTTAATCCCTAATAGTCCGCAGGTTGAGATATTGCTGCTCCAAACACTACACACCACTCTGGTTAAGTAACACAACGCCATACAGAAACGTAGTGAAGTACAGATAGTACAGAAGTACAGATATTTTCTGTAGGATGTAGTGGAGTAAAATAAAATCAATTAATTATCAATTAATAAAACTAAAAGTACTTAAGTACAGTAACAAAATAAAAGTACTTATTTTCCTTCCAACTCCGCCTATGAATAACCATATAGAGGGATTATTTAGAGCAATAAAGAGAGTTTGTGTTCTGTTATTCTGCACAATCAAAAGTCCCAGTTTGACTTGAACCCCCCACATATTATTATTATAACATACAATTGCTTCCTTTAATACTCCGTATAACACGATACACTGTTATTACAAATGATAACATGCTCTACCATTATTAAGAGTACACTATACTATACTATACTATATACTGGTCTGTATATATTGGCCCCTAGTGGCCATGAAGGTACTGCAAGAGGTTTCAAAAAAGTTTACATTTTATGCATATTTTTTGCATATTGTATGTGGTTAAATACTTACAACAATTAATAACAAAGCTATGGTATTTGAATTGCATGATATTCTTCATTTATCTTCATCTCGGGTGTGGATCAGGATTGTGATCAAAGATTTTTGGGATGGAGAATATTGTCAGATTTCACCCTGAGCTGTGTTCAGAACCTGCCACACAATCTACACAATTATTAAATAGATCTTTGTACGAATTGTGTTGTAATATCGATACACAGATCTGATAAATATAAGTCAGGTGGTGTATGTTAATATTTTGTTATATGAATATCATTTTATTCTAGTTTAATTACAGGACTCACTGCTGCTCCTGAAGATGTCACAGTTGCTGTACTCAGGAGAATCCGACGTGTCTCCGTTTCCGGCAGTGTGGGATTTCTGGAACTTAAACAGAACCACAGGTGTGTGTGTGTTTATTCACCATGTGAGGATTATCTCAAAGTGACAGTTTGATGAATAATACGAAGGACACTGATTTTCCACATACATTATATTGCATACCGCACCTTTAAATAAATATATGTGTATTTATTCCCTGATATTTTTAAAATGTTTCATGTGCAATTAGTGGGTGGAGGATATTAGCTTCCATGACTCATTAGCGACATAGTTAAAGTGAAAGACCGCAGACACAAACATCACAAGCCTCATTTAGTGTTGATTAAAGACAATTAATTCTGGGTCACTGGTAGTCAGAAATCCCCGAATCCCTTGTGTGACCCCCCTCACCCCGCTCACCCCCCTCCCTCCTCCACGCCCACTCTGGACTGTACCATGTGCTCCAGTGAGGTGGTGTTGGAGTAGATGGGAGATCCGCGGACTGAGCTACTGAGCTGCTGAAAGGGGTCGTCCATGTAGGTGTTGGCGTTGGGGAGCGTCCGAGTCTTCAGACCGCTGAGGACAACAACAGGAAACATGAGGTTGAAAAAAACATTGCGTAAATGACTCAGTGTGTGTGTGGGTTGGTGGGTGGGTGGGTGGGTGTGGGTGTGTACCTAAGTGACTCGTGACTGTTGTGCTGATTTGGAGATACAACCTCAGGGGAGCTCCCATCCCGCAGGAGCTGGATCCACTGCTCTTTATCATCAGAACAACTTGCCTAAACACACACACACACAGTTTTATACACATTCTACAACATCACGTAAACGCATTATATCAAGAATATATTCTTGTTGGATCACTACATGTTTACAAGACGCACATGTTTATGTGAGTGTGTGTGTGTGTGTGTGTGTGTACCTCCAGGACAGCCACCGGATCTCCGTGCTGTAGGATGGTGATGCGGTGTGTGTGTGTCTGAGTGGTATTGGGTCGAATCTCGCTCCCCCTGAGCTGCACTGTGTACTGCGGTGTCATGTCGCTGCTTTCATCGCTGAACAGGTTCAGAACTCCGGCGTCGACTCGACACCACAGAGTCTGCCACTGAAAATTCATCAGCACGTTCAGATACCCTGCTGAGAGAGAGTGAGAGTAGGAGTGTGTAGTAACGTCTTAAACACAGTGTTTAATCCCCGGTGTCTAGAGCTGTGACTCATTGGTAGACTTTCAATTTTGTTTTTTGAGTGATGAGATTTTTGTTTGAATTAAAGTTCAGTTTAACAACACTAATGTTTATTGTCTGATTAGTTTCAAGCAGCTATACGAGGTGATATCAGAAAGTTTGGAGACTGAGTTTGTAACACACCAACAGATGGCACAGGGAGCACTGACCTTCATAAGTCAGCGTGCCAAAAGTGTACATCAGGAGCTGTCCAGCTGGTGCTATTCTGACCACGTCTGCTATTTCATCATGGACAGCAAGTTAGGACAAAGAGCGAATGTGAAATTCTGCGTGAAACTGGGAAAATCTGCCTCAGAGACGTTTGACATAATTTGACAAGTTTACAGCGGTTTACCTAAATATACAGTAATTATTAAACTTTAAATAGATTCTGATTAAAAAAACTGACTACATCAAAAAGATTGAATAAATCGCATAGCTGAGATACTCGACACAGCTCTACCAGTGTCACAGCTGGACTAAGACTAAACCGTCTCCTGCATCGTATCTGATCAGTGCTGCTACATTTCTGATGATGGATGGGGTGCTAATACTTTTGATCCAAGTAATAGTTTTCAATAAGCAATCCTAAACCTACAAAGTCGATTGATTGAGTATCCACTTCCATCCTTAATGCACGGTATATGCACTTACTGTATATGGCTAAAAAGTATGTGCACCCCATAACCATCATTGTATAGAATGTCTGTGTGAATGCTTCAGCTTTAATTCCACTTCATTGTTTTCAAAATAAGACTCCCGAACCCTCATACAGCATGACGACACCCCTGTGAGATCCACAAAACCAGCTTCATGAGGACATGGTGTGTTAAGAGTGTGTTTGAGTAAAAAAACTTGAGTGTCCTGCACAGATCCTTGACTGAACTCAACCTCAATGCAATGAGAGGAATCATCTTTTGCGACGAACTGGCACTGGAGCCTCATTGATTTCACATGAATAAACACAAATCCACTCAGTCTTCATAGACGATAAGGGTGGAGTGCATGGAAATGGAATGTTCAGCAATGAACAAATGGGTATAATGATCAAGGGTGCACATACTTTTGGTCAAGCCAAACATTTCCACCTTTTTCGCAGGTCACATTTAGTCAATTCTGTCACAAATTCCTCCTCTCAGAAGTTAGAAGTAGATTTATTGTTACTGTAGCACAAACCCTGAAGACATCCAGACGACAGTGTTAAACGATTATAGAGGTGTTAAATCGACATACCCCCGTGTTTATAATTGTTGTTGTCTGTGCTGCTGAGAGCAGAAGAAGGAGCGGTGAGGATCTCCTCATCCGAATCGGTGTGGAGGACTGAGCTCGACTACAGAGAGATACAGAGAGCAGAACAGAACACGTACATAAACTCTCGTATTTGCATAATATCAGAACGTTAAGTCATAAGCAGTCGTAGATGTTGTACCCTGCAAGAATCCAGTCTTTCACTCTTCAGGATAAAGGAGGAACCCGTGGATTCCGGCTCACAGTACGAAGAGCCGCTGAGATCCTCAATGATCTGATGATGAGAAATACGAGATTTGTGAGACACGAGAAATAAATGAGACCTAACATCTAAATATGATATATCACATATTTTTAATAAATTGTAGATGGAATGTAGATGGAAATGAGACACAGATAAGACCTGGACATGACATCCTTATGGCACAAGAAAATGCGAAACAAAAAATGTAAAATATAGATAAACACATGAGACATAGATGAGCTGTGTGTGAGACATACACAGGAAATGATACATCAGCATCAAAACCTGAGGTATGGAAGACATAAAACACAAAGGAGACACGAATGAGATAGTTAAGAGAGAAACGAGACATCTATGAGACAAATATGAGACATATTAGATACAAACATCTCACAAGGAAGGCGTAGATGTGACAAAATTGAGACACATTACACACACATGATGCAAATGTTTTTTATAACAGAAAGGAATCTATAATCTTTTGAAGATATTTTTGAGACAACAAGTCACATGTGTGTAATAAATTTTCTGGTTCTCATGTTTGTCTAAAACATGCAACAATGTAGATGAGATAATGATGACACCCAATTGAGAAAGTATAAGACACAGGACATAAATGAGACATATATGAGAGACGCCAAGGTGTGTAAGACACAGATGAGACACTGGTAGGGTGCAAACACCCCATAAGACATAACTGAGACAAGTGAGACATAAAGACACATCAGACAGATTTGTCATGAGACATCATGAGATCAATATGAAAAACATGAGACACAGACATGACAATTACACAGCGAGAGCTGTGAAACACACGCAAAGATTAATGAGACAAACTATAGAGACAAAGACAAAAATCACCACACTACATGAATCACATGTAACAAGCAAAAGATGTAAAGAACATTTGACAAATGGCATGAGACACAAGTGAGACACAAACAAGAAAGATACACAAAGATGAGATACAAATGAGATACACACAATTAGCAGCCATGCAGTTGTGAGACACATGAGACACTTATGAGACTTAACAAAATATAAATGAGACATTAATGAGGCACAGCTGAGGCAAAAATAAGAGAGAAACCAAGTTAGATTTGAGGTCTGCAGATGTGTTAGAGAAAAGACACTAAGCAAGAAGTTGGCATTCTATAAGACACAATGAGAGAAACAGAAGACAAAAAAATCATGGACCAGGTTCATGAACCATAATTGAGGAATAAGGACACATGAGACACAAATGAGACAAAAAAATGAGATATAGGACATTGATGATTCAACCATACCAGCCCGAGACACAGGAGACACATAAACTAGATGCATACAATGTATAATGTAGATGAGACGTTAATGAGACACAATTGAGACAACTAAATAATGAATAAGCAGGATCAGACCTTCCTCCATTCCTCTGCCTGACCGCAGCTCTGGAAGCCCAGGATGAGCGTCTCCGACTCGCCCACCACCTTCAGCTCGTGCTGCATCTTCTTGTTGTGTTTGGACTTGTACACCACCTGACAGCCTGTCAGCTTCATCTCCAGCAGCGGTTGGAGGTCTTTAGCACACTTAAAACACTTTAAGTAACAAAAACATATACTGTATTTGTATGAAATACCCAAATCGATAACTAATCTAGAGGTTCTAATGGAGCGGTATTTCAGTACGTGTGTCACCCTCACCAGTAAGGAGTCATGTTTAATGATGAAGAGCTGGCGTGTCCACTGGCCGAGCCACTTCTTCCTCCAGAGGTACTCGCAGAGCCGCGATTCAGGGACAGGACGCAGACAGGGCTGAGACGAGCCACACTGGATATAGTGAGCTCGGTCCACAGGGACGTCCTCGTCTTCCTCACCATAAGACTCATAATGACTGCTCTCTGAGTCGAGTTTATCTGGGGAGATGAGTCACATGAACCTGTCAGTACTTAATTCAGTACAAGACATGTAAATTAGTCAGTAGTCATTGAGAATATATATAAATGAAAACTACTAATTACGTAATGAGAGAAAACGTAAACTAGTCGGTAATTAATGAGACCAAGCAAAGAAACTAGTCAGTACTTTAGAAGAGAAGTCAAAAATAGTCAGTTATAATGAGGACAAATACGTAAATGAATCAATATTGTGGAATGAAACACGAACGTTTTGTAAATATTCAATAGTTATAAATAGATTTATAGATAAATAAATTACAACTGTGAGTTTCAAATCACATCAGATATCCAAGACGTGTTTTGCAAATTGCTATTAACGGTAATGCGATTTAGTAAAAGCGTGTAAATGAGGTTACGTCCCTCTGAGCTGTTTGTACTGATCTGGACCAACCTGTAGACTGAGTGGCTGGAATAAAAGGCTCGGCCTCCTCGTAACAGTCCTCGTCCCCCAACCTGTTTGGAGGGCGCGGAGGAACCACGGGACCCACAGACTGAGGAAACACACATGAAAGTATGCTGTGTAAGACCTTTGTTAATAAAAGTGAAACCAAAGCAGTACTTAAGCGCCACATATACAGTAAATTAAGAGGTAGCGGAAAAGAGAGAACGCCACTGTTTTTCCAGACTTTACTGAATAAACATGATCTCGTTTATCAATGATGAGTCACAGAACATCCAGAATAACACGGTTTCAAGCTTCCAAGCATCTCAACTGTCAAAGACAGAGCCCAATCTTCAAAAGATCCTGAGTTCAAAGCGTAATTGGTGCTGCCCCCTGGGGCAAGGCAGTGGCTTTCCACGAGCCACTATCCATTAGTATGATTTGTTTAGCTCGTGTGTGTACGGAACATGTTGGAGGACGCTGTCGTTCTCTTACACTAGTAGCTATCTCGCAGAAATCAGCAGTGACTAATCTGGGAGGGAAAACAAAAACATCGTTCTGACCATAAATGAAAGCTATGGGAAAAACAGCTGTTGGATGTTCATCAAGTCCGTTCAAGGTCCTCGTTGTATCCACCGTGAACCTGTTGACCTTTCAGAGGCCACAGTTCCAGACTCTGTGTCTACTCCGAGGTCTGTTCTTCTTATCTACATAAGGATAACAGTGAGGATTGGAAATTGTTGTCCCGTAAGGGAACAGAATTGTTTTAGGAAGTACCTCCATGTTTGGGAGAAGACGGATGGATTTACACTGAGCGTGAAAAGTTTTTATAAGTTTTAGAAATGTCTTGCTTCCATTTTTGCCATGCTCTATTTCAGGCTGTAGATTATGTCAGAGAGCCAGGAAGTACAGTAAGTACTTCTCAGTGTGTGAGGTAACTATGTGTCGACTTTTTAAAAGTAAACTAATTTATTTTAGTAGTTTGCAACTTTACTTCACTATATCCTACAACAAAGGTCTTGACTTTTTACTACACAAATATCGCCACCTGCAGACTATTATAAGTAATTGTGTAATTTGCCTTCCCGTCATGAGAGCCAATCACGTAGCAGGTGTTGGCAGTAGACATCGTCGGTCCAAGAGCTTTGACCCTGGGGGATGGGTGGGGGTGAGAGCGAAGGGGGAGAGAAAGAGATTTATGTACTTTTACTACGACTTGAAGGCTACATTGACCTAATACAAGCTCAGGACATTCGACACTTCAGTCCATTTAAAGGTTCACTGTTACGTTACTCAAATGAAAATTTAAGGAAATGGAAGATTCTACTGTGAGTAGTAATTTACCTAGTTTACCTTTATCTCGACTTTTACTCAAATGTAGGATGTGTGTACATCACCCATGTGTGCTCGCTGGCTTGCTTCACTCACATCTCCTGTTTCACACATGATGTAATGTGGACCACGATGCCAGAAACACGAATGACAGCATTTTAGGGTAATAAAAAGGAAGAAATAAAGAAAAGGTACAACTTGAAATGTGAAATCTGAACTTGTGCTAAGTTAAACACGTATCACAGAAACACTACGTAACTTGTTTATTTCTTCGTATCAGTTCCCTCGGTTTCTGCGGGGGGTGATTTTATGACACTACATTTCTCAAATGTTTATTCCGTCCCCTTTAATCTTCTGAATATTTTCATTCTTGTCATTTAGGGAGGAGGACTGCATGTACAGTACAGTTAGCTCCTCAGATACATATCTGTGTTAAAGACATCAAAGAACCCTGTGCATTTTGTCCAGGAACAGGAAGAAGAGACGCTAGGGGACGGAAGGATGGAAATACAGACGAATGTTCAAAGAACAAAAAAGAGACGAAAAGATAATTCAAAAAGTCCGAGTCTGTCCGCTTGCTTGGACGTTGGCGCGACTTCGCCACTGACCTCATCGTCCCTGGAGGTCCGACTCGCGCCATCTGACTTCCTCTCCCCCGGAGTGGGGGGATTCTATCACTCCATCACTTTATCACTCCATCACAAGTGCCACTCTACCCCCCTCACGTAGACAGACATAATCGTCCATGCAAAACGTCCACTTCCTCTCTTCTCGACCAATAGGCGTGCAGTTCTCAGCCGTTCAGATGGGCCTCGCGGATAAACACAGCATTTCCTGTCTCAGATAAAGTCCCTCCTCTTCACATCCTTAACATTTTTTTAACTTTCTGAAAACCATGGAAACTCAACCCAAATCCCACACGGGCTGAACAGCACAAACTGTAGGTCAGAAATGAGTTCAAGAAGATTCCATTGAAAGATTTAAAACAAAGAACATTTTCACCACTTCGAAGGCGATCAGCTCTGGCACTTCATAACATGGTAGAATCATTGAGAGTTCAGTTAGCAATCGATGCTAAGCATTATTATATTATATTTTTGGCTATAAAGTGTTTCTATAGAAATTTTACAAACATATTTGAGGTAAATGTTGATATTCCACTCAGTTTCATCTTATTCGTCTGGAATAAATGCTAATGAGTTTAACCCAGTCACGACATCCCGCTTAAATCATCTCAAATTATGGCAGAAAATAAGATCTGAATCGCAGTCTGATTTCTCTCAAGGATCTTCTCACGAAGATGTTCTTCACGCTGTCACTACCGGCTAGATTATTAAAGATCTAAATCTACATTCTGAATTTCTGTTTATACTTGCTAAGATAAAATTTTTCATGGAGAGGTCGCATTATGTTAGCTACCTGAATTTAACTTCTGCTGATCTACAAAGCTACAAATCTGACTGTCCGCCAAAAAGATGAAGAAAAACGTTACTATAAGTGTAAGATCATTTAGATTAGCCATAGCATAATCTAGAAACATATATCTTGGCTAAGTGACTACATTTAAAGTGAGTCTAAGGAAAAGACTTTGGGGCCAAACTAACTCTCTAGCTGTTTGTAAAACTCTAATCAATCTTCTTTCCCATAGACACACTCTCACACACTCACACACACACACACACACACACACACTCTAACTGCTGTGTATCTGTGGTAAACCACTTAAAAGGCCTCAGTTACGGGGCAGGGTTTGACCTCTGACCTCCACCCCGAGATTTGGGTGAGACGAGCGAGCGAACCCGCATGGAAACCACACTGCAGATGGGAAACTCTAAAACGGCCGACCACAACACAGCACCGGTCCAATCCGCCGCCTTCTAACCTCTGATTGGCCAACCACAACACAGCACCCGTCCTAGTCGAATACAGTAAAGCCTACAACACACACACACACACACAAAACTCTGGCCTGTCATTACTGCTACTGAAGCAGTGTGTCCTAAAATACACACATACAACCAAACGTCCCCAAAAATACACACAGGCTCCGTCTCAAACGCCACCATCCTGCTCGAGTTAGCGTTCTTATAAGACACAGACACAATCAAATAACCACCTCGTCTTACAATATTTCCTTGATCAAATCTTACTCAAACACTAATCTTTGAATACGACTCGAATTTCTCTGCATAAAATACTGTACGCGTTAAAGCCCCAGTAGCCGCGTCCCAAGCCTGTAAATCTGTTGTATTAATGACCAGGAGTGCTTCTATCGGACCGTTTCCGACACACCCAGCCTCCCCTAAAATACACATCACAGTCTTACAGCGGCAGCGCCGTTAAACCCACATCACACCACAGGAAACAGTGTCCCCTAAAACACAACCACATCACTGCTGCACACTACACTGTCCTCTAACACACCCACACAAACTCCAACTATAAACGGACACACAACACACAAATTATATCTTACATACAGTGTACACTTTACATGCTTATGCAAGTCATCTCCTTCACTGTGACTGACACACAGAGGCCACGCCCCCACCCCAGGTCTGAGGCCAAATGAAACTTAACGTTAGCAATACTGAGGTGTGAGTGCGGTCTTGAAGCTTATCACCAGTCTGAGACGTTAGAAGTGTTTAAGGTGTAGAAATAAATGCACTCCGTCTGCTAAATTTGGCACAGCGGGTTCTGTTCCCGTCTTGCGTTTTTTACGCTGAATTACACCGTAGAGAGCGCGTGGAATGTTCCGTGACAAAGGTGCTTATTGTTGAGCCGAATCCCGACGGTGACACATTAAGCCAAATTCCACAATAACGCATTTTTGACATTTCTGACTGACTGGAAAACGCCTCCGATTAGCCGCAGCGCTGTTTGGAAAAGGCATCAAAGCGTGAGGCTGACGAATGCAGTGCAGTGCTGTGACACGAGGTCTGCACCAGAGTCCTTAAATCCCCTGAAAGCTAAAACTCACTAAGATCTGGGTGTAGAACTTGAATGTGCTAGTGCAGCGTGCTTAGCTATCGTGTGACAACGTGCGATAAACAAGCTAATTCTACAGCATTTCTGTAATTAATTAATTATACAGCATTACAACAGTTTCTTGTTATAAAAGTTCACTTAACAGATTATTTAATATACATTTTATACATCGCATTTAACGCCTGCTAGCTAAACACATACCTTAGTTGCTATGCAAAAACTCAGTCAGTGACAACCTCGCTAGTTTGATTGCATGGCAGAAATTTGTGTTTGAAAAGTGAATAATGTGTGATAACTTTCTGTACATGTAAAACTAGCTCAATTAGCAGCTGCTTGTTAATTACAAGACTAGTCAAGTACACCTTATTAACAATTTGCATGTTATTCATTGCTAGTAGTTTGATTAGATTTTAAACTTACCCTAGAATGCCTGGTATTACAATTAGCTTGATTATTATTAGCATGAGATATATTATCGATCTTAATGTTGAGTTTTTTTCAGTATAATAAAAATAAACTTTACTGACTAGCCTGAATACCATGTTTGTTAGTTCTTAACAAAGTATTTTAAAATAAAGATGTCATTATTATATTGATCAGTGTAGTAAAGCTAATTTGTTGGCTAGCTGGCTAGGTATGTCTTGACATAAATTTTATAAATAATTTGTTAACAGGTTATTATTGGTTTGTTGTGCATTTAGATTTAATTGTTCAGGAGATTACTTTCTTTGCTATGCAGCTACAGTAGGTGACCAATGCTACCCGTGAACTTTACTGATACTTTGGTATGGTTTTAAGTTGTTTAAAGTTTAAAGTTATGGTTTAAAGTTATCAAGCTCCATACAGTGTGCTTGTATAAATAAATTTTCAGTGCTAACATTAAGCGAGTGAAAGTTAGACAGTTAGTATTCAAATCAAATTCAAAATTAAAATAAAAACTTTATTTGTCACATACAGTACACAGTCATACACAGTATAATATGAAGTGAAATGCTTATACGACTGCTGATTAACTGAAAATTAAAATAGTTTTCAAATAAGAATGTAAAGTATAAAATAAGAGAAAAAGTTTACAAATATAGAAATGCAGTGGAACCTTGGAAGCTGCTCGTATTCCAAATCACTTGTAAACCAAATTAAATTTTCCCATAAGAAATACTGGAAACTTAAATTATTCGTTCCATAATAATAAATCCCGACAGATAAGTGTTTCCGTTTGTGCACGCAGACGCTGTGTATGTATGTGTGTGTGTGTGTGTGTGTGTGTGTGTGTGTGTGTAAGGCTAGAGTAAGTGGAGATCTTCATTTCAGCCCCTCCTGTCTCCCCCTTCTCATCTTACACAGTAAAACTTTCTCCTCTCGTCTGAATTAAACACACACACACATTAACGGAAAGACTGTTGTTCTCTACTAAATTATTAAAGCTTCTCCGCTTTATTTTAATGTTGCTCGCGATAGCGTAACAGCCCGTTAATTGCTCGTGTAATGATGAGATGGACAAACTGGTCGATGCCCGTTCTTTTATTTGCTGCATTGTCAAGTTATAGTACAAACTTTCGGGTGGATCCTGCACTTAAATCCTACTAAAAAACTACTGAAGAACAAA
Organism: Clarias laeviceps; assembly: GCA_030014305.1. Taxonomy (NCBI): domain Eukaryota; kingdom Metazoa; phylum Chordata; class Actinopteri; order Siluriformes; family Clariidae; genus Clarias; species Clarias laeviceps. Next base: position 31,262,950 of record JAQMYJ010000040.1, on the reverse strand, counting down.
ACAAAAAGGCTCTATATCCTAGCTTACATATCGCATTCGCGTTCACACACACCGGACTGCATTACCCACAATGCATCTCCTGCACTGGACTACACTTCCGTAAACAGCTGTCATAAATCAACCTCTCTCTCCCGCAACACTGTTTGGTTGGAAAAATTAGCAATAAACATCGCTAATGACACTCGCACTTTACCTCTGAAAAAAGAATCGCAACAGAGCAGAGTTTCTGTGTAGAGCAGAGTGTGTAATTTGACACTGTGCCGGTTCACACACACTCTCTCGCCTTAATGTCTGTGCGTGTGTGTGTGTGTGTGTTTGTGAAGCAGGGGGGGTGACACCGGCACAGTGTCAAATTACGCGCACACACACACACACACACACACACACACACACACACATATAGCATGAGCTGGGAAGAAAATGGATCACGTGTGTTATAAGAAACAGTACACGCGCTGTGCACACGCGTTTCCGAACACAAAATAAAATATGTTTTACACACACATGGTCACAGTGTTATAGTAAACAGTACACACGTGCACAGATGTTGATTATACCAGTGTGAGACGAGCACTAAGACCCAGCAGGGGAGACGATTGCCTACAATTCCGCAGCACAAGAGAGAGAAAAACCGTTGGCTTAGTTGTGATCACATGACGCTCGGCGTCAAAACAAGAAGCGCGTGCATGATACATGATACTCGGTGCTCGTAAACCAAGACAATGCTCGTTTTTCAAGTCAAAATGTATTAAAAATCTTTGCTCGTCTTGCGGACACTCATAAACCGTGTTACTCGTAATCCGAGGTTCCACTGTATAGAAAAATCTAGAAAAAGTTTTTGCTGTAAAAATGTACATTGTGTACAAATAATAAAATAAAATTTAATTGAAATAATTGGGATATAACAAACATGTCCAGTCATGAACAAATCAATATGCAGAATAATGTGCAAATCAAAGTCCCATGGTGTGCAAAATGCGCAAATGGACCATAAATGTTAGCTAAAATGTTTTTGCCAGTCTTAATATTTTGTCTGTAAAACATTACGTGTGTTTCTGTAAATTTCTGTACATTCTCTACGGTTACTAGTTTGCTAGATAATGGAGATAAATTTGAGGTCATGTGACTCACCATGCTGCGAAGCCACTCGAACTGCGGATGTTCAGCCGAACCCGGATCATTAGCCGAGTTTCGCCTGAGGTTGTTAGCTGGGCTTCCAGAGGGACAGTTCATGATCATGTACTCTGCATCCTCCACTACTGAAACGAAATCCACACGAAATACACAAACACACACACACACACACACACACACACACTCATTTAATTAGCCCACTAGACTGCTGTTAAATAGCTAACTTCCTGGTGTGTTTTGGGGGATTTTGCATCATTCTCAGGATTACATTTTGGGTAAAATCTTGGCTAAATATGTTTTTTTTCCCTAGATCTAAAGAAAAGAATTTGTATATCAAACCGCACAGATGTTCAGAACTTCATCTCTGTTTGGTGATGAAATGCTAATTTGTACGTACGATAGAAGTTCATTTTTATGTTTATGACACTGTGTATAGAAATCTCTAAAAGATAAATAAAGGCTGTTTTTAGAAACAATCCACAGCAGACATTCAAAAATATAACTGTATATAGTCTGTATGTTTTACATACAAATGCGAAAGGCATTTTCTGGGTTGTTAAACATGTGCCATGTTTGGTGATGCTGATCCACGCTTTCGCGTCCAGGCAGTGAGTCAGGCGCTTCTCTTCTCCTCTCGCACGGAGAACACTCGCCAAATCCACGTTCAATTGCTTTTATTTGGCACTCGAATGCAAATGACATGCCTCAGGAATGACTGAACGTCTTCTTCAACATGGAGGGTTTTTTTCAGGAAGCCAGCTCTGACTCACACACTGCCGCTAAAATCTCTGGAATTAACCTGGGGTTTGAGAGGAGAAGCCAGAAACTGATTTCAGTCCTGTCACAAATCACGCTCCTCAGGTTAGCTAACGCAAACACAAGAGGTGAGGCATCAGGCAATTCCTTAGTAATAAAATTAGGTCATATATCAACCACGTCTTTTGGTTTTGTTAAGTAGTGTCTCTGATTTATTTTTCCCATTAGATCAAAAATAAAGCATACAAAAAAGCTTTTTGGGATAAAAGTTGTGTTTTTTGCACTCAGTGGCTGCTCCATTGAAATAATCAAAAAAAATGTATCATGAACTTTGTGCATTTTGCCGTTCTGGAGGCTCAGTGCACAAAGTATAAAGTACAACACATAAATGTTAGCAAAACGTCAAATGTTAAAAATGGCAGTCACACTAAGCTAATAAGGTGAGTTCATGGCAGCCATACTGGATAGAAAAAATGAGAAACGAGTGAAGGTGTGGCCTACGGAGGCATTACTTAAACCCCAATGACACTAAAAGTGGCAACAAAATGTCGGCAAAAAATGTTGACAACTCTACTGCAAATAGAATTTTCCAAAAGAGTGAGTTCCCATAGAGGCAGGTCTAGTAGTTCAGTGATAAACTCAAGTATGCTACGGTTTAAATATTTTTTAAATATCCGACACATCACTCAAAAAAAATTAAAAGTTTTTTCTTTAAATGTTGTCCTGGCACCTGAACGACACGAGGAACTACAAATATAAAATGCTAGAAAACATGTTAGCCAAGGCTGCTGGAGTTTTAAACTGTAAAAATAGCTAATAGACCAAGCTAATAAGGTAATATTGGATTGTAAAATGAAAGAATTCTAGTAAAAATGTACGCAAAATGTTAGCAAAATGCTAAATACTTCTTCGAATTTCTAATTTAAGACTTTAGATTCCAAAGACAGTTTGTCCCCCTATACATCTCTTCAGACACCTCATAAACTTTATAGCTTTATTGTACAAAAACCTTTACTATATATCCCACTACACGCTTACTGTATTTCTGAAACCAAGTGTAAAGGTTGAGAATTTTCCAGAAGCTGCAGTTGATCTAAAACATATATTAGCAAAATGTTAGCCAAAGCTGCTGTAAGTTTTGAACTTGGCTGAGAGACTGTCCTGCTAATGAGGTAAAGATTATAGCAGCCATATACTGGAGTTACTGTAAAAGAAGCTTTGACTCAGATATAATGGAAAATGTTAGCAAGAATGTTAGCAAACTCTAAACGGTTATAGCAGCCATATTGAATCTCAAAATAGAGGAGTTCCTGAAGAGAATGTGATTTAAAATGCTAGCAAATTGCTAAAGAAAAAAACAAAAATGCTAACAGAGCAGTAAAATAGTTAGTGATTTAATGGTCTACAAATCTTCTTCTTGTTCTGATTCCTAAATAAAGATTTAGCTGCTAGATTCCGCCGAGGTCAGTTTGTCCCCTTTTACGTGTCTTTACACGCCGTAAATTTCCTAGTTTTATTGTATAAAAACATCTACTATTTGTCCTGCTCAATTCTGAAACCCAGCATTAAGGTTGAGAAGTTTCCAGAAGCTGAAGTTGATCTGAAACTCCAAAACACAGTCAGATGGAACAGAAGAGCCGAGTTCTTTTTTTTTTTACAACCACAGAGGAATTTTTACAGCGAGGCTGCAGAGACGGTCTTTGGATTTTTGGAGTGTTAAATGTGTCCTGCTTGACCTCTTCATGACCGTACATGGCACACACTTCACACACTTCACACACACACTCTACATGCACACACACTCTACAGAAACCTTTATTGGTGTGAATCTATTAAAAGCAACGTTTCGCATGAGGAATTCTGTTTCCACGGTGAAGATTTATTTATAGAAAAAGGAGAAAAACTAGAAAAACTAAACTAAAAAAAATCTCTATATGGATAAAGAGAAGATTTCGATGGGATTCATGATGGAATATGGAAACACACAGTGTGGAATAAATGATGTTGTAGCGAGTGTGAGTTCCACTCTGAGCATGTGTTCGGTCGGTGCTGTTTTATGACATCATCTTATTGCTCCAGTTCAGGATATTACCTGTGGACTTTTATTAGTTTGTTTGTTTGCTACAGAAATTTTCACAGTGACTTGGTAGAAGGTCAACATTTACCGTACCATCCCAGATCTGCTGGAAAATTGAAGATTAAAAACTTTTTTTTTTTAAATCATTCAAATGACATTAAAATTCCACTTAGTAACAATCACTAACAGAACGTCCATGTTTTCTGCCATATTGAGGAACATCTCATGAACAATCCTCAAAATTACACTTGTTATAACTATTTATAAGCCATTTATACATCAAACCTTCTCAGGAAACACAAGAAGATTAAAATATAACTCCAGTCTAACATCAGCGCTCCCACTCACCCGGGGTGTCTTTGTGCTCCTGCAGTTTGGACAGAAGTTCTGAGATGGACTTCTTCTGAGCTTGAGCGATGTAGCTGAGGTTCTCACCGTCCAGAACCAGGAGGAACGCCTGAAGGTCCGAAACCAGCCGGGTCAGAACTGTGGAGCAAAAACGGACACACGGTTATTTCTGCTTCTATTCTGGATCGGCCCCGGCAAATGTATAGTTTAATTAATGTAGAACTGTCATGTTTCTGTTTGCACATTAGCACAAGTGCACTTTATATTGACTTTTTGTCCTTTTGTATAGTTCTTAGCTATTTTTTATTTTTTTTATTTATGTTGTATGTAGCACCTGGACCTGGAGGAACATTGTTTGGTTTCACTGTGTACTGAACTGTATATGGCTGCAATGACAATAAAAGTCTACTTGACTTGACTTGATCTGGACCAAAATGAAGAATCGAATCATTTCTAGATGAATCAGTGACTCAAAAACAATGAATCAGATGAATCAGTTGTAAAATTAGAGGCAGAATGATTCCCATTACATTACAATTCTCTCAGTGAGGTTAGCAGATGAGCTCTGATTTATATATACAGTATAACGATGTAATGATATGTTTCAGTATAACGATGTAATGATATGATATGTTTCTCGCTCCTAGTCGTCATGGTAACAGTATTGCATGCTTCTCTGCCTTTATCTTTTTTCCAAAGACTCTTAATTTCATAATCATTTCTTCTAATGAGACTCTATAACAAAAATAAACATAAAAAAGACAATATTGTTCTAATTATTGTTTGCCTCCCAAATTTGTTTGTGAGTTAAAAGGCTAAGCAATAATAATTTTATTAATTAAAATCCAGGACTTTTCCTAGAATACATTTTTTTGTTTGGAGAGTGACTGGGATGTTTATTATTATTATAATAAATGACCCCACTGACTTGATAACATCACTGTATCCCAATAAATGTCACAAAATGCCTTTTTATTAAGTTAAAAACAAATTCTTTATTGCAATCTAAATGTAATATTTTTTTGAATAAAACATACAAGTAATTTGTGCAAATGATTTATCGCACAAATTATCCTCAAGAACCAGGACACAACCTTTTCACCAAATCTCACATGTCATACAGAGACCCGAGAGTCAGGACCAGAACCCCGTCTCTCTCTCTCTCTCTCTCTCTTCATGTCACTCCATCATTCAGATGTTTAAAGAGAAAGACGGAGATTTCTCGAGTTTGTTCTTATTTTAGAGACACAGAGACGCTTCTGTTTATTTTTCATCCAAAGAAACGACAGATTCAGTTACAGTTTTTAATAGACACACACACAAACACACACACACACACACACACTCATTCACAGACAATTTTATTTAGAACTGTACATTATAGAGATCATGTATTCATTTATAATACATTCTGTCATTTACATTAATAATAATATTGTTCATAATAATAATAATAATACTTTTATATCATAATTATTGTTCTCAAGAAACAGATACATAATATATA
>JAQMYJ010000040.1:31243592-31255896 GCA_030014305.1 Clarias laeviceps | reverse complement strand
CCCCCCCCCCCCCCCCCCCCCCCCCCCCCCCCCCAGACAGAAAGACAAGAGTCCCTGACACCTTGATGTGACAGTCAGCCTGACATCTGGTCAGAGTGTGTATTTGTTTAGTGTGTTAGTGAAAGCAAGAGTGTGTGTGTGTGTGTGTGTGTGTGTGTTAATGCTCCAGTGTCAGAGCCGTCACTGGTGTTTACTTTACACACATCAGACTGATGATCGACTGATGTCTCCCACTGTTACCTCTTACACCTGACCGAGCTGCACCTGAACTTATACTCCCTCCTTACTTACAGCTCTGCTTATTTACACCTATGTTTACAGCTGTGTTTACATACAGCTGTGCTTATTTACAGCTTTACTTATTTACAGATGTTTTTATGTACAGATGTTTTTATGTACAGATGTTTTTATGTCCATCTGTGCTTATTTACAGCTGTTTACTTACAGATGTTTTTAACAGCTGTGCTTATTTACAGGTCTGTTTACTTACAGATGTGTTTTTAACAGCTGTGTTTATTTATAGCTGTGTTTATGTCCATCTGTGCTTATTTACAGCTGTTTACTTACAGATGTTTTTAACAGCTGTGCTTATTTACAGGTCTGTTTACTTACAGATGTGTTTTTAACAGCTGTGTTTATTTATAGCTGTGTTTATGTACAGCTGTGCGTTCAGCTGTGCTTATTTACAGATTTCACCTGTGACTGAGTCACAATCATCTTCATATTTTTACCTTTGACTAAAAAATGTCCACTCACTCACACTCACACACCCCACTCACACACACATGCCCCACTCTTACAAACGCCCCACTCACACACACCACTTCACTCACACACCCTCCCCACTCACACACACACGCCCCACTCTTACACACGCCCCACTCACACACGCCCCACTCACACACACCACTTCACTCACAGCACTTCTGCTACAGATCCCAGTTGTAGTTATTACAGCAGGGGTCAGAGATCAGAGGTCAGGAGAAGACAAGTGCGAGCACATTGTTAGTGGCATCAGTCAGTAGTTTAATGTACTCACATTACAGAAACAACAGATTGTGTGTGTGTGTGTGTGTGTGTGTGTGTGTGTGTGTGTGTGTGTGTGTGTGTGATCTGATTCATGCTGTGTTTTTACACACTCCACAGTGGCCCCATTCATGCTGATGGAGAGACGCGGAGCTCATTATACAGCTTCATACACTTTCTCTCTCTCTGTCTCTCTGTCTCTATTCTGTCTCTCTCTCTCTCTCTGTCTCTCTGTCTCTATTCTGTCTCTCTCTCTCTCTCTGTCTCTCTCTCTCTCTCTATTCTGTCTCTCTCTCTATCTCTGTCTCTCTCTCTCTGTCTCTCTATCTCTCTCTCTATTCTGTCTCTCTCTCTCTCTCTATTCTGTCTCTCTCTCTCTCTCTCTCTCTCTCTGTCTCTCTCTCTATTCTGTCTCTCTCTCTATCTCTGTCTCTCTCTCTCTCTCTCTCTCTCTCTCTGTCTCTGTCTCTCTGCAGTTGTTTCTTCAATCAGTAACATTACTGAAATGCCTTAAACTCCCACTCTGTTGTTGAGACGAGAGCCGAGTGAAGAATTGAGACAAAAACAAACAGTGAAAAGAATGAATGGAGCTGACACATGTGTGTGTGTGTGTGTGTGTGTGTGTGTGTGTGTTTATTAATCACTCATACTCCATGACACACACTGCTGCTGCTACTGAGTTCTGATTGGCCAGAAGCTGTTGATTAGTTCTCTGTAACAGCGGCTCTGACAGAACTGCAGGTTACTATAAATGGTTTCCATGGTAACGACTCGGGCGCAGGGTGACGCGTGAATTAAGGTGAGACACCGCAACAGTGATAGAATTCCGTGTGTGTGTGTGTGTGTGTGTGTGTGTGTGTGTGTGTGTATTTGAGGAGAGCTGAGACGCAGCAGATGCCGACCCATAATGCACCGGGATTAGTCTTGATCCCAGACGCGGCGTCTGCTCTCAGAACAGCTGAGACTGAAACACGACACTCCAACCACAAGCCCCAAGGTATCATGGGAAATTAATACCTGCACACGTGCACATTATTATTATTATTATTATTATTATTATTATTAGCACTAACCATAAATATAACGGCGTCACACACATGTTATAGTCCTTATAGAGATGTGTTTAGGTCATGTGTATATGACGTGTCTCACATACACACACACACACAAACACACACATATGACAAAGATGAGTCATGTACGAATACACACACACATGACAGTGATGATAGTCATAAACACACACACACACACACACTTCACATATTACATACACACAACAGAGCCAATAGTGATGCACACACACACACACACACACACACACACACTAATCAATGTAGTTTCAGATGCATATTGTTTAATTAAACAAGTGCAAAATAAATAAAAGTAAACAGATAAACAAGTAGCTGTTACAGTTTCATTTAATCAAATAAACACAAATAATATTAAATAAACAATAAATCCACTAAATGAACGACACAACCAGCCGACTGATGAGAGAATGAACTCACGTGTGTGTGTGTGTGTGTGTGTGTGTGTGTGAGGGCCTCTTTACAACAGCTGCTTGTTCGCTCTCACACAGGCCCATTGAGTGGCGGCTATCAGTAGCCTCGAACACAAACAAGCTCCAGACCCCCGAGTCTCCTGAGACTCCACACACACACACACACACACACACACACACTGCACGCACGCACGCACGCACACACATACGTTCACGTCTGCAGCATGTATGTCACGTCCAGGCAAGATTAGAAGTATTTAATAAAAAGAAATTCTACACGCTTGAAGACATGGAGTGACTCGAGATAAACAGATTATGATTAAATAACTAAATAAAGTATTTAGGTCTCGGGGAGGAACGACGCCCCCTAGTGGAGCACTGATGACCGCTGATACCGATATACCGATAGAGGCTGCGATACTTTACACATCACGGTGACATCGGCATCTTCACGGATATCACGATACGGACGTGTGCGGTCTGATATCAGACACGTGTCCTGACTGTCCTGCACACACTAACTGCTGGATGTGTGTGACAGCGGGATCAGGACATCAGGACCGAAACCGATACCGTGTATGCGGTCCAGCCTTTCATGTCCGAAGGAGGGGATTATGGGATTGTCTGAAGGACACATCTGATACTCCTTCACATTTGTCCAGGATATGCAGTGTAGAAGACAGCTGTCCTCGTGCTTATGGACGAACACACACACACACACACACACACACACACACCGGTGCTCACTACGCTCACGCTTCACTTACAGGACAAAAGGTGTTTCCCCGAAATTCACAGACAAGAACGATGAAGTTAAATGATAATTAAATGTCACCTCATACTTTTTTTATTTGTTTACAAACAAATAAAAACAACAACAACAACAAAATAAAAGAGAACGTGAACTTACAGTTGAATTTGAATTTGAACGGTAAAGTTACAGATTCAGCTCTGACACCATCCACGTCACATTAAACATACATCTCCTATCATCCTTCAGCTGTTACCATGGCAACGTATTCATTAATATAAGGAGCGCATTAATTATTGCAGCCCGGCACTACTGAGGGTTCTGCTGTTCTAGAGAACTTATCATCACCTTCTGACCAATCACACGGCAGGATGAGTGATGTGTTGTGTATTTGTTCATAATGAATGAATAAAAAAAGAACGAAAGATGAAATAAAGAGTCAAGAATCTCACATCTACAGTCTGTACAGTATAAACAAGTTAAATGAAGCGGTTTACCTTTCTGTCTGTCCATAGCTGGGAGGATAAAAAATAAATAAAAAAAACTAAGCAGTTGTCTACAGACTCCCAGTGAGACCCCTCTGTCCCCGTCCTCTGTTCATCCCTCCATTCCTGGATAGACTGAGACTTTAATCACAGCAGCAAAATCAAGACAACAGTAGTTTGTCACTACTCCTCTGCAGCTCTGACTTTCCACCACAAACTCTCTTCCAGTCTTTTCTCTCTCTCACTCACTCTCTCTCTCTCACTCTCTCTCTCTTTAGTTTCCCCTCTTTTTAACTTCACAACACTCACACTCAACACCACTCCCAAACCTGCACCTAGGGCACTAGGGAGCCTGAGTTACCCTTTACATGTAGACAATACTGCCCTGTGTAGGCAGAAAGGAGCATTTAGGATTGGGGCTGTTGGAAATCTGTGCCTGTTGCTCACATTTAGGCTCATATAGCGCCACCTGCTGGAGGAAACTGGAAAGAGCATCCACTTCTTTCACAATATTGATTTTTAAAAAAGCATTACACAGCTTTTGCGTCCTGATATAATATCCTCATGTTAGTAAACTGAAACAGTTTTTACTACATATGCCTAATTATAATTAATGCATTTAACATAAATGGTATGTCAGTATTAATACTATATATTAACATATACGTAATGTATAAATCTTTAATACATTTTAATTAATGTTTATGTTAAAACTAAATATTTTTGTGTAAAGTGTAAATTTTACCCTTAATGTAAATGCATTAATTAGATTTCTTTTATTTAATTTCTACATTCTACATCTATTGTTGAAGGTTAAAGAGTTTGTAGAAAGGTTAAAATAGCTAAAAATAAGCTGATCAGTTTTAATATAATCAGTGATATTATTATTTCTGATTGAATTGAAGCCCACATGCATGTCTGTCTGCAAACAAAGATGAACACCTTAACTGTAATTTCACAAAATTTTGTTTGGTGTAAATATTAGGAAATTGTACAAAATGTACCGAGTTCACGGCAAGATTATGAATCTACTGTCATTTTATCTTATTATAATCAATGGGAAAGAATGATCTAGAAAAGTTAGTTTACTCCCTGTTTAGTAATCAGAGAGAGAATCACTGATGAGAAATGGAAAAAGTCGATCAGATAAAGATGAAGTTTTGTCTTAAAACGACTTAAAATTCACTTAAACCACTTCAGCGCTGTGATTTCAGCCAAAGTGAAAATATGAACTAATCCCAGTAAAAATATTCACTTTATCTTTTCTAATTAATATCTATTGGTTTACATTGAGACAGCAGCGCATTAGTAGATTATTTTACAGTAGATTATTAAATCCCACACATAACTGTTCATAACATCACTTTTACTCAATGTTTGGATTTCACTTATGGTGCAGATTAAACTTCAGGTACTGCAAAAGTTTCATTACATACATTTTTTTAAAAGTACATATTCCCACAATATGCTGAATACTTTTTTTAGTGTTGACATGTAGTTTAGTCACAACTGGACCATCGTAAAAAAAAAACCTGTAATGATGTCGTAGGTGATTCCATCATAATCGTTAAGGACATTGTACCATTGCGTAGCTAAAGCGTAGCCAAGTTTAGGTAATTTGAGACATGTGATGTCACAAAGTCAGGAAATGTCAAGAACCATGAAGAACCGTAAAGAAATACAATTCGAGATTGTATTTGTACAATTCGGCAAAAAGCGCAGAAATGCTGGAAATCCATGCCACACTTTTAGATGAATCTTCTTTTGTCGTCTCACTTTCTTCTCTTCTTTCTTGTTTTCTCTTTTGTCTCTCGACATGTCTTCCCAATGGAAAAAAAATGCAAACATTAAATCATGTTAGCAATTTTTTTTCCCCTTTTAAGGTAAAAAAAACAAAAATCCTGTTGTTAGCATATGCTAGTTAGCTAGCAAGTATTAGCAGCTTGATCATAAAATTTTACTTAAAATAAATCATAAAATCTAACCATTTTTTGTCAGAATATCTGTCTTGCATAGCTTTGTGAGCCTCTTTCAGGACTTTAGCAGTTGTTTGCAGTTGTTTGCTAGTTTAGCCAGTTACTGCTAGAGGCAGATGTCCGTGATATATCGAACAGTTAGCTAGGATTGAATTTAAACTTTAAAATAGCACCTGTAAATAAAAGAACAACTTTTTGATTTAAAGCAAATTAATTCAGCTTCACTTAAGTAATACGTGACTTATAAATTAACACAAAGTCTGGAACAAAATGTAATAAATGAAATACCTGGATTTTTATGAACATTCTTCATATAAAAACTCCTTTGAGTAATAACTGTGCAACAAATTAAAATTAGCTTGACATGAATTAACAAATGCGACACAAAGAGTCACAGTAAAACCCCAAGCTTTTATTCAACATGAACTCCAAGTGTTACAAGTGTTAACGGTTCACTCAGTAACTCAGCATAACAAAACCTAAATCATGAGAAAATAACAAAACAATAATCACATCTCAGTTATAACAAAAAAACATTAATATTTATTTCTGTTACTTTCATTCAGTGCATTAAAACAAACAGATGGAAATAAAGTGGTGATATTTCTGTAAGTGATGTAAAACATGATTTAGAGTGTAAATGCTTCGGATTTAACTTTTTTTTGTTTTGTTAATTTTACGGCAAAATCTTTTTTTTTCTTATTCTGAGCTGCTGATGTCACTCTGTCACACACTTTCAATAATAAACAGTTTATAAATGTTAATTATATTCAAATGTTAATAATATATACACTCCAGAGTGTGAATCAATTTACTCATAAAGCCCCACCCCTTAAATCCGATTGGTTGTGTTGTGATGATTAAACACCAGAATTAAAAAAAAAGCTAATCTGTGTTAGCATTAGCATTGTCATTAGCAAAAAAGTGCCTTCTCAAGTTTCGGGTGGAATGTTTTCAGAGTGGTTTTATATGTATTGTGTACAGAGCAATTCTTGTTTGTTTTTCAATACGTCTTTTAACAGACGCTAAGAGACTTTTCCCATTATGACTTGAAGCTTCCGTTTGGATTGTCCTCGATTTGTTACTTTGATTCACAAATCATTATTGAACCATGTTAATTAGTAGCTGCAAAGTTCTATTTGTTGTTCGTCACCCGTTTTATCATTATCGCTGGAGCCATCATTTGGTCACAGAAGCAATCAATGTATGTTAAAGAAAGAAAAAAAACTTTCCAATGTGAAACATTTAAGAATAAGAGCACACAGGTTTACCTAAGCAGGAAATCAGTTAGCGGGACAAAATCATTACATTTCATCTAAAATCCCATTAACCCTCATCTCATCCACCTTACTTTCGAAGATGGAAAATTTTAAGTTAGCTAATTCCCAGGTAAAATTTTTAAAAAGCAGCATACCCAGTATGCTAGTTTAGCTAGCTAATCTTACAGGCAGAGCTAGTAATGTTGTGACCCATGAGCTAACATTAGCAGTGATTTTGACCTTTGAACTTTGGTAGACATAAACTTGTCCTCACGATTCCTGTTTATTTAGCACAATACTATTCATCTTGCTACCATTTGATAAATGTTGATTTAAAAAAAAAAAAAGTTTTCATGGATTTCTGTTCGATTTCATGCTTATCACCTTGCTAAAATTTGATAGCTTTTGTTAAGTTGTCATGATTTTTTCGAGAATTTCTGTTTAGAATTCCTGTCAGGTTAGCTCATGCTAATCACCTTGCTAAGATGTGATAGATGTTAAGTTTACATGATTTTATACAGAATTCCTGTCAGGTTAGCTCATGCTAGCTAACTCTCTAAACACTCATAGTAAATCATTTAATATTTTAAAGCAAGTTCTTAATTTAATTTAATTTAATTTAAATGCAAACTAATCCTGTCAAACTCAGCTCAGCCCAAGCTTTCAGTGATCTGTGACCTGACTCAAGTGTTAATACACACTTATGAATGCTAATAACCCTCATAACTCAGCAACAAGCCAGCTTGTAGCCACTTCGCTAACAGGCCATGATGATTAATATTAGCAACACCCACTAATCATTGTAGCTAGCTTAACTAGCAGACGATGCATGCTGCTGTTCTGGGAGTAGCAGTTAATGTTAACACATTCATGAGTTATCCGTTAGCTCTTCCAGAAAAAAAAAAAAGACGTGGAATATTAAGACTTGGTGGATAAAATGAGTACGTCATTCAAACTCTCTAGCCGGCCCTAAATAACGAAAGAGGATCTAACCAAATGGTAAAGGTGCTTAATAATGCATTAGCAGCAAAATGAGGGGAAATAGAGAGAGAGAGAAAGAGGGGAGGGATGGAGCTGTGTGATCAATACACACTGAGATAAAAGCGGTAATGGTATCGATCACACGCTCGTCTTACAATCTATCATCGTGTTAAGCGGATACATTACGTATAGATTATCTTCACTCTGATTGGCTGACAGCTCCTTAACTCCTTTTCTGTTACGAATGATGTAATAAAAACAAGAAGATAGGCGTGTGCTGATTATTTCTCATTTCATCGTGATCGTCAATTATCAATTTAATTAGCGCGTGTAGCTAAACTAGCTAGAGCAGGGCAAATCTGATGATTCCGTCAGTGTCTGAAACATTTGGTTTCTAAATCCAGACTCAGCCCCGCCTCTATAATTGTTTCCAGCTTTCTTCGATTGGCTGTAAGTTACAACATGTGACTCGCGCTGCTTGTGGGCATGTAGCTACTGCTACTATAGTCGATTGTGGGCGTGGCTTGTCTAATAATGCACTCTCTGTGGGATTCTTCCGAGGAATCATTCGAGACATTCGTTCGATTCGCCGCTGTTTAAAAGCGTCGTACCTAATTTGCGTAGAATCGACAAAATGTTGACGCTGCAAAAATTGCCGTTCTGTGTTGTTGCATGTATACGTAGCAAATTTACAAACGTCTGCTTGCATCCTTCTGCGTACTCACACCTCTCAAACGGCAAACAAGCACAGCTAGCTCTATGTTTATTTAAAATAGCTAGCTATGTCAAAAAATTGTTGACCTCAATTCGATCGCCATTTGGAATGTGACAGGTTTTAGCTCCACCCACAAACCCAGCTTCTTCGTAAATGAAAGTCAGTGTAGGAAAGAAAACATGGTCCCGTCTGCATCAATATCTCGCAATATTTTCACAAAACTGATTATCGGCACACGCCTAGAGCTGGCAGTTAAATACCTGTGTTAATTAATTTATTAATGCAGCTTAATTAAGTGTTGCTATGGTGAAGGAAACTTATAGTCACATCATCATCATCATCATCATCACAACTCCTGAAAGTGTAATCACAGAAATAGACATCATGATATATATACTGTATATGTGTGTGTTTAGCGCTGCGGTCGTCCTGCTGCTGGTGGCTTCTCGTCGTCATCGTGTGTATTGTGTGTTGCGTGCGTTTAATTTTCTCCTCTAGAGCTAAAATAACAAGATTTTTTTCTTCAATTCGTTCCTCTTCCAGAGCGACAGGCGTTCAAACTCCTCCATCGTCATCCCGAACAGATCCTCGAACTCCTTGGGAGAGAGGTGCCTCTGAAATAACAGGGAGAAGATTCGTAAGTGCTGCCCCCTACTGGTGAAGTGTTAATACATGTTAAAACACACACAGACACAAAGACACTCAAAATAAAAAAAAAAGATAAGCTGTTATATTAATACCTCCAGCCTGGTCCGGTCCACTCCTGGTGGGAGTTTATTTCTGCCTCGATGAGTCACCATGAGCATCTCGTAGGGATAAATCTTTAACACACACACACACACACACACACACACACACACAATAGTTTTTATGAGCTATTCTGTATTTTTCTACTCCCTCTACAAATATTGCTGAGGTTTGTGCTCGATAGTTGGTGTGGATATTCAGGAGTCAGGTCTGAACTCTGACCTTTTGCTCGAGCACGGTGGGCAGCGAGTTCCCTCTGTCCATCCTCCTGCCCTGAGCATCTCCATTCTACACCCACACACACACACACACACACTCATGGTATAATAAACACGGAAGCGGTAGAAGTGTTGAGATGAGGACATAACGTTTAAAACGTACCTGGCAACCTGTAAAAGGAAAATGAAAAGGATTGTATCTGATTAACGCTGTGTATAAGAGCGGCGTTATAAAGCAGAGTGTAACGAGAGTGTAATAACTCACTGTGACCGGCTTTATCAGTGTGTGAGGAGGAAGAGGAGGAGGACGAGAACTCTGCAGACTGGAGCTACACACACACACACACACACACAGCTTTAGTATGTGTAAAAGTCATAGTTCAGTGCCCCTATTGTGTACACTTTGTGTGTGTGTGTGTGTGTGTGTCTCACCCGGCTCAGACCGCTCCGACTGCATGAAGGGAACGACGGAGATCTGGTTCCTGTACAAACCACACAGAGCTGCTTTCAGTAACACTACACTAACACATCTCTCTCGTTCACCAAGAACACGGATAAACACACACACACACACGTGCATGTGTGTGTACGCATACACACCGAGTTGAGTGGGCGAGCGGTCGGGGAGAGAGCGGGTTTTCCTGCGCATTGGAGTCGCTCCCTCAATCTCCTCCATCAGGATCAACTTCCCTAAATTAGACTGAATCTGAGAGAGACAGAGAGACGGCGGGGGGGGGGGTGGGGGGTGTTGGGGGGGGTGAGACAATAAGAGACACACAGTGATGCACAGAAACCTCACAGTGAGACAGTAAACTGATTTCAGTAGGATATTTAAGAACCCCAGAGGATTGTGGGTAATCCAATCTGCACTGTGGGTTTAACGTCAGGGCTGAAGCTGAGAGCCAGTTAGAGAACAACACTGTACAGCACTGTACACTACTAATCATCTGTACCCTACTCCCTATACCCTATTCCCTATACCATACACCCTACACCCTATACCTTACTTCCTACACCACTCAGTATTCTCTATACCCTAATCCCTATATCCTACCCCATTCACCCTACACCTTACTCAGTATTCCCTATACCCTACTCCCTATATCTTACTCCCGATACCCTACTCCCTATACTGTACACTGTTCTCTATACCTTACGCCCTATACCCTACACCTTACTCCCTATACCCTACTCCCTATAACCTACTCCTTATACCCTACTTACTCCCTATACCATACTCACAATATCCTACTCCATTCACACTACTCCCTATACCATACACCCTACACCCTATACCCTACTTCCTACACCACTCAGTATTCTCTATACCCTAATCCCTATATCCTACCCCATTCAACCTACACCTTACTCAGTATTCCCTATACCCTACTCCCTATATCTTACTCCCGATACCCTACTCCCTATACTGTACACTGTTCTCTATACCATACACCTTACTCCCTATACCCTACTCCCTATAACCTACTCCCTATAACCTACTCCCTATACCCTACTTACTCCCTATACCATACTCACAATATCCTACTCCATTCACCCTACTCCCTATACCCTGATTCCAATATTCTACTCCCTACTCCTTATACCTTACTACCTATAACCTACTCCCTATACCCTACTCCCTATAACCTACTCCCTTTACCCTACTTTCTATATTTTACTCCCTATACCATACTCACAATAACTCACAATATCCTACTCCCTACACCCTATACCTTACTCCCTACACTCTCTCACTCACTCACTCAGGGTCACGTGGGCCTGGCGCCTATTCCAGGAGACTTAGGGCATGAGGCAGGGTACATCCTGGACAGGGGGCCAATCCATCACAGGGCACACACACACAGACACACACACACACACACACACACAAATAGACACTCTATCACACACTATTAGCCTGACCTGCATATTTTTGGACTGTGGGAGGAAACCGGAGAACCCGGAGGAAGCCCACCAAGCACGGGGAGAGAACATGCAAACTGCATGCACACAGAGACGGGAATCGAACCCAGACCCTGGAGGTGCAAGGAGACTGTGCTAACCACTACAACACTGTGCCTCCTACTCCCTACATCTTACTCAATATTCCCTATACCCTACTCTCTACACCTTACTCAATATTCCCTATACCCTACTCTCTATATCTTACTTCCTACACCTTACTCCCTATATTCTACTCCATTCACCCTATACCTTAAACCCTAATCCCAATATCCTACTTCCTACACCCTATACCTAACTCCCTATACCCTACTCTCTATATCTTACTTCCTACACCTTACTCCCTATATCCTACTCCATTCACACTACTCCCTATACCCTACTCCCTATACACTGTTCTCTATACCTTAAACCCTAATCCCAATATCCTACTTCCTACACCCTACTCCCTACACCCTATACTTTACTCCCTACACCCTATACTTTACTCCCTATACTCTATACTTTACTCCCTACACCCTATACTTTACTCCCTACACCCTATACTTTACTCCCTACACCCTATACTTTACTCTCTATACCCTATACTTTACTCCCTACACCCTATACTTTACTCCCTACACCCTATATCCTACTCCCTCCACCTTATTCAATATTCCCTATACCCTATCTTACTTCCT
>JAQMYJ010000040.1:31222766-31234819 GCA_030014305.1 Clarias laeviceps | reverse complement strand
TTTTAGATTAGATTTGACTTTGTTGTCATTGTGTACATGTACAGAGCCAATCTAACCAGAAGTGCACAACAAAAATAGTGCATTAACTGTATAGGAGTTACAGCCATTTTCCACAGGTTCAGAAGTATTTAGACAGCAGCATGATGAGCAGTCTGATTCCTTGTTGAGGCTGTTTTCTAGATCTTTCATGATAAATTAAGGAGATTCTGATGCTGATTCCCTGCGTTTATCTATTTCTGGCAGCTGTTAGAAACTCTCAGTATGCATTATGTCCATAAGTCCAATTTGTCCACAAGTCCAATTTGTTTGTAAATTCAGTTTGTCCATAAGTCCAATTTGTTTGTAAGTTCAGTTTGTCTGTAAGTCCAATTTGTTTATAAGTCCAACACACATTATCTCGGCACTAGGATACTAATATATATCCTGGATGTACACGGGATAAAACTAACATTTTCCATTTAAAACTTTGGAATCGCGCCAATAGTTGACCGACTGATGTTAAAAGAACGAGCATCTGCCATCTTTTCGCCTCGCACCATTCTCTCGAATATTATCACTCTTGTCTCCATCGGTATTGCTTATAGCTTCATCGCCACTGCTTTTATGCTCATTTCCGGACGTCCAGGGAATCACGCTGTGAATAAATGCATTTAGCCAAATGCAGCAACACTGATAGGACCGGCAGCGACTGGCAGTACAGACTGATCATGAGCTTCACCTCTCACTTACTGAAGACTAAACTGAGGGCGGCTGCAGTAAAGCATCTGTGGTGATGGACATGAGCTCCAGACTTCAGGTGTCACTGACTGCAGTCTGTTTTATAAAAGTTTATTATTATTATTATTATTATTATTATTATTTATAATTACAGGTGAATGTAGCTCAAAGAAAAATGTTATATGTAGTGTTATGTTAAATAATAATAAGAATTACATTATAAAAAATGTATTATGTATTTTTTTCAAACATAAGTAATAAACCTGTTTATTTACAAGTTTGCTGAATAAAATTAATAACAGACAACGAACAAACACTATTATTATTATTATTATTATTTCTATGCGACACTCCTGCTGTAAATTTGTGAGTCAAGGATCGTGATAATATATTTTTGCCTTGTCGCCCACGCTGAGCTCTTCCTCCTTCTGTGTGTGTGTGTGTGTGTGTGTGTTACATTAATGACTACTAATGTCTAACTACCAGCATTCCAAAACCGGAGCAACATCACCGACCCAAACCAAGTAGACGGCAGCATCTCACACACACCCACCCACACACACAACACAACACACACAACACACAACACACACACACACACACAAACAGCCTCACCGAATAAATCTGTGTCACGTGGCCAACACAATGGTGAAGTGCAATGCTTTTAATCTCCTGCTTTAGTGTGTGTGTGTGTGTGTGTGTGTGTGTGTGTGTGAGACGACAGTGAAAAACAGGACAGCAGGTCAGAGGTATGATGGCTCTGCTGATGGAGGTTTATGGTGCATTCATTCTGCCTGTTAGTGAAGTAATTACACAGAACACACACACACACACACACACACAGTGTTGTGATCTGGGGTTCCTTCAGTTGCTCAGGAGGTTTAATTCCCTTAAAGAAAGTTAAAGACGGCGAATATAAAATTGTAGAATGTGAGACATTTTTGTAGCCAGTCAGTGTGTGTAGATAAATATATAGTCATACAGTGAGACACACACACACACACACAGAGTCAGTGAGGTAGACAGTGAAACAAGCAGGGAGACGGGATGTGAGACGAACAGTGAGGCAGACTGAAAAACGGACAGACAGAGACAGGCAGTGAGACAGCGAGGTGGACAGACAGAATGACAGACAGACAGACAGTGAGGCAGACAGACTGCAAGTGAGACAGTAAGGTAGACAGACAGATAAACACAGACAGACAGAGAGACAGCGAGAGAGACGGATGGAAATACAATAAGAGACAGACAGACAGAAAGACAGACAGACAGTGAAACAGACAAACAGCGAGACAGGTGGACAACCAGACAGACAAATAGTGAGACAGACAGACAGGAAGGTGGGCAGATAGACAGTGAAACAATGAGGCAGTCAGACAGAGAGCGAGACAATGAGATGGACAGACAGACCGATAATAAGACAGACAGACAGACAGTGAAATGGGCAAACAGACAGAGAGTGAGACAGATGGATGGTGAGGTGAGCAGACAGACAGACAGTGAGACTGACAGACAGAGAATACAGCGAGAGACACAGACAGACAATGAGGTGGACAGACAGACAGACTGAGAGACAATGAGCTGGGCAGACAGACAGACAGACAGACAGAAAATACATTGAGAGATGCAGACAGAGAGTGAGACATAAAGACGATGGGGTGAGCAAACAGACAGACAAACAGAGAGACAATGAGGTAAAACAGACAAATAGTCAGAGACAGTGAGCTGGGCAGACAGACAGACAGACAGACAGTGAGCAGACAGACAGGTCCAGGAGACAGTAATGAAGCTGTAATATAACGTGTATTATAGAGGTTGAGAGTGAACGCGTCACTCAATTGTCACGTGATGTAAACGCTCAAAACTTTCTACAGTAAGTGACGTGTTTACAGCAGGAACCTTCCAGAACTTTCTCTAACACACACACACACACACACACACACAGTTATATAACATGATGTATGCTCTCTGTCTCTCTCTCTCTGTGTCTCTGTCTCTCCTTCCTGTAAATAATGTCCCCTCACGTCCCCTCACTCTTATCTCACTGGCTGACGACGTTAGTATGAATGTCTCACCTTGCGCAGGCCTCCGTTCCCTCTCACACACGGACACACACACACACGCATACAGACACACACAGAGACACACAGGGACACGCGGCCAAACACTGACAAGCTGCTAATGAAGATAAGAGCAGGCATGACGGGAGTCTGAGACACACCACACACACACACACACACACACACACACGTCATGAAACAGAAACAAACTGCCGTGTCCTGTATTAACGGCCACAAACAAGAGATAATTAGATTTCTGTTTAATTTCTGTTGAACCTCTACACCACTGCAGGTCTGGATGTTTTAATGACCCCCACAGTGACCTCTGACCTGCTCAGGGTTTCACAGCCCAAAACCTGAAATCTCAATAAAGTTTCATCTCGTTATACACGCTGCACTTACACACTCTGAGCGTCTGGTACTGAGGATCGTTCACTAAAAACACTTTCAAACAAGAACGTCCAGTTCCTCCTCATCATCACATCATTTTCTTCTTCATCATCATTACAATTATGGAAATTTCTCTCAGTACAGAAACTGAAAAAGTCCATACAATTTCCAGGGGAAAAAATGTCCTCAAAGATAAAAACATTTGAATGTCACCCTATTTGTGTTGAACATCAAAGCAGAAAATAAAAGCTTGAAAAAAGAGGAAAATCTTTTTGTCGTACAAAAGACCGAATCGAACCGAATACTGGGTAAGTTGGCCAAACGTCCTGGAGCCGTTTAACAGTGGGGACAGTGGAAAGGCAACCGAAACGAGTTTATGAATTTTTATCATTTTTTTCAGTCAGAGAAAGAAGTTTCAGAAGAGTCAGTTGTTTAGTAACATTGGAAATATTTTTGGCTGGAACTGATTATCTGCATTATTTATTATGGAGAAATTCGTATCGCAACACATTTTTTCACATTAAAAACTAATTTTATTTGGTTCTGCTGGACATCAGAAATCAGAACTCAGACAGAACTTTATTGCCAAGTACGTCTGCACATACAATAAATTTGTTTTGGTGACAGAAGCTTCATCAGATGATGACACACAACAGGGAAAAAACAACAAATGGAGTAAAATGTGGGTTTTTATCAAATAAGTCAAATAAATATCAGTAGTATTGCACATATTAATACTGCACACATATTTACTGCACAGTGAGGAGATCATTTAACAGATCATGAGGTAAACTGTTATATCTGCTATATATTTCTATAGATTCTACTAATGATAATCATTTATATAACATTATAATCATTTATAAAAAGAAATATCTGACTCATTATTAAGAATATGAGTTATTATTGTTCATCTGAATCAATATTACAATTATGAATCATTGTTGTAAATATGAATCTTTATTTTGAATCTGAATCATTTTCTGAATTACTGTTATAAAATGAATAATAATAACGAATTGGAACAATTAAAATTTACAATATGAATCATAACTATGAGCGAGTCAGTGTTATGAATCTGAATCATCATTACAAACACGCGAATCTTTATGCATCAATACAGCTTTTCTCCCTCTCTCTCTTCATCCCTCCCTCCTTCCTCTCCATACATTCCTGCACAGGTATCGTTTTCACTTTAATTAAAACCCCTATATAAGGGGGCAGTGTAATTTCCTCAGGGGTCAAAGGTCAAGCATGAGCAGATAACAAAGCCTCTGTTCTTCTCTGACCTGCGGCTTTCATCTCACCGTCACGCCGGATAGACCCGGCTCTGTCGACTTACGCTTTCATGTCTTACTCTTATTCTCTCTCTCTCACACACACACACAAACACACACACATGTAAAGCAAGACAACATATAGTTAACACACACAGCACATGATAAACATCGATGCTTTTCAGTAATATCCATCCATCTTTCTCAAGCCTCCCCCTCATGCCCACACACACACACACACACACACACACACTCTGACATGCCAGATCTTGTAAAGAGTGGAATCTTCACACAGTAAAATTAGACCCTAACGAGAGACGGGTGATCTGATTTAAATGAGAAAGTCGAGCCGTGCATCATCGTCATGGCGACCTGTGGCGTGTTCTCTGGTGGTCTGGAGCCGTAGCGTGATTCAGGGGGTCGGAGGCACGGCGTGTGCCACGGGTTACGCTCTCTGCTTAGCAACACGCGGGATAACAAGCACACCGAGTCAAGAACGCATCCGTCACTCTGGAGAAACACGCTGTCGCTGCTTCTCTGCTCTGCTAATCACACTCACCTGATAGCGCTTTACACATATCCTGCTTGTGACATAATAAAGCTAGCTAACACGAGCGATGAAGCTAGCCATCTTGAGCAGAAGTTAGCAAACTTGATCAAAGACGCTAGTTAGCACAAGCGATGAAATTAGCCAACACGATCAACGAAAAACAAAGTGAAGCCACTTCATAAATAAACTGACCAACTTATTTTTCACACTGATTATTGTCTAAGATAATTTGTTAATAAACTGTTTAGCATAGCTACTAATGTTTCTTTACAAAACTAATTAAATGCTGAATGAGCCACGCCCACACCCAGAAACGGTAAGTTTGCAGGTCAGGCCACGCCCACAAGGACTGTGTGAGGAAACTCCAAGGCAACAATCACAAACAAGTCACACAGAATCTTCTGACAAACTAATTAAGGGGAAATAACGATGAACAGCTGTGACTAATTAACTTCCATGGCAACGCAGAATAATGACAAGAAGTGGCGCTCATTTAAAGAGTGTGGAAGGCCAAAAGGGACAAAGTGGGCAGGATTGAGACATATAATGAAAGAATCAGTGATGACAGACAGGTGTGTCTCTATCACAGAGTTTAGTAAGGTTTCATGTCTCTCTCTCTCTCTCTCTCTCTCTCTCTCTCTGTAAACAGCTTATTGTTTGTGGCGAGGGTTTGAGATTCTCACTCGCTGTGTGATGAATCACCAGAACATTGACGGCTGTTAGCAGCGAGGGTGCAGATGGTCAGATGCACAGGTTTAACATACTGTCTGATAACTACACACCTCTCCAATCTGTCATCTAATTATCAGTCCATCCATCCATCTGTCCTCTGATCATCACTAGCAGTGTTTATTCACCTCCGTTACCTCACACTCAGGCTCGGCGTTAAACCTGTTGCATACTAACAGTCACTGATCTTATGCAGATACACAGTATCTATCCATCTATCCATCAGACCATCAATTTAACCATCAAATCAGCAACTGTCCACCTATTCAACTCTACAGTAGATCCACCTCACCTCCAACAATCAGTCCATCCATTCATTCAAAAACTTTTAACCCATGCTTCACTCCATCCATCCATCCATCCATCCATCTGTAAAAGCTGTTTACATCCATCTATTTGTCCTTTCCTCCAACTATCCAAACATCCCTCCATCAATCAAAAACTCTTTACCCATCCTGCAGTCTGTTTAACTTTATCACAGATCTTTCAACAAATTTCAACATTTATCCAATACCTACTTAACTGCCTATCCATCCATCCTTCATTCTGTCCATCTTTTTTCCATCCATTTATTTGTCCATACGTTTTACTCATCCTACAATCCAATTTTCCATCAACCCATGCTTCAATCTACCCATCCATCCAACCAACAGTCAGTTCACCTTATATACATCTATACTCCAACAACCCATTCATTCACTCTTCCAAAGGCTTCTCTAACAATCCCTCCATCCATCCAATCTTCATTCTACCTGTCCAACCAATGACCATCCGTTCTTCCATTTATGATCCGATCTACTTTTTTGCCCAACCTTTAATTCATCCATCCATCAATCTGTTTGTTCTTTTAACTATTCTTTATTCTATCCATTAACCATTAGCAGTTTTTTCCTTACATCTGTTTACGTTACATCCTCCAGCACCTTTTTTAAAATCCCTCCCTCGATTCATCCATCTATTGGTCTATTCATCAATCAGCAACCAGTCCCTTCATCTACCCTCGAACAATCAGAACATCCATCCACCCATCTGTGCCATCATTAATTTACCCATCCACCTAAATTATTCCATGCACTCATCTTTCCAACCATAAATACATCCATTAACACCAACCTCTATCCATCTGTCTTTCCATCCATCTTGCACACAACCTGTCCATTAATTCATCGCTAAGCACTGAGTCCACATCCACGCCTCCATCCAGTAAGCACCAGTGTGAACAGCTTCTCCTGCATGTCTGAAGAAAGCTTTGCAGATCCTGTGATAGAGGAGATGGGAGCTCATGTCTATTTTTACATCCGGCATGCTAACAAGACGTGAGTCAGATCCACCACACTGCTCCTTGCTTTAGCTCAGCGTTCATCAGATCTGTCTTCCTCTACAGATCCGCCGTCCTGCATTATTCAGCTCACATTCACAGAATACAGGCAATTTGGGAACACCAATAACCCTAACCTGAATGTCTTTGGACTGTGGGAGGAAACCCACCAAGCAGGGGAAGAACATGCAAACTCAACGCACACAGACCCCAAGGCGGGAATCGAACTCGGACCCTGGAGGTGCGAGGGGACGGCGCTTACCACTACACCAACGTGCTGCCTGTACTCATACTCAGAGTATGAGTGTGTATAAACACAACTAAAACAAGCAATCCGGACCGGACGTCTTCCGGTTTTCAAGTGGGATTTTCTCCTTCACATCATCCTTTATTTTCACATATATCACATCCTATATAATTTTCAGGTTGTTTGCACAAGAAAGAAATGTTTAACAATCTCACATTGCACCTTTAAACCAGTGACACCGTGGTGTAGCTTTGGATTTTTATATATTTTAGAGTTTCAAGCTACGTAAACAAGCATTACGAGCAATAAAATATATTAAGCGGTTTGTTCTGACATTTGATGGATGTGTGTGTCAAACCCCAAACACTAATACGCACAGCTAACATGCTATTAACACCCCAGGACAGGTTACACACAGTAATTACCTCAGTCTGAAGCATTTAAACACAGTTTATAACCCCAGTTTTACTCCTCACACGTCTTTTACAGCAAAGTTCTGATGAACAGTAATTATTTAGACACACACTTAAAGCTCTGGGTCTGTAGTTATTGATAAGCTTTACTGACTGAAACAGTATAAAAGTGACGGTTATATAACGGCTCAGCTTGAGTGACCGTTACTCAGTAGAAACGACGGTTGGGGTTTAAATTGAAATTTTAAATTGTAAAAGCTCCTCGCGACGCAAACCGTGTGATCAGGAGAGAAAGAACGCGGGAAATGACACGTGTATTTAGACGTATATGAGTTAATAAAGGGGAATAACAGCATGGCACACGGGCAGAGCTGGTGAAAAGTAAATGATAAAGCCTGAGAAGTAGGAGGGAGACTATTTTTAGGTAAGGGACAAACCGCTGTTGCCTAACAACCGACTGGGGAAGGTTACATCCGAATTCCTGCATTAAACACTGTGTATAAACTGCATATTACTGTACATATATATATGTGTGTGTTGTGCATGTAATGTTATAATGTGATGTAATGTATGCAGGGTCTCATTGCAAAATCAAGCTCTCACCTGTCAGTCCGTCGTTTCCCCCGTCTCACACTAATCCCTCCGGTGTGTATTCCTGAGTCTGTGTGTATATACTTTAAAAAATATATATATATATATTCGTTTTTTTTTCCTGGTGTAATTGTATTATTAAACTAAAACTCTAAAGCGCCTGCGTGAGATATGTATCTGCCGCTGCCCAGAGCCGCACGTGCTGCCGGTGACAGATAAACTGGTGTGCGTGTGGACGCGCGCGCGCCTCCTCCTCCTCCTCCTCCACTTCCATGCGCGCGCGTGACCCAGGCGGTATTACAGGGGCTAGTGGGCGGGGCTACCGCGAAACCTGCCGCTGAGGCGTTTCATGAATATTCATGACGCACAGAGACCCGCGTGTAGGATGTTTTGCGTTATATTTCTCTGTACGCATGTCTGTGTTTATTGGCACGCTTTATGGAAATGAGCAACAAAACAAAAAAACATTTCATATTCATGCGATATTTATCTAAACATAAAAAGTTAAATATTTACAATGAATTTATAGAATTTAAAAATACTTTTTAAAATAAATAGCAACGCATAAAACAGCCCTATTATAATCTAATATTAATAAACATTACCGTGGAAATTTGGAAACGCACTGGTGTGCTCATCTTTTGATTGATTTCAGTTTTGTGTCATTTTTCTCATTTGTTTAGTCAAACTCCAACAAATCCGTCAAAATATATTGTTGCCATGACAACCAGGATTTTGTTCATCACTAATGTTGGCTAATTGACATACTCTTTTGGCTGCTTCTGTTGAGGGGTCGCCATAGCGGACCATCCAATCCACACACAACTTGGTACAGGTTTTATTCCGGATGCTCTTCCTGACACCAGCCCGTCCATTTTATCCGGGCTTGGAACTGCATCCCGTGGGTGGGAATCGAACCCGGGCCTTCCACATGGATGACCAGAACCCTATCACTGAGCGACCAAAGACCAAAGAGCTAATTGACATATTATATATTTTATTGAATCTTGGGGCTCCGCCCTTAATCAGCTGTAATACAGAACCATAAATTATATATATAGCAAATTGTGCCCCCCCCCCCCAAAAAAAAAAAATAATAATAATAATAATAATGCTACTAGCTATGTGAAAGGTGTTAATTTTGGTTGCAAACACACAAAGCAAAAAATATATTGCATTTAATCTATTATTTTAAATACACTGCCTGGGATCAAAACAAACAGACAAACCAAAAAGAAAAACATCAACAGTAGAACTCACAGCTATGTTTAATAGTGAAAGTAAGAGCATTTCCACACTCACAAAGTGAAGAGAAGCTGAAGGCTTTGGGACTAAACAGCTGTCGAGCCTTAAGAAAACCATTTTTCAGTGAGGCTCATCATTTATTAGGGAGCATAAAGATTTGACTTTGGAGCGATGGAAAAAGGTCACATGGTCTGATTAGTCCAGGTTTACCCTGTTCCAGAGTGATGGGTGCATCAGGGTAGGAAGAGAGACAGCGATACCATGCATGTCTCTGGAGACAGTGTTATGATCTGGGGTTGATCAGTTACTCAGGTCGAGACTCAGCAGCGTTATGTGGCAATAAAATGAAGTCAGCTGACGACCTGAATGTACTGAATCACCAGGTTATCACGTTTATGGAGGTTTTCTTCTTCCCTGATGGCACGAGCCGTATTCCATACTAACCCAGAGTCTTCTCCTGGAGAAGGCTTTACACAGCAGGCCGACTCTCCTGTCATCAATACAAGATGTTGGAGAGAAACTAATGCGCCTCTGGACAGTAATAAATGTTAATGCATAAGCTTTTCGAAATGAAACCGTCCTCCTCGCCGGCTCTCAGGGGGTCCAGGAGATGACCTTGATGGCGGTGGCTGCAGCTCTCTGGATGATGGAGGCGGGGTGGCTGAGACACGCCTCCAGCTGAGGCAGGTGCTGGATAAGTTGTGCTCGGCCGCTCGGGGTCTCGGCCAGACAGGTGAGCGCACAGAGAACGTTAGCAACCAGTGCTACGTCCTCACTGTCCACCAGACACAGCAGCGGAGGAACAGCACCGGCCTCCAGAGCCTGATATTTACCTACACACACACACAGTACATTACTAAACACATTTAGAGAGACAAGAATGTGTGTGTGTGTGTGTGTGTGTGTGTGTGTAGACCTTTGGTGATGACGGCGGTGTACATCAGGGCTCCGGCAGCGTTAGCTCTGACCTCCGTGTCCTCATCAGAGAGCAGCTTCACCAACATGGGCACCACCTCCTCCTCACACACCCTCACCTTCCCCTCCGCGTGGACGCTGACGGAGCAACGACGGAGAGGGAGAAAAGGGTGCGAAGGGAAAGAAAAGAGGAAATGCAGAGATCAAGCAAAATGAAAAGGCGTGGAGGATGAGGAGGACAGAAAACCAAGGATGAGGAGAAGTAGAAAGAGAGAGAAAGTGGAGGAAACGTGAATGAATTTTCAGTAAGAGGAGAAAAATGTGAGAAAGGAGTGAGAGAGAGAGAGAGAGAGGGAGCAGGCGGGAGAGAGAGAGAGAAAGGAGATATCTATCCAATGTTCTTAAAGGCGTGGTTTATATCTATAATTAAAAGAAAGTGTGTGTGTGTGTGAGGTTGGGTGGATCTCACCTGATGGCCATGGTGGCGGAGGAGGCGGCGCGGCGGATGAGTGTGGACGTGTGGTGCAGCTGCTCCTTCAGGACGGACACGGCGTCGCTGGCCAGAGCAGGGAGGGCGTCCTGTCTTATACAGCAGCTCAGCGTGGACAGGACGAGCTCCCTGATGTCCTCGCGCTCTACAGGGACCTTCAGCACCAGCCTCGGCACCAGACCCTGAGACACCGCGCGCGCCACGCCCGCTGGGAATTCGCACAGTATCTTCAATGCACGGTGCACCTGCTCACGGCAGGCGTCCTCCGGCTCGTCCAACAGCTCTGACAGAGGCCCGAGAATGTCACACTGCAGAGCACCCTCTCTGTGTGAGCACACACACACACACACACACACACACACATTGTCTCAACATCTCACACACGTTCTAAATATGAAGAGTTTATAAGAAGAGAAAGTGCGTGTCCGGCTCAACCTCCCCACGCTGTGTGTGACCAGCTCACACAGCGCCTCTGTCGTCTTCGTCCTCACCACGCCGTCCTCATCCTTCAGCAACACCTTCAGTCTGTCTAAACACCCTGAACACCACCAGGCAGACTGACATTAGAGAAAACTACACAGAAAAATCATCACCCTGTGACATCATCAGTATTTTATTATATTTTATTCCTCTTATAGATAGAAATGTTCAAGCACAGTCGCCTTGTACCTCCAGGGTCCAGGGTTCGATTCCTCCCTCGGGGTCTGTGTGCATGAAGTGTCATGTTCTCCCTGTGCTTGGTGGGTTTCCCCTCCGGTTCCTCCCAAAGGATTATTGGTGTTCCCCAATTCCCCGTAGGGTGCAAGTCTGAGAGGGTGTGTGTGTGTGTGTGTGTGTGTGCCCTGGATTGGCACCCCGTCTAGGATGTACCACGCCTTGTGCCCTAAGTCTCCTGGGATAGGCTCCGCCCCCGTGACCCTGAATACAGGATAAAGTGGTATAGAAGACTTTTCGCGCTCTGTTATTACAGTTCAATCTGTTCATAGAGCCTCAGATAGCAGTGGCGTCGTTAGGGCGGATCTTTAGGGGTTTTACCCCTTAATAGTTTAATCTTAGTTTGAATATTTTGCTTCATACGTCAAGGTTATATAACCCAGTCTAGCCTTGGGGG
>JAQMYJ010000040.1:31201931-31211954 GCA_030014305.1 Clarias laeviceps | reverse complement strand
AGAGATTCTGCTGTACAGACAGACAGACAGACATGTACGTGGACTTCAACCTCAAATAATAATAATAATAATAATAACAACATCTCTATATTAAAGATCAGCAGGTTATTATTAGATTTAACATTTTAACTGTTTATACAAACTCTTTAACCGTCAACTCTGCACACTAACACTAGTTTAAGACTAAATAAGCCTTGAAACGCACTAAAGTGTCAGTAAGTGAGAGTTAATCCGGCTGTGGTGATGCTGAAGGCTAATCAGGTTGAGCTAACTGCTGCTGTGTAACCTCTAAACACTTCCGTGTTCCGGTGTGTCAGCTCCACTTATATGTAAAAAATATAAATAGATAAGTGTTATATAATTATGTGCTGTAGTTTCTGTAGAATCTGTTGATCCTGACAGGTCTAAAACTCTCAGCGTGTTTCTCAGATGATCCTGGGTTTATTCAGGGGAATCCAGATTTGTTGCCATAGTGACCAAAAGAAAAGTTAGCGCGCGCGAGGAGGATTATTAGCCTGCATAACACTGACAGGTTAGCTTTTTAGCTCGCTAACACAAATAAACAGAATAAATGAACAAACAGATACCATGGCGCTGCTCCAGCTGTGTACCGAGGTTTAAGCGTCTGATTCAGGACCTGGTCGCGTTTCCTGCTGCACAAGCCATCCAGTCCAATGCTAATGCTAATGCCAGTCGCTCATTCTTTTTTTTTTCTTTTTTTTTTTTATGTATTTCCTTATCCACTTCCCGACAGGTCCCGCCTTCTTATCTCTGATTGGCTGGTCTTTCAGTCGAGCGTGGAATTCACCAGTAGAGAGAGAGAGCGTAGTGTCGTAATGACTAGCCAATCATGTTTTAGGAGGCGGGACCTCGTTCTAAAAAAGAAAGCAAGATTTTAAAATTTAAATTTAAATTATTTACAAAATATGTACATTATTGTTAAATAATCTTTATAGAAATGTAATAATGTTAAAAATAAAAAATATATATTTACACGTTATTAATATTCGAAGCAGTTTTATGACTCAGACGCGTTTACGTCATCGCAAATCCACCAATCAGCATCAAGTATTTCATGACGCCATCTGACGTGCCTAACCTAAACCATTTAAATTTAGTAATTTGCTAATTTGTTTGACTTCCTTTTAAAGATTATATTTCCTCAATTCATAATAATGATAAAAAAAATCCGCCAATAACGATATTTTGCTTTGTTATAAGGAGACCTGAACGACCCGGAAACACTTGCGTCACTTCCTGTAAAATGAGGTTACAGGTTTCAAATCGTTCATGAGTTGATAGATTTAATCCGCAAATAAATCATTTCAAAGCTCAACAAATGTGATTAATCATGAATTACATGCCGGGCACAGCCAGCCTCATCGAGGACATCGACAGTAAGTCTGTGGAGAGGTTTTAATTCTGTTCTGTTTCTCTATTAAAACTGCAGCCGGCCGTGTGTTACACACTGTGTGTGTGTGTGTGTGTGTGTGTGTTCGTTTTCCTAACACTGAGCTTAAACCCGTATTAAACCTGTTATTACTATATTCGTTACATTCATTACGTCACTGCTGTTAATGCTGTTAATGAGCGTGTTAGTGGGATAAAAAGTGTTATAGCATCACCATGTACATCTGTAAAGACTTAAAGAGACAATGCCTTTTATTTAGGCAGGAAGTGACGTCACTCGATATAGCAGCATTTACAGTAGTTTTGTGTGTATGTAATATATAGGAGTGAATACTTGAGGGAGTGAATACTTTTGGTGTATATATAAATAAATAAATAAAAATATCCCAAAAGTATTCACTCCCTCATCGAAATCATTGAATTCAGGTGATCACTTCCAGGGTTACAGGTGTGAACAATCAATCACCTGCAGACCTGCAGGGAACGGGTCGCTCTCAAGATCCCAGCGTGGTGACGTGATAGGACGCCACCTGTGCAATGAGTCCAGTCATGAAATTTCCTCACTACTAAATATCCCTCAGTCAACTTTGTAATAGTGGTATTATAACAAAGTGGAAGCGATTGGGAACGGCGGTAACTCGGCCACAGAGTGTTAGGTCATGTGAAAACACAGAGTGGGGTCAGCGGATTCTGAGACTCTTAGTGCACAGAGGTCGCCAACTTTCTGCAGAGCCCATAGCTACAGACCTCCAAACTTCATCTGGCCTTCAGATTAGCTGAAGAACATTGCGTAGAGAGCTTCATGGAATGGGTTTCCATGGCCGAGCAGCTGCATCCAAGACTTACATCGGCAAGTGCAAAGCATCGGATGCAGTGGTGTAAAGGATGTCGCCACTGGACTCTAGAGCAGAGGAGACGTGTTCTCTGGAGTGACGAATCACGCATCTCTGTCTGGCAATCCTAAGGACAAGTCTGGGTTTGTCGGTTGTCAGAAGAAGTGTAAATTTGTGGGAGGGGGGATTATGCTGTGGGGTTGTTGTTCAGGAGTTGGCCTCGGCCCCTTAATTCCAGTGAAAGGAACTCTTAATGCTCCAGCATGAATGCTCTCTTACGTGAGTTCTGGTTTATGTTCTGTCTCCAGAGAAACACCTGGTCCTGCTGAGAGACGGCAGAACGCTCATCGGGATCCTGAGGAGCATCGATCAGTTTGGTACGAGCTCTAACGCACCAACACACCGTAACAGCATGTGCTCCAAACACACCGAGACGATTTACAGATGTATTCAAGTTCTATTTAACCTCAAGCGTATAACTCGATGTAATGTTTAAACGCAGATTCATATATTTATTGAGTTTAAAACTATTTGTATATTTCTGCATGACCAAACTTTCTACAGTAAATGCGCTGGTCAATGTGACTGAAATGAAAGATGCGAGCAAGGAGGAACAGATTCCGTAGATAAAGGAGAGGCGTAAAAGCGAGACCAAGAAGATCAGGCCCTGATTTCTGTCATAAAGTGGCGCAGTGGTAAAATGCTCACCCTGTCATACGGGGATCACTGGTTCGAACCCCAGGTGATGCTGTTACCTCTCACAGCCGAAGGCCTAGAGAGAGCTGATTGGCCGAGCCTCTCTCAGAGGGGAGGGATGAGAGGTACTTTGTGCTCCCACATTAATCACGGCTCTACAGCCAATCAGGGGTGTCTGTGAGCTCGCGCACGCGGAGGGAGCGGCTAGCGCTTTCCTCCGAGTGTGTTACTCCGCCCCTAACGGTGCGTGAGCGATTTGGGAGCCCCCTAGTGACGGGGAGGAACTGGCCACGACTAAAATAAGTGAGAAAAGAGGGGAAAAAATGACTAAATAACACTTGACTAAATCTGTCCCCTTTCCCCACACTGCCATCATGTGACCGGAAACAGTATCCTGGATTCCTGGCATCCTGGATTCCTCTTGCGATTTAAAGGCGCAGCGACAACGCTGTTACATTTCACATTTCACTGTGAGATTCATTTCCTTAGGAGCGGTTACGGTTTTTAGCCACATGATGGCAGTGTGGCGAAAGGGGCCAGAGATTTAGTCAAGTGAATTGCATTGTATATTCAAGTCAAAGGCGTATAAGACTCACTTTGTCGGACTTAAGAACAAATCCGACTTACGAGCGTGCTCTTGGAACAGAACTTGTTTGTAAGTAGGGGACAACCTGTACTGATAAGCGTTTCTAACATGCGTGTGTTGAGGGTCACACACAGTGCTGCTTTGTGTTAGAGACGTGAGGATAACGCGGTGCACTGAAAAGTACAACCCTTACTGCGTTATGGCTCAGAGCTCAGCAGAAACCCACCGAAGCAGGAGAACTAAGATATAAAGGTGATATAGACACGGAACAGCAGACGAGTCCAGAGGTTTGAGTTCATCGTGAGAGCGAGAGATCACTCTGTGTGAGTGTAGTCGCTCTTCTGGCACTGGATTCCCGTCAGTATCCGGGACTTGTAATGAAATTTTTGGAAAGTCTAGTCTGTTATTTTGTACAATCAAAAGTCCCGCTTTGACTCGAATGCCCCTCAGGTAACTAATATGAAAAAAGGCAGACAGTGTGTCGATCATTGCTGCTGTGAGAAACGCGTCCTTCATCGCGTCCTGAGCGCACTGACTCGTCCTCGTCTCCCTCACAGCTAACCTGGTCCTGCACCAAACGGTCGAGAGGATCCACGTGGGGAAGAAATTCGGAGACATTCCTCGAGGGATCTTCGTGGTTCGAGGAGAAAATGTGGTCCTGCTGGGAGAAGTAGTGAGTACATGCTCTCTGTGTGTGTGTGAGGTCTTTATTTTCTGTTTGTGTGTGTAATTGATTAGTGATCGACTGGTTGCTTTGACACAGGATCTGGATAAAGACTGCGATCAGATCCTGCAGCGAGTGTCGATCGAGGAGATCCTGGAGGAGCAGCGGGTGGAGCAGCAGGCCAAGCAGGAGTCGGAGCGCCTCAAGCTGCAGGCGGTGAAGGAGCGGGGCTTGTCCATCCCCAAGGCCGACACGCTCGACGACTTCTGAGAGACGATGTCCGTTTCCAGGGGAGTCATGTTAGATTAAAAAAGAGAAAGAAAGAAAGTAAAAAAAAAAAAAAAAAAAAAACTTTACACATGATTTTTTTTTTTTTTAAAGATATTTCATCAAAAAAAAACAATGCAATGACTTTGTTTAGTCTTTCTTTCTTTTTCTTTTTTAATTTTCAGTTGCTTTGGAGTGACTGCAGCCGTCCGCCATCTTTAATTTCCCTTATATGGAAATGCAAATGGACGATGGACAAAAAAAACGAGAATAACAGAAGCACTTCGTTCTGATGTCTTTTAGTTTGTACTTAATGAAAGAATAATGATGAAATCATACTTTTCTTTTGCCAATGTTGTGTCAAATCATGCTGTAGAACACTGAAGAGATTTTGGTTGGATTAAACGAACGCCGCAGACATTCAGGTCCGGTTTATGGTTTATGGAGGTCACATGGTTTCTCTCAGAACAACACACAGCATCACGATTTCACACAAATCAGTCAAAAGTGATGAGTTTACGCTGATGCTAAAACGTCTCAGAATCATCCTTACAGTTCATCATGTGCGGCCTTTCAGACTAGTTCCGATTGTTCTACAGATGTTCGAGTTCAAACTGGGACCTTTGATTTTCCAGAATAACAGAACACAGTTCTGAGAGTAAAATCTCCCTTTATTTCTCTGTATAATCCCCTGATACACTAACGCACTTTTCACAGTGTTTCACTAGAGCTTGGACACCATCAAGGTAGAAGGTTTCATCGTGATCGCACATCTGAAACGCCTTGTGCTTAGTAGTAGTAGTAGTAATATTCTTGTATGTAATTTGACTGAATAGGAAGGGTGTGGGTATTAAAGCAGAACCATCCAGTTGCTAACACTTGTGAATGAGTGATCTTCAGGAAGTCTGAACTTCCTGTGTGAACCTGTGGTTTGTGGGACGCTTCAGATTGGGTGATGATATTTCAAATTGATTGTAAATATTTCAAAATGATGTGTAATCTAAAGGACATTAACAAGTGTTGAATGGATTCACGCAATAACACACTACCTGCCCCAAAAAGAGGCACATCGCACACTCCTAAGATTTCATTCAATCACCTTTAGCTTAGATCACACACACACACACACTGTGGTGTCCAGTTCATGTGTGTAAATGATTCCTCGTGCTCCCAGAACCGCTCTCTCACACTCTGAGTCCTGGAATATGGAAGAAACCCTCCATAGATGTGATGACCTGGTGCTTCAGTACATTCAGGTCGTCAGTTGACTTCATTTTATTGCCCCATAACGTTGCTGAGTCTCGACCTGAGCAACTGAAGCAGAGTCGCAGCTGTTTCACACTGATATGCAATCGCTGAGACACTCAGGGGTGTGGCGGAGATCAAAGAACGTAAGACTCTAAATGAAAAGTGTAAGACATGTACAGAGTCAGCCAAAAAAATGCATACACACTTCAGGAAAAGAAAAACTTGTATAATCCTTTGAATGCTACATTTATTGTTATATGTTATATATGATATTATGATAATATTTTATTAATATAAAAATACAAAATATATATTTTTTCTGAAGTGTATATAAATTTTTTTTTTTGCTAAGTATTAATTGTAAGAAAAGTCTTATATAGGCTACTGTAGCAGCACAGCAGGTGATGACTGTGACTTGGTGTTGTTCCCTCTTTCCCCACATGGTGTCGCCAAACACAATATTTTCTCTCTCACGCATTCTTCAAATCCTGACCTGTTTAATTGTTATAAAACAATCACATCGTTTCAGTTGGACAGACAGAGGACCAGTTAGTGTCTAAACATCAGCAACAATACTAAAACAAGCCGCTCTTTAAATCAACTATGTGAATCATTAAAAGTTTAAACAATCCAGATACTAAAATCTCACCTGCTGCTTGTGTTGTGTGTAATTGTATTTATTAGAGAAAGTGAAATGCACATTGCCCTCTGCCTTATTTACTCTCAGAAAAAAAGGGAAAAAAACAATCTGACCTTTAGACACACGGCCGCTCCAAGATGAGAGCAATACGGAAAAAATGTAAACAGAAACCTGAAATGGAAAAAGGCCTGAAAGAGCTGGAGAGGTGCAGTGCAGGATGGTGGAGTTTCTGTTACGCCTGTAGTACAGGTGTATACACACACACACACACACACACACACACACACTTTTAAATATTTACTACATTTTACTTTTTAAAATTTAACTTCATTATTGCTGTAATTATTAAACCAAAAAAGGTTTCAGTTAGTACAGCTGTAGAAAAAATTCAAAACGTCTTGTTAGTCTTCATAAAGAAATATATACAGTATAACTACGTATACATATAAACATCTTTCTATTGTTGCTTTATATGCAACGTTTGTAAATTTATAAATAAATAAAAAATTATGTTGCTAAATGTTTTTTGTTGTTGTCTATTCGTAATTTCTGTGTTGTTACATCTGTCCACATTTAGGTATTTTTGAACTGCTCTTTTATTTGAACTAGAAATAATACAGACAGGATTAGAAAACATCTCAAACATCTCAAACACAAGACGTGGATCAAAAGTGATTTGTGATTTTATTTCATTTGCACAAGTTATCAGTATTAGTTTGAAGTTTTATGAACGTTTATGTTTATATCATAGTTTTTTCTCATGCATTTATACTGTATATAAGTTAGATGGAGACCGATGGTCCACTGTGGTGACCTTTAACATCCGGATTTATACCATATATAGTTTTAATAACATTTATTGCATTTATATGTACAGAATATATTTGTAATAAGAATGTAAATTTAGTATGTTCATTTTTGAAATAATTTATTTAAAATTTAAATTAGAAAGTGTATATATCTACTAATGCATCATCAGTCACTACACAATAACTTCACCTGGATGATATACACACACACATATATATATATATATATATATATATATATATATATATATATACTGTATCTTGTAATTGTTCATATGTTGGTATGTTTTTTAATTCATTATTTTTCTATATATTTTCTATATCCTTTTTTTTTTGCTGAAAATATAAAATATAGATTATAGATATAAATATATTATAACAAGTTCATACATTGCTGTTGTTTTTATATCACATTAATACAGTGTGAATGTACAGATGTTATTTTCTTCGTTTGGAGATCTTGTATATTTATTATATTATACAATTAGAGACACGCTGGCCGTTTACTGACCCACGTGACCTCATTAATCCTCTAACTGGGTTAAATTATCAGACAGTATCAGAAAGTATTTTTTCTTATTAGATGTTACGTAACACACCTACTGTATGCCTTGAACCTTTGTCAATCTCAGTACCTGTTTAGCAACACTGACACGTCCTGGTACTTAAAGTTTCTATAACAAGTCAAATAAAGGGTTAAATGAATCTTGTGCATGATCAGACACAGTACTGGTTCTGGTTCAGTGATGTTTCCTGTAGTACCAGAAGGTTCCTCGAGTGCCAGCTGAAATGGAGGCTTGCGGTTAGGCCCGGGCCGGAGCAGGGGTGTGTGTGTGTGTGTGTGTGTGTGTGGGTAAGAGGGGGGAGACATGGGGTTATGAATGTAGTGCAGATATCAGATATCCTGAGGCAGGCATGTGTCCTCCTCCTGCGTCACGCCTGCACTGGGACACGCCTTTTCCCCCAGTCAGGGGTGGGAGAAGCTCCGGGTTGCCAGATTGACACTTTATCTTTCTCATCACATTGTTCTGAACCCTGTACGTCTGCTCTGTAGGACGCTTTTTGGGGATTTGACCACAGCGTGGACGGATCCTCTGATCTGATTGGTCAGTAGTTACTGCTGTAGCGTGTGACGTCATTTGAATCGTTTCCATAGCAACAGTTGATTCGCTTGTCAATTCATGCACTCTAATAAACATCTTACAGTGTTTTTTTATTTTGTTGCACAATGTTTATGCAACTGTTAAGGAAGGAGTCTCCAGTGTCAGCACTTCCTCACACTCATGGTTCTTTGTAAAGCAGGAGTTTATACTTCCTTATTCTCCTTTATTTGTCTTCCTTAATAACATGATAAGTTACATGAGAGTTTTATTCTGTTTTATATTCATTTAAATTAAATGATGTAGAATCGTTAACGGCTGTGGTATAGGAGGAATAAAACACTGCAGAGTGAACGATCATATGAAGAATAATCCACTTTAGGGTTTGGCGTCACTTGACCCTGCTGGGAATTATATTTGTGTTATTTGCGTACAGTCTGTTATGTGACGCGCTACACTTTAATGTGTGTGTGTGTGTGTGTGTGTGTGTGTGGGTTTTGATAACAATCTGGTATGTTTTAGTGGTTTTTTTCAGGGAAAAAAGTGGACAATGAGGGGAAAATTATTTTGTCTTTATTTATATAATATGTATTTAGTATAATCTGTATTAGTGTATTATTTTTTGAGATGGCTTGTTGGTGTTGACGATGAAAAACTCAAAGAAACACAAATAAATATGAGTTGTAATTACAACATTGCGATATCATTACGACAGAAAATTCTCATTTTTAATATGACATTTTTCATGGTTTATTACATCATCGTTAAGTCCATGAGCGACAAATAGAATCTTGTAAATATTTGCATGAATTTCAGAATTTTGTACGTCCTGTTTTACTGTAATGACTCGTTTGTGTAAGACCTGGAGATAATCCCTCATATAAACACCAACTCGACCCAAACTCGACCCAAACGTGGCTCTTTCAGTCATCATTACACTGAGCATTGGGTTCTGCAAGCACTTTATTCCTGACTACCTAGCTGGCTAATATTTCCAGAAGACAACTAAACAAAAGTGTCTCTTCCTGTCTCTTGTTTTATATGATGATTGTCGTTTTACAGTTCAAATAAAAGTTAAAGTAAAATTGACTGCTTTTGATGAAGAGTGCTTTATATAGAAAGGTAAAGTTTTTGTGCTAGGACATACCCTGTGTTTTATATTATTCCGTAATAAAATATAAATTAAGTGCTTTTCCACAGTTTGATAATGTAGCTTCGGCGACATTAGGTCCTTTGTCGCAGATGATGCTAGCTCATAGTATAGCTAGCTACTTCATCTAAAAAGGTAGTTTGACTCCAACATAGGTATTTTAATTCATGAGTGACTAGAGGTTACACTTGTGAAATATCTTCAACAATGCTGAGTGTACATCGAAATATATAAAAACCGAAATTCCCGTTTGTTTGTTTCGGCGGTGGCTGGCAGATATTTGCACAGTAGGCAAATCAACGGTAGGCAACGTCATCATCAACGTTTATGTCATACTGTGGGCGTGTTACTGGCATTCTTCACTGAAAATGACAATATGCCGTGTCATCTACGGTGAGAATAAGTACGTCAGGCTGAGCTCGTAGCTACTGAAAGCCCGGATCAGTATCCAAATTTTGTAGAATGAGGAATGAGGAGGGGCAGCAAGTTGACCACACAGTCCTTTAGCTTTCCCATGTCATGGTAGCACACAGGCATCAGGATCATGTGACCTCTGAATCAGATCCTCTACCAAAAATACAGTTTAATTTCACTGTGATTCATTCATCCTGACTCTTGAT
>JAQMYJ010000040.1:31166095-31193183 GCA_030014305.1 Clarias laeviceps | reverse complement strand
CCTTTTATACTTCCTGGTTCGCGACCGTACTACTTCCGGGTCCTAGTGCCGGTCGCTTTACGAGTGTGTGTGACAACAGTAGATGGTTACTGGCAAAAATTAACACTTCCTTTATTAAGGAATAAATAGGAACAAGTAACCATTCCTGGTATCTTGTAGCTAGTAGCTTTTTACTAAATTCAAAGGACTTTACAAATGTCAAATTCTGTCAGTAAACTAGCTAGTATTACTACCGATTACTTAAGAAATTGTTCTAGCTAATTAGAAAGCCACTAACCAGGTGCTAGTCATTTTAGCTCACAAACAGCTTGCAGAATTTAATGAAAAGAAAGATACTGTGTCTTTAGATTGTCCAAAGAGAGAAAAAGAAAGGAAAAAAATATAATAATAAAATATAATTTTAATTGTACAGCAGATCTGAGGCAGCAAATGTTGGTATGCCTAATACTTTGGCCTCAATACTTTGGATTGCTAGATATTTAGCTTAGCTAGCATTGCTATGCAATTTATTCGTACAAATTATTTTATCTAGAATTCACCATGACATATTCCTGAGATATATTGATATTCCTGAAAACCTAGTCTACATGGTATTTTGCTTGCTAGTTAGCAGATTACTATGTCTATGTGATGAAATTTTAGCTTTGCAGATGTTTGTTTGTTTTTTCCATTTTTTACTCATGGTGTGTTTAGTTTGTTTGATAGCTTGTTGCTAGCTACTGTAGTAGGTCAGTATAATTATGTAAAACAATATTAGTTGTACAGTAATAAAGTTTTTATTAATATCTGAGGTAATTGTTGATAATCCTTAGTCTCATTTTCAGTGGCATACTGTGTTTGGTTTGTATTATAACCAGCTTCTATAAATATAGCTTGCTAGTTAACGAGTCAATATGGCTATATGATGCAATTTTATTTGTACAAAGTCTTTTTCTTAATAATTTGCCAACATATTCCAGGTAAATGTTGATATTCTTGAGGGCTTAGACTCATTTTCAGTGTTACTCTGTGTTTAGCCTGTTTCATAACCAGCTGCTGGGTATTTAGCTTAATGCTTACTTGTAGGTCAGCATAGCTATGCAATACAATATTATTTGTACAGAAATAAAACGTCTTTTATTAATTTCCCAACACATCAGAGGTAAACAGTGATATTTTGTAGGACTTGCTCTCATTTTTAGTCAGTGTGTGTATTTTATTTGATAAGCAGCTGCTAGGTATTTAGCTTGCTAGTTAGCAAGGCAGTATAGCTATGCAGTACAATTTTAGTATAAATTTGTATAAAGACTTTTATTAATAATTTTCCAACATATCTGAGGTAAATGTATTTTTTTTTTTTTTTTTGAGGACTTACTCTCATTTTCAATGCCAGTGTGCGATTTTCTCATTTGATAAGCAGGTGTTTAGCTTGCTGTTTAGCAAGTCAGTATGGCTATATGTGATGCAATTTTATTTCCACAAAGTCTTTTCTTAATAATTTACCAACACATCTATAAATGTTGATATTCCTGAGGGCTTAGACTAATTTTCAATGTCGCTGTGTGTTTAGCTTTTTCATAACCAGCTGCTAGGTCTTTAGCTTGCTAGTTAGCAAGTTGATGTAGCTATGCAATACAATTTCAGATGAAGAAAGACTTTTATTAATAATTTACCAACAAAACTGAGGTAAATTGTGATATTCTTGAGGGTTCAGACTCATTTTCAGTGTCACACCATGTTGAGTTTGTTTTATAACCAGCTTCTATGTATATTAGCTTGCTAGTTTGCAAGTC
Source organism: Clarias laeviceps (assembly GCA_030014305.1). NCBI lineage: Eukaryota > Metazoa > Chordata > Actinopteri > Siluriformes > Clariidae > Clarias > Clarias laeviceps. The sequence goes on along the minus strand of JAQMYJ010000040.1, from coordinate 31,191,411 downwards.
AGTATTTGAGGCAGTATTGCTACATGATGCAATTGTATTTGTACAAAGTCGACTGGCTAGCCTGCAGATGAGTATACGGAACGAACCGCTTCAGATATATTGTTCTGTTGTTTAAATTATGTCATATTGTTTAACACGCCAGCTAGTTAGTATACCGATGTGAAAGTCATCTCAGCATTCTAGCTCACTGGGGAAGAGCGGTGTTGATTTTTCAGTCACACTCTTGTGTACTGAAGTACATGACATTAAATAAGAAAACACCTCCGGCTAACGCTAGCCCTGTCAGTGGAAGGAGTGTGAGCTGATGTAATGCTGTAAAGCTGAAAGGTTTCTTTGGGAAGACTGAAGCTGTTCAGCGTCACAGCGTTCAAACAAGTTCAGGGTCGTTTCCAAAATCATCAGTGAAGTGTGCAAAAGTCAACAAAACAGCAAACACTTCCTTATAAGGATGAAACATTCCCAATGTCACTCTTGTCACAGGAAAGCAAGAGCTAAGCGGACATCTCCACCGAGTCGGGCTCGGGCCTCTCTCAGAGAGTGCTTTCTCTCTCACTCGTTATCACCAAACGTACCAAGATTATAGACAACAGATACAAAAAAAAGAAGGAAAGACAAATAAATGAAAGCATGTAGTCAGTACATGGACAAACAACAAATCGTCAAAAATGTAGGACGGAAAAAAGGGGTGGGGGGGGTAAAGAAAAGAAATATAAAAAATTTAAAAGAAAAACAGACAAGTAAGAACAAAAAAAAAGTGAAATAAAAGCGTAGAAATAAATACTTTTAGATGAATTTTACATCATCTACATGTAAAGAGAAGGGAGACAGTTCAGTATCCTCTTCACACACACACACACACACACAGGTGAGAAGCTGAAGTCTGTGAGGTGGAATTTCGCCCAACGTTCATTTCCTGTTCATGTTCAGGTCTCATCAGGGCTAAGGTCTGACTGCCTGAGAACATTCTTCAACACTCTCACTGTGTATGTGTCAGTGTGTGTGTGTGTGTGTGTGTGTGTGTAAGCACCTTCAATCTGAAACTTGCCTAAGAGCGCTTCTCATCATCCTCTCCCCATGCTGAGCACACTTTGTCTTGTGTGTGTGTGTGTGAGTGTGTGTGTGTGAATAGGGGGTGAATTCCTGTGCGAGTGTGTAATCTGATCCCGACCCCCCTCTGAGGCTCAGACGTTACAGAAAACGAGCTGTAACCCATAACAACGCCAGACAGGGCGCCATTACTTTCTGTACAAGAACTAATGCAAGGGTGTGGCAGAGAGAGAGAGAGAGAGAGAGAGAGAGAGACCGATAAAGAGAAAGAAAGAACAAAGAACGATAGACATATAAAAGAGAGAAAGACAGAAAGAAGAAATAGAAAGAAAAGAGAGAAAAAATCATATAGAGCTGGAGAGAGAGAGAGAGAGAGACAAAGAAAGACAAAGATATGATTATAAATGAAGGTAGAGAAAGAAGAAAGGCAGAAAGAGTAATAAAGAGTGTGAGAATGAGACTGAAAGACTGAGAGTGAGACAGTCAGAGTGAAAAATAGATAGACGGAGCAAGAGAGAAAGAACAACGAATGATAGACAAGGAGAGGTAGAGATAAGAGATAGAGAGAGAGAGAGAAATCACAGGAAAGAAGGAAAAGAATGGTTTCAGAGACAGAATGAGTGAGAGAGAGAGAAACAAAGAAAGACAAACAAAGAACTGTAGACATGGAGAGGTAGAGATGAAGACAGAGAGGAAGGCAGAAAAAAGAGACAGCATGAGAGCGAGAGAGATAGAGTGAGACAGACAGAGAGAGAGCGAGAGAGACAGGTCTCTGATCAGGGTGTGAGACAGGAAAATTCAAATGCAGACACAAAGGTTGCATCACCATACCAATCATGTCACACACACACACACACTTTTGTCAGACACTGGTTAATGTGCTTCCTGGCATGTGTAGTGGTTTTGCTTACTTTGTGTGTGTGTGTGTGTGTGTGCGTATACTGTACATGTTGGTGTGTGTGTGTGTGTGTGTGTGTGTATGTGTGCGTATACTGTACATGTTGGTGTGTGTGCGTGTTGGTGTGTGTGTGTGTGTGTGTGTGTGTGTGTGTGTGTGCATATACTGCACGTGTTGGTGTGTGTGCGTGTTGGTGTGTGTATGTGCGTGCGTATACTGTACGTGTTGGTGTGTGTGTGTCTGTGTTTGTGTGTGTGTGTGTGTGAGCCCCACCTCTCTCTCTTATCACTGTTTGAAATAATTATTCGTGATGTAAGCAGCAGATCTGGGCTCTGATTGGCTGTAATGGTCTCAATGCTGCCGTAACTGTCTCAGCAGGACCTCCAACACACACACACACACACACACACACATAGTTGTAACATGTCAGGAATATGTAGTATTTATGTGTGTGTGTGTGTGTGTGTGTGTGTGTGTGTGTTTGTGTGCTTCTTTAACATTTTGTTTTCATTCATTCATTCTTTCATTTTTCTTTGGTCTTTTTTCTTGTTCTTCCGTTTGCTGCTTTTTTCTTCCTTTCTTCACCTTCTCACTTTTGACCTGTTTTATTTTTCTCACTTTTTTCTTCTTTATAAATTTTTTTTATTATTTGTCCTTCATTTCTCATCCCGCTTTTCTTTTACCGCTCCGTTTTTTATTGTCACTCTGCATTCCTTCCTCTCGTTCCTTCGCTCAGCAGCAGCGTGAGCTCGGTGTGAAACACTCGCTGGTATTTATGGCGCTGTGCATTCAAGGGTTTGATCTTAATCTCCTTCGTAATGTTAGCGTTGGTGTTAGTGGTTTGGGACGCGCCTACAGTGACGTGCTGATGGTGAGCCATCAGACCCGGACAAATAAGTGTGAATAAAATCTCTCCTTCTGCTCTGAGCACAAGAGACGACCGTGATGCCGTTACAGCCTAAAGCACGATTACTGCTCCGGTCAGAGGAACGGCGACGCGGACACAGGAGACAGGAGAGTGTTATGGAAAGAGCGATGGTGAGAGATACAGGAGAGAGACAGTTATGTACGTAGAGAGAGAGAGAGTTACATGGAGAAAGACAGGAGAGAGAGAATTATGGAGTGTGAGAGAGAGAGAGATACAGGAGAGAGTTACAGTATGCAGAAGACGTTATGAGAAAAGAGACAGAGGAGAAAAGGAGAAAGTAGGGGGAGTTATGAGGAGAGGAACCATTGGAGAGAGGGAGAGAGAGACAGGAGAGACATACAGTATGGAGGGAGAGAGAGTTATGGAGAGAAAGATGTAGAGTGAGAGTTATGGAGCAAGAGAGACAGACAGGAGGAGACGAGTTATAGAGCGAAAGAGTAATGGAGAGAGAGGAGAAAGAGTAATGGAGAGAGACTCTTTTGAAGAGAGAGAGAGAGACAGAAGAGAGAGTAATGGAGAGAGAGAGATGGGAACGCTGATAATTCATGGCGTCACTGCTGTTCCTGGGAAAGCACTCGTGCAGGAAGCTGACACAGAGCCACTCGCCCGTCTTCATCCCTCGTTCACACTCACGCCGGAGGAGCCGCGCTGCTGTTCGGGACGCGTCACAGCATCTGAGTACACGCTCTATCTTAGTGCACATGTGCAGATCATCATCTAATGAGGTCATCAGGTGTATGTGTGTGTGTGTGTGTGTGTGTGTGTGAGCGGTGGGATTAAAGAGTTCATAGACAGGATGGCGGGATGAGGAAAGACGTTCGCTGGTGTCGAGGAGACAAAGAACAGCTGGAGAGGAAATCGTCCGGCGTCCAGCGAGGCTCGCTGTGATCACGTTGACCCCGTTTCCTCGACAACCGTGTCCTCCATGTGTGTGTGTGTGTGTGTGTGTGTGTTTGATTTCCATTTAGATAACTGTGCATGCACTTAAACACACTGCTAGAGGAAAAAGAGCCCTCCATAACTCGTGTCTTAAATCACACTCTATTCAGTATACGTGTCGATGAGTTCTGTAGGAAGTAATGCAGTACCCATAATGCACAGGGGCGACGCATGCAATATTGACTAATGTGTGTGGTTTTGGACATGTCCCCAATAAACAAAGACATAGCACTTGTTCAGACTTGTGTCCCGGTGCATGTAGGAGGGACAGGAGAGAAAGGGACACAATGGTCTTTGTGTCATTAAGAAGTGATGGAGTTTTAGCCTCCTGTTATGTAAAACTTATGGAAATAAGATGCAAATATGACCACACATACACACACACCACACACACACACTTAATTACCTCACTGTGTTTGTCTTTTGGACGTCAGTAGTTTTGTATAAACAAACAACCTAAATATGTGTTATTAACCCTTTGTAGTTTCTATCCATTTTTAGTTTTTATGCATTTTTACAGTCAGAGCTGCTGTTATGGAGAACTAATCAACACCTGGTGACTAATCGGATTAGATAAAGTGGCTTCTCGCTCTTAGCTTTGGAACTGATGGGAAATTTTATTTGCGCCTGATCCATTCGTCTTGTAGATACTTGTGTTCACCAACCCTGCCATCTGTCTAATGAGAATTTATTATTATAAATTTATAGAATTACAAAACTTCACATAAAGTATATATGAGTGGAAGGTGGACGATCGTCAGAGTTCTGGTCATAGATAGATAGATAGAGTACTTTATTAATCCCAATGGGAAACTGGTGTCCATGATCCTGTCTCAGGATTATATCTAGCTCCGTCCTTCTTCAGGTCCCCTCATGGGATCAGGTTTCCCGGCTTCTAGCTTATTTTAATATTAAACTTCTGTTGAGGAAGAAGTTTGCGTAGTGCTTGAGTAAATGTTTGCCTCTGATTACATAAGTAAATGTTCAGCTCTGTGTGTTTGTGTGTGTGTATGAGAGAGAGGGAGAGAGAGAAGTCTTCCTGTTATTAATCTAACTGACATAAGGAGGAGATCCTTCAGCATGTGTTGACGTTAATGTGATCGTAGTGACGAGAAGCATAACGGTTGCGTCGCTTTAATCAGCGTCGTTAATAAACAATCACCTCACATGAGTGTCAAAGCCTTTATAAACGACGCTGGACGTCTGCTCGCGCTCATTGAACACAAGCTCTGATGAGGCGTGACTGAGCCGAGGTCCAGGATCTAAAGCCTCGATCTACAGACTATGATTAAACTAAAGATTCGGCTCTGTCAGTATTTCTGGCTCGCAATTCGGATTGCGTCCTGTCTTTCTGCTAAACACCTTTTACGCTTGGTATCCCTCAGGGACCAGTACTCAGCCTGCTTAGTGTGAAAGAATATTCTCTACCTGGGCCAGATCATTATTTAAATACAACCTGTAAGTTTTATGAAGCGTTGGGTCGGGAAGGGGGCGGGGCTAAAATATGCTTGTTATGGATGTAATCGAGTATGAATAATTAAATAACCTGTGCTATATGAGGTGGAGGAGATTCTCGAGTCTGTTGGGGCCACAGAAAAAAATTGCACGAGACCCCTTCAGCCAGCATTCATCACCATTATCATATATATAAATAATAAAGCCCTCAGGGGGCCCCCTACTGGCCTGGAGCCCCAAGCAGTTGCCTGCCTTGTCTTTTGTCAAGCGCCACCTCCTTCTACACAAACACAAATACAGATGCAATAAAAAGGTGCTTCTAATTTTGTTTTCTTGTTCATTAAAGAAGGTTGTCAGGAAGGTTCACCAGATTTTATGTTAGATGTGAAACACTAACAAAAATGATACAAAGTCGCTAATTCCCTTTCGCTAATCAGGTGAAAGCAGTGAGTGCAAATAAAATCTTTAATTCATAAAAATCAACAGTTTTTTAAACAGGTTAAAACAGAAAGACAAAACGAATCGAGCGTAAACGGGGACGAACAGCAACAAAGCTGAAACAAAAAGAGTCTTTAAATACCCTGAATGACGGAGTGAAAACAGGAAACAGGTGTGTTCGAGGTCTGCTGAGTGAATTTCAGACTGAATCTGGGTCAGATCCAATCAGATCGGAAAGGATCGAACACGTTTGAAACCTGACGAGACACCTTCATCCTTAGTACCTGCCTGGTCTCAAGCTGGAAAACACTGTATTTAGAGCTCAAGACGGAAACGTGTAATGGAATAGTTGTTCAAGTCGGAATTCCGAGTTGGGAATTCGGAATATATCCAGCTCGTATTAGTTTACTGGCATGAACAGACCTGACATCACAACAGAATTCCCTTTGCGTTATTTAGCGTTTACTCAGTTAAAGTCTTCGATTGTATGGGATGCTTTTGTAATTCAACAAATCAGAGATTACACATGTGCTGTAACTCAGAGCATCCCTGGTTTCTCCCAGCACTTTCAGATCGGATTTTCGTGAAGACAGTTTGGGTAACAACTTTCTACAACATAAACAGTGTTAAAAAGGCATTCCTGTGTAAGCAATATGATCCTCGAAGTCGTGCTGTTGTACTGAATATCAGCACAGCTGTGATGCAGTCGTACGCATGAGGATGCAGCCTGGACACTGAAGATATCCATGTAGGGTGTACAATCCCTTGTTCTACACATCAAGTAGTGCATTTGATCAGGGATTAGAGAGCCATTTGGGATACAGCCTTGTGTTAGAAGCTAGTTAGCTTTGTAGCCATGAGCGGAACAACACAGACGGTTAAGAGGCGATTCAGAAAACCTTAGAAACAATAACTATGGACACAGCGTGTTGTCAACGTTATCAGATGTGTGATGTTGCTGAAAGTGCTTCTGTGACTGGTTGTGAATGTGGGTTTTGTCAGGCAGCTGCTCTCTCCTCAGTACTGCGGACCGTACAGACCTACTCTCACCCACACTGAGACCCACAGTTAGTGTGACACCTGGGACACGCCCAGTCATACATACATATAGTTACATGACACAGAGCTGTTACTGTCTAATATCAGCACTCGTGGAATGTCTCTCATCCAATCGGATTACTTGCTTAGAGCTAACTGTTGTATAATTGGTAATAAAATAAACTGTTACGTTAGCTAAAACAGATCTTGATGAAATCAACACAAGCTCATAGTGCGCTAAGATAACACATCAAACTCGGATTTTATTAAAGAAGTAAATTCATCATTGCTAGCTAGCAAACAAAACACATGCCATGTGCAGCATTTTCCTACTTTGTAGCTCAAAAATGATGGAGTTCCCACTTCAGAGTCATGCATTAGTATTTTTCATATATGCTAAATGATAATTGACATATTACCATTTAGGCTATTATTGTTTCAGTGTGATGATAGCACAAAGTTCAATTTTAGCATCCTGTTAGAGCTGAGTGGTATGTTATACATGTACTGTATGTATAAACACCCTCAGTGTTCTCCTAGCACCTCGTAATGATTTAGACACGTTTCACGTCTGATTAGCGGCTGCACTCTGTATTCCATTCTCACTTTCTTAAAATAACGAGTTTGGTGTTGCGAAGCGCGTTCCAGTGTTTACTAGCCGACCTGGCCTAATTAAGCCCAATTAAGCCTACCTAAATATAATGCCTGCTTATTCAGCTGGCCGAAATGTGTGCGCATGTGTGTATGTAAGTGTGAGTGTGTGTGTGTGTGTGTGAAAGCAAGCTGGAGAATTTTCCCAAGTGTGGAATTCACAGATGTGGTGTGTAGTGGAACAGGAAGTGGTTGTTCTGCTAAACCGCCTGACCAAAATTACAAAAAAATACTACATAACATGCTGGTGTTAAACCATCTTCAGGTTCTTTTTTAGCTAAAAACACAAAGCAGATGCTTAGCGTTATCCGTCTCGAGTCACGTGAGCGCGAGTCTGAAAAACTCAAACAAAATAAGCCTATTACGAAAGATCTAAAATGCTCAGGTATTCGTCTGCTGTAATATAAGCGGCTAAGTTCACTAACCCATAATGCACTACTTTCTAATAATTGTGATATGAAATAAAGTATAGCGCAAGCTCCATCTTGTTAGAGAGCATATATCTATGAGCCTGCTAGCTAGAAAACCTTAATTTAGCTTCATGTTAGCATAGCACAATGCTAATCATAACTCTCTTCTGGGACCGTGGCACTCCCTCGGAAACAGGCTGAGCTACATTTAAAACCTAAAGCTTTATTTAAATTTGTTAAACAAATATTTGAAAACTGAATAAAGGAGGATGGTCCTGATGATGTAGTAGCAACAAAGGTGATGCATGTACAGAACAAAAAAACATTCAACTTGTGTACATTTTACTACATAACTTTTAAGAAGGTGTTACGTAGAAATTACATGAGGATATAGTAGTGATGGGACGTTTGGATCATTTTACTGACTTTTTTCCTTTTGATCAGTAATAAAATAAATCGTTCGTTCTTTTGTCACGTGACTCCCATAGACGCTGTGCAGTGCATTACACAGGAAACAGAATTAAGAAGACTCTTCTTGTGAGTCTTTTAGTCTGCGTCGTTCATTCTTTTGAATCTATTGCACTGCACAGCGTCTATGGGAGTCAAAAGAACAAACGACTCGGACTAGAAGACTCATGAGAAGAACAACTCGATTCTGTTTCCTGTGTAATGCACTACATAGCGTCTATGGGAGTCATGTGACAAAAGAACGAACGATTTGGACTAGAAGACTTAAAGGTAACTACTCATTTCTGTTTCCTGTACATAACATACGATGCTTTGCGCATGCGTGCCCAGTAGGAAATGAACAAATCACTACTCGTTCTTCTGAGTCACGTTAAAGACTCCGTTCATGAACGACCCATCACTAGTGTATAGTGACTTGACCTCCACCACCAGCATCATAAAAACAACCCCTGGCTAGCTTGTGTTAAGTCACTGTTAGATTTGTTAAATACAGTGGAACCTTGGATTACGAGCATAATTTGTTCCGGAAGCGGCTCGTATTCCAAAACACTTGTAAACCAAATTTAATTTTCCCATAAGAAATAATGGAAACTCAATTTATTCATTCTACAGCCCCAAAAAAATAAATACATAAAAATAATTAATACAAACACACGCACACTCTCTGCCTAGCTAGAATTCGACCTTCCCTCAGCTATACACATCAACTTTTAACTTTTTTACGAATATCGTCTGTAGAGTTTTCACACTACAGACATTTTTCCCATAGTTCTCAAGAATTTTTAAAAACTATTTTTAAAAAACTGATATTTGACAGTAGTCTAGAACAAACTATGTTCAACATTTTTCAATTGAACTTTTATGAAGGTGTTACATAGAAATGACTAAGCTTGGCTAAGTCATAAATAGTCATAAAAACACCTTTGATGATCACCACTAGCTGTTGTTGGTCTTTCGGCTGCTCCAGGCAAGGGGTCGCCACAGCGGAATACCCAGTCCGCACTACAACTTGGCACAGGTTTTACGCCGGATGCCCTTCCTGGCGCAACCCTCCCATTTTATCCGGGCTTGGGACCGGCACTGCATCCAGTGGCTGGAAATCGAACCCGGGCCTTCCGCATGGCAGGCGAAACACCTACCACTGAGCCACCAGTGCCCTATGATTACCGCTAGCTAATGAAGTATAAACCACATTACAATTGAGCTATCTATAAGACATAGTTTTAGACGTAGACCTATTTTTAAACAGGGTTCGCTCTTGACCAAGTTAGCCAGCTAACTAGCAAGCCATAAACACAAAAAATTTTTTTGCTAGACTAATTTTTTGACACACTTGTGAGGTAACATAAGTCATATTTGGCAACACACATTTTGCATCCCTGACTCTTATTTAGAAAATGTAATCAGTGCTGAAATTGATAATATCGCAAATTTTGCTGATATTGCTACTGTAACGTAACACTGGAAGTGATATCTCTGTACAATCACATCTTCCTGCAGCGTAATCACACACACACACACACACACACACACAATGTTAGATGCAGGAAATAGCAGGTGTCTGTTTCACAAACCCTCTATATTTTTGTGTGTATGTGTGTGTGTGTGTGTGTGTGTGTGTATAAACAGTGAAAGTTTCTTAACAGCTCAGCATTTCCGTCTTATTGTCTATCGTCTTTCGTTCAACACGGCAGGTCTAACATCAGTAACGATTTTGTAAGACCTTCAAAAATTCAGCAGTGCTAACTTGCAAGTTCGCATCCGCTAGAGAGCTAGTGAAACTAGCAATGGCATGGGTCGTCATATAATGTATACAGTCATGCTAACAATCTGCTAACATGAGAAATCTCATAGCTAATTTCTGTTTCAATTAACAGTTTGTCAGTTTATCAACAGTTTGTTAAATTCCCTGAACAAATGTATCTAGATAGCATAGCAGAGGGTGTATAACTTGCTAGCTAGTTTGTTAAAGATAGCCAACTGTGTTAGAAGCAAAAGGCCACATTATACCCTGAGGTGTGATTAAATGTTAGCCGTTGGCTGTTTATTCTAATATGAGAAGCTAGCATTACGTACAACGTCTTTGTATATAATTGTGATCCGGAGCTTCCTTGATTCGTCCAGACTTCAACTTTGGATGTCCGGCACATCCTGTCTCACACACACACACACACACACACATATGTATACACTGAGCCTAAAACACATAAGCACGCGGGCTGGAAAAGGCGCTAAGTTTAGAGCCAGTTTGTTTTTCCCTGACACAGGTAGTTAGTTGAGATACCTTTGTTTTGTTTTGTTTTGTTTTCATTAAGCCCTCACATGTGCTAGCATGTGTCAGCGCACGTTAGCCTGCGTTAGTGTGTGTGTTAGCGAGCCTCGCTGTGATGGTGGGCCGTAAAATAAACATTAACCTCACTCTGAGGCTTTTACTAGCAAATCTGACTGAGGTCTGACGTCAGAGGCTGAGCAGCTGCTTTACATGTGGCGAGCGACAGGACGAGCTCACGCCACTGTGCGGTTTCTTTTGTATGTTTCAAGAAATTTTTATGAAAACTTTGAAGTATAAATATATATATACCGTATATATGGGTTTGATTATTCTGCGCATTAGCTACCATGTTTCATTTACTGTTCGGATCAACAGACGTTCAGAGCTAGCGGGTAAAAATGGTTCTATAGCTATGAAAACACGACTAGCATAAGCCGAAAGCTAACGTTAAAAGAAGTGAAGTGCCTCGCTAACACTGCTAAACATGCTAACACTGAGTGTGTACTGATAGTTTGTTTGTTAGCTAGCTAGCTCATCATTACAAATTAAAGTCTAATACAACATTTTGTTTGTTTTATTTTTTAACTCTTTTAATGGCTGAGTCATTGTACAGTCTGCGACTTGCTAATTATTTGTTTAGTCTGTTTGAGTAAAGAGACAACCACGTTTTCAAGTGTGTTTCGTGACACATTTCTGTGTGATTAGCAGGTTTAACTTTGAGCAAACAATACTAGCTAACATGATACACACTCACAAAGTGCGTATGGAACTAGCTAGGTAGCGTTTGTTTATTTTTAGCAAATATTCTTCTTGTCTTTTGTTACTGTTTGAGTAAAATGTAGCTTTGTTTAAGTCCTAGCTATCTAGCGTAAGAGTGTGCAACAGGAGTTAGTTTGCTAGCTCTGACAGTCATTCTGTTTAAAACACGACCTAAGACGGGAAAACCGTTTTGATGTTGGGTAGTGACAAAATCAAACCTGTTTCAAGGATATTTAATGTTTTTGTAATAGTTTTAAGAAAAACAAAAAAGTTCTATTAAAAACTATCATTTAGAGAAGCTAATCGATTAGCTAATTAATCTATACATAGTTTTATTTTGGCTAGCATGCGTTCTAGCTAATGTAGCAAGCTAGGTAGGCTATTACATATACCTGGATAATTGGGGTAATTATCTGTAATGTAATTATATACACGTATATGTGTGTATGTGTGTGTGTGTGTGTGAGAGAGAGAGGGAATAAATCTCAAGGTGTTTAACAGAACATCACCTGAAGTGTTTTTAAGGAGCCACTGTGGTGTGTGAGTGTATGTGAATGTGTGTGTGTGTGTGTGTGTGTGTGTGTGTGTTTTCTCTGGACAAAAGGAACCACAATGTTTAGCGTTGCAGTTTACGGGCCGTGCAGTTTACACGACACACTCGTCATCGAAGGGGAAGTTTGCAAATGGCTTCCCAGAAACAGACAAATGGCCATTCTTTAAAGCTAGACCTGTTTTCCTTAGATTACACAGCGCAGCATTGACATCTACATCCGCCAGAAATAAACTATTCATACATGTGTGTGTGTGTGAGAGAGATCGCGAGAGAGAAATTTACAAAATGTCAAATACTAGAAAAGTAGCTCCCTATGAAGAATCATATTTAGCGAGCTAGCATAATATATCTTGTTAATTAGCTATTATTAGCCAGGAAATTAGACAGGTTTTATCCAAATGCTAACTGATTAACGAGTTAATGATCCATAATGACGGTTAAAAAACGCGAGCTAGCATAACATGTGCCGAGGCCGTGCCAGTTAACTAGCTTAAATCTCAACCTAACAGAAGTGTAAATGACTTGTCACAGTTTGTTTGTCTGTTTGTATCTATGGACAGCTGATTCACAGCTTATTAACTGCAAAGTCGGTGTTGTTGATAGCATGTGCAACTTCCTCGCTAATACAGCTAGCTAATTTGGTATTGCAGCTTACTTACATGACTTACAGATTTTTTTATTTTATTTTATTTCTAGTCGTATCGGTGTATGTTGAAAGAGCGCGTTTTGCAGTTTAGCTAGCGACGTAATGCTTTTTTAAAAAATACATTAAAAAATTATTTTTTTGCTGTTTAACAGTCATTTCCATGCCTAGATGCCGGTAGCTAGCTTATAAAGTGTGACCTGACAAGCTGTGTGTGTGTATGTGTGTGTGTGTGTGTGTACGTATAAACCTACTGTACACTATAATGTCTACGTGTAATGTAGCAGATTAGATTTGATATTGTGTGTGTGTGTGTGTGTGTGTGTGTGTGTTGGAATTAGATTGTTTCCGAAAGACTTGTGTATCTGTTGAATTCTGATTCAGGATGTGGCTTACTGGCAGGATGTGCTCTTTACAAAATGCATGTAAGTGTGTGTGAGAGAGAGAGTGTGTGGTTATGCATTATAGATAGAGCTACACAGCCAGACGCATCAATTGATTTCTGTTTCCTGTATCCACGTGTGTGTGTGTGCATTCACATGCATTGCAAAGTAGGTTTTTTTTTACGCACACACACATATATACACATGCATGCACCACACACACACACACACACACACACACACACAGTGCTGATCAGAAGGTCATGATTCAAATCCCCGCGCAGCTTAGCTGCCACTGCTGGGTCCTAGTGCCGGCATGTTCCCGTCACTCCTTCAGTAACTCCTGATAAAACCCCAGTTTACACCCACAATGTGACTGACACCAGGACCTGGCGGGGGGCGGAGCGACAGAATAAGAGAAAGAAGGAGAGCAGAAAGAAAGAATGAGGTAAACAAAGCAAAGATGGAAGTAAATGCAAAGAAAAGGTCAAAAGAAAGAAAGAAAGGATGGAATAAATGAAACAGAGAAAGGATGACAAGATGAAGAGAAAAAGAATGGTAGAAAAAGAGGTAAAAAGTAGTAAAAGAATGACAGAAAGAAGGAATGAAAGAGATGAACAAATACAGGAAATTCGTGGGAAAGGGAGGGAGAAGGAAGAAGTGAGGAAGGAGGACAAGGTTCATTAGTACAAATGGACAGGAAAAAAGGAATAAGAGTCAAAGAAAGAAGACGTGAGAATAGAAAAGGAATGATAAGGGAGGGAAAGGAATAATAGACAAGGAAAGAAAGAAAAGTATTCATGGAAATAAAGCCTGTGTTTATTCATAAGGACGCTCCCTAAATATGCAGTTTGTGTGGGTGTGTGTATGTAGTATGCATGTTTGAGTGTGTAAGTGTGTGTAGTGTGTGCACATGTGTGTGTGTGTGTGTGTGTGTGAGGAGTGTATGTTCGCACACTGACTCCCTCCGCGGGATGAATTGGAACGCAGCCCGATTTCAAAACTCCAAGCTTCTGTGGAATGTTGCTCACTCCCGGGGCCGCGTCCCAAATCTCTTGGCTGCCTTCCACACACACACACACACACACACACACACACACACTTACTAGATGGTGAATTATGAATTGGAGCTAACGTTGAGCCTTTACAGCGCTCGCTAACAGGAAATGGCTCATTACAGGAGATTAGAGGAAGCAGCTGGCATTTAACGGAACGTCAGTCATGGGTGGGATCGGACGTGCGTGTAGCCACACACACACACACACACACACACACACACACACACACACACACACACTTGTAAAAGTGTTTAACTCATGCTGCTCCACCCGGCGTGTGGCAGGAAGTCCCGATGTGTGACGTCAGTAGTCACATTGAACAGAAAGCACCAACACACACCCACTCACACACACACACACACACACACACCCCCACTCACACACACACACACACACACTCTCACACACACACACACACACACACACACACACACACACACACACACACCCACTCACACACACACACTCAAACACACACACACACATACTCACTCACACACACACACACACACACACACACACACATACATACTGAATGATACATTTTACATACTTTACATTTGCAAAAATTCTAAACAACTTATACACTAAATAATAAACTAGAATATTTCATTTAAAAATAAAATACAAACATTTACATTTTAATTTATTTAACCAAACATTAAAATACAATAATTAAAGCATTATGATATTGTACTAAAAATATAAATGTTAATTATAATTATGTATATAGTTAAACATAAGGCAGTTAAATTAAGAAAATAATGTATTATTACAATTGAAATTTTTTTTTTATGTAAATAAAAAAGCTAAAATGAAGCTATGGTTTTAACTTTTTTACCATATAAAAATATGCAGTTTCATTATATTTAAAGTAAAAAAATATTTTAAATTAAAAATATTTAGTCAGAAACTGAAAAATCTAATAAACATAAAATAAACCACATTTTAAATGATTCAAATTGGAATGAGAATATTCTAGTAATAAAATACCTTTTAGTTTAATTCTACTTAAATATAAAAACTATTTGAGTAAACACTGATTTAACTGTAACTATAAAATACACGTCTAATGGTTTTCTTTAGATTAAAAAGTGACTATAAAACGATCATAAGTCATTTATATAATCATATCTAAAACATTATTTATTCATGTGTGTTTTAGCATTGAGCTACAAGTGAAAGGAATTAACCGGATTAAAGGGAAAATCAAGAGAAAAAAAAAAGAGTTTGCTGCTGTTCCAAAAGTTTTCGTCCCCTCACTCACATTTTTCATTTAAATGACACAAATTCATAAGTTAAATATTGTGATAACGAGCTCATGAACCATGATTTAAGAAAATCCTGCAGTTATACTCAGGGGGAAAATCAGCACTGAGACGACTGTGGGCAGTGTGAACTTTTGACATCACTCACATACACACACATATACACACACTAACACACACTCACACACATGTTTGGTGTGACTCATGCTGTGGTTGGGATTCTTGGACGAGATCCTGATGCATTTTGTTACAGATGACAATGAAATGATCTCATTGGCGTGCATGCACGGAGGACACACACACACACACACACACACACACACACACACACAGAAACACACGTGGTGTTTGCCAAGTGTAAATGCCATTCAGGAGCACCCGCTTTGCCATAGACTTTGTCCCCTTCTCATAGTGTGTGTGTGTGTGTGTGTGTGTGTGTGTGTGATGTTGACCTTCCAGGAGGAGCTTATTGCGGTTTGTGTTGCTGTGATGTTACTAATAAAGATGAAAGATGAGGTGGATTAGTGGAGGTTCCCGCTGTACGTCACTGAGCGAGGAGAATCTCTCTATCGCTTTCTGTCTCTCGCTCTCTCTTACACACACACACACACACACACACACTGTGGGAAGAAAATAAAAGATCAAATATTAACTCCTTTAGTAACTCCCTACATTTAGGCTGCGTACATAATTGTTCAGGGTGATTAGGCTTAATTATATTATTTATATTATTACTTTTATTTTTCCTAAATAAACATTTAAACACATTTTGATACGAACTGTTTATAGTACATTTTAGTATATTCAGTATATGTCAATTTTATTATTAATAATCATTTATATGAAAGTACTTTTTAAAAAGATAAATGTAATAATATGTCAGTAATTATTTACATGTAAAATATAAAAATATATAGAATAAGAATGTAAAATAATTCAATGTTAAAAATTTATTATTTAAATTGTGCTTTTATTCCACTTATTTGCATTACAATAAATATTATATTTAATCTTAATGATTAAGATCATCTAATGTGACATAGCTAAATAAAATGTTAAATGTTAATTTATGTTTCTATACAATATTATAGCATATTAAAGAAAATTTTAATTAAGTAAAACTAAATAAAAAAATGTTTAAAATATGAACGTTATATTAATGTGTGTGTGAGAGGAAATTGTGAATCCAATGCATTTAATTTATTAATAGTTTAAAATTAAAATAATAATACATTTTATGTCAAATTTGTTTATACTTAAAATGTAAATAAAAATAATTATGAAAAAAATCCTTACAAAATAATCATTATGTATTTACAGTGTGATAATTTAAAACAGTTAAACTAAAAGTTAAAAACTAAAAGTTTTGATTATTCTTTTTATTTTAATACGATGTTTTATTCAGTGTGAAGCAAACATTTAAACCCTATAGCAGTAAAGCAGTATTGCTCGGAGTTATTGGAGTTATTGGAGTTATTAGAGTTATTGGAGTTAAGAAAGAAAAGATGCTCAGCAGTAGCGTGATTAAGGTGTGGCGAGGGTGTCGCTTCCTGTGAAGCCAAAACAGCTTCATACGCAAACCAGTGAAATATGTGTGTGTGTGTGTGTGTGTGTGCGCGTGTGCAGTGTAATATGGAAGTTGTTTGCATGTTGTTTGAATGTGGCCTGAGACACACAGTTAGAGGAACATGATATATTTTGCTGCGTTGTTATACAAATTCAGACCCAAGAGATCAAAAGATCAAGAGATCAAGAGAGAAGTGCGACTGTACCGTAACGACAGCAAGGATAAAAATTGTTATTTAGTACTCAGTCACCCACTATTCAACTATTCAATACTTAGTTATTCAGCGTTCAGTTATTCAGCACTCAGTTTATTCAGCTATTTCGTATTCAGTTCTTCATTTATTCTGTGATCGTTTATTCAGGTCTCGATTGTTCAGTACTCAGTTATTTAGGGTTAAATTATTCAGTACTTGGTTATGCACTACTTAGTTCTTCAGTACTCAGTTATAAAGTATTTGGTTACTGAGCACTAGGTTGTTATTCAGCACTCAGTGTTTAGAAGCAGCAGTGACTCGGGCTGTACTTGTACTGTACGTACATCCAGACGATTTTAACCCAAAACGTCTGTTAAACGTCGCATCAGAGCCAAAACACTGCCGTCTCTTTGAACCCTCTCGGCTGTCATGGTGATCACATGTATGGCGTTACATGGCCTGTCCTTTCTGTGACCTAACTGAACTTTATTCACGACATGTCTTTGGATTGTTTAGCCGAGCTCAACTCTTCTTTACTGGGTTTGGGTTTGGGTTTGGGTGGGGCAGGGGTTTATGATGCTGCCCCTAGTGTGAGTGGGGTTTGTGGGCAACAATAGCCTTTGTGCATTGCCTATCACACACACACACACACATTCTTTGTTCATCCATTTGTAGCCATTACGTACATTTCTTTTCTGAAGTAACTATTTTTTAATGCAATATTTCTTGAGGATAAGTTTGTTCCAGGTCTTTGATATTGTGATGTATTTTAAAACTGATTATCGCGACACTCTTACTTGGTCCATGAATAAAAGTAAGGCTCTGACAGAGACTCATGTAAGAGGACGAGGGAGCTGTTAAAGTACTTTACTGTTAAAGTACACACACACACACACACACACACTGTACATGTCTCCTGCCAGGACCGAATGACGTACCACATTATGTGTCCCTTCGGAAAACTCCTATCCCTCACTGTCATGGAAATCCGCGTCGAATGGGCTAGGCTCCAATCCCGATCCGGGAACATCTTTACTCTCGCTGCTAAACTTGCCCTCAAGCGTAACCAGAGTTTCAGTGGAAGATTATATGTTGTCAGATTGATACTCGGGGTTGTTTTTTGTTGTTTTAGCGTCCGTGCGTTGTGGTGATGGTTAGCGCACTGCTATAGAACACTTGGACTCGTTCTAAGGAGGTGCACAGAGTTTTTCTTGTGAAAGCAGCTCTCTCCTCATGGGAGTGTGTGCATATTTTAGCTGTGTGCTGACGCAAGAAATGACTCGCACTCGGTTTAACTAGGGCTTGCGCGCACACACACACACACATATGCAAGGTAGCAGATGCTGAGAACATTTCCATATGGTGAATCAGATTTACTGACCAAACCCACCTGTGTTCTACAATTAACACACACACCAAAAAAAATGGCCTTTTTTCACAGCTTATTAATGAATGACCTAATTAGAAACAGCACTAATAGTGGCCTGGCTTTCAAAACATCTCGTCTCTTTCTTGCTGACGCAGGTGGAGGAGGAAAACGGAAAGGGAGGAGTAAGAAATGGAGGGAGATCCTCCGCTTCCCCCACATCAGCCAGTGTGTGGAGCTGAGCAGAACCATCGGTACGGTAACACCCTGAAACCTCAGCAACATCACTCTCTTTCCCATCGTTACTGCTACACGTCTTACCTTCAGTACCGATACGCTTTTTATCTTCAGGACGGTTACATTCTTCCTCTTCTTTACCGTTACATTCTTTACCTTCAATAGAGTTCAATTCAATTCAGTTTTATTTGTATAGCGGTTTTAACAATTTGTCATTGTCGTAAAGCAGCTTTAAACAATCAAAAGAATTATTTAAGTTTGTATGGAATGTGAATGTGCAGGAATCAAAATGGTCAGATAGTCCCTGATGAACAAGCCGAGGGCGACAGCGGCAAGGAAAAACCTCCCTGAGATGGTAATAGGAAGAAACCTTGAGAGGAACCAGACTCACCAGGGAACCCATCCTCATCTGGGTGAAACAGAACGCAGGGATTGATCTGCATTCATACGGTGTGTTAGGAGGCTGGAAGTTCAATATAACAGGAGATGTTAATTGATGTTAATATGGAGTCCAGGTAGTTATTGGAGGCTCAGGTAGACTTCCAGTCCTGAACTATCGAGCAACTGCAGCCAAGTTAAGTCCTCAGAGAAACAGCTGTCAACAGCAGTCGAGGCCAGAACCGTCTTCATGGTAGAGTGAAACCGTCTCCAGACACCAGACGCATCCCAAAGAGACACACGGGGCATCCATGTGACGAGATCTCCAACCAGAAGCCGGGGAACCAGGATGGGTCAGACAGGTCCGGAGGGCAGAGGGAGTCTGGATCACTGGCAGCTCAGGAACGACATGAGTTACATCCTTTCCCTTCGTTACTGTTACAGTCTTTACCTTCTACTGTTTCTTTACCTTCAGGATCGTTACACTCTTTACCTTCAGTACCGCTATACTCTTTCCGTTCTACTGTTACACTCTTTATATTAGGTACCGTTTCCCTTCAGTACCCTTACACCCTTCAAGTCATGTTACACAATTTAACTTCAGTACTGTTACATGCTTTACCTTCGGTGTGTGTGTGTGTGTGTGTGTTTCAGAGCGGGATTACTCAAGCCTGTGTGAGAAGCAGACCATAGGAAGACTGCTGTTTCGCCTCTACTGTGAGACCAGACCAGAGCTGCTGAGATGCATTCATCTGCTGGATGCCATGGTACACACACACACACACACAAATGCTTACAAACCCCCTTCCAAATTCCTTGAAAAAGAGCAATTTCCATGTTTATTACACATCAGTTTATATTTGAACTGACACACACAAAGTCCTTACAAGGTGCTTCGTCAGTTCCTTGTCGGTTATTTCCTGTAGTTAAGTGCCCACCCGAAAGAGCTGGTCTTTCCTCCTCTTATTGAGATTCCGCTTCAAGGAAAAAGGAGCTCTCAGAGCCTGGGCAAAGCGAGGTTCATCGCACTGGGAGCTGACGACCTTTAGCTCTGAACTCGGGCTGAACCTTGCGGACTTCACTTGGGCAATAAACTACAGTCTAAATTAAAACTTTAGCCTGAAGGTTGATTCTCCAATAAAAGTGCTTCAGGTTTAGCTTTCATTTCTGTCTAACAAACAAACTCTTCAGGTTCATTTCAAGAGTTCAGGTCAAGAGCTCTTCATCAGCTGCCTACATTAACCCTTTCCTGCCTAAATCCTCCAAAATCCGCTCAATGAGCAAAGTGGCTGCAGAAATCTGGGAAGGTTCCACTTAAGCGCTCAGGGGGTTGTTTGATAAACCGTTAACAAAGTTCAGTCGATTATACATTAGATTCCATGTTTTTTAGTAAAATAGCATACATTTTTATTAACACTAATATTTTACACTTCTAATATTGATTAAAGTTGAAATTAAACAAACTACCTTTTAAATGGAAGCTGTTGTTTTTGTAAACAAATTCGGACAATATTTGAAAACAGCTATTTTTAACATTTTATAACATTTTATAACATGAGCGAGTATTAAACCACCCAGCTCTCTCGGTCATGTTACACCAAGAGGTATCACAGCTGTAGCTAGATATTAAATAGCTTAACACCAGGACTTGGACGGGGTCCTCAGGAGTCCACCATTGCCTCGTCACCGGATATTTCCCAGACTCTCCCTTCCTCCCACAGTTGTTGTCCCACATGACTATCTCAGGGGGAGTCCTGAACACTCATGCACAGGCGGCCATGTGGTCAGGATGAAAGAGGACATTGTCTGTTCTGTCGACCACACACTCGTTACCCCACTCAAGTCTCAGAGACCCCCCTCAAACCTCAGTCTAGACCTGAAGACCAAACACAAACCAAGCTAATGTGTCTGGAATTAAAAAGCAAACCCAGACAGACATAGTGAACTAGTGAGCTAACAGCTAGCTAAAGTCAGCATCGTTTATTTAGAACTGAATATCACAATCCTGTAAAAAATATTGGAGTTAGTTGTATTTCTAGATAAAACTTTCAGCTCTGACTCCATAAGCAATGACTTGAATACGACATCAATATTAAGGTTTAATAATAATAATAATAGATAATAGTTTATGAATATTAAAGATCAGCAGTTAATGCTAAGTATGATACGTCATACAGTCTTTTTTAAAATAAATTTTAATGCCACTTTTGAGAAGAAAGCTGATGTTCTCTGCACTTCTGACTCTTTCTTATTGTCTCTCTTACCTTCCATTGTTGTCACACAATTCTTCATAAGCTTGTGTCCATTCTTTCTATCATTGTGTCCTATTTTGTACAATAGCAGTAAAAGTCACATTTTAGCATTTATCTTTATACTGGATATAATTATAATTAAATTATGCTTGTTTTATTTCTTTTTTGTGAATTTCACATAAACCAGACCCTTCTGTGTTTCTTGTGACACAATTTAAATCCCTAAACAAAGTTCAAAGCTTTGGTTAGAAACCAAGTGCTAACTGTAATGATAGTGTCTATTTTAACTGTATTTCAGACCCACTTTATGTTTTTCATGTTTTTTTTTGCCACATTTGAGGTAAAAGTTAAAGTTCTCAGTACTTCTGACTCATTTCTATTGTCTCTGGGACTTTCTATTGTTATAATAGAAATCTCAATTTATTTTCACCCAATTCTTCATATTCTTGTGCCCTATTTTGTAAAATAGCAGTAAAAGTCTGCATTTATCTTCACACTGGGTCTAAAACTAATTAAATTCCACTTATGTTTGACTTTCTTTATGAGAATTTCATGTAAACTGTGTATTTCCAGCTTCAAATATTTCACTTATGACACAATGTTGATTTCTTAATATTCTACAGAACTTAGGTTAGAAACCTAATGCTAACTGTAATTACAGTGTTTATTTTAATTGTATTTCAGCCCCACTTTATATTTTCATGACTTATTGCCACATCTGAGGTAAAACTCATTTTTAATCATCGTTCTGCCATTCCATTGTTTTAAAAAACTTTATCTGCAAGTGCAAGGCTAAAGTAGCTAACTGTTAATGGAAACCATGTGGTATTAAGACCTACTTTTTTGCAATTCACCAAAAACTGGTGTAAATGATGCTTTCTTAACATTTTTTTTCTTGTCATTTACATTGTCATTATATGCTTTGTTCAACAAAAATATCTTATCTAGCTATATATAAGCCACCAGTATTAGCTAGTTTGTGCTCAGATTCATGTTTTTTCCCAGTTGCTTAGCAACAGAGTTCTTACAGCTTTATCCAGTTGAATTTGGAGGTTAAAATGCAAATTGTCACTATTTGATTTTCAGCTGAAATGTTTCTTTAAGGCAACGGAAAGTGTGTTAGCTTAGGTTTAGCTTCTATTTAGCTTGGGTTGTCTTAGCTTCCAGATCCTTTAATGTTTCTGTGTTTGTTTTGTTTTTTAATTTTAGTGAAGTTACATAAATGACTAGCAATTTCTCATGTTAGCAGGGCTAATAGCGTGAACGCTTTTACACCAATGCTAATATGTAGCTTTTAGCATTTGGAGATTTAAATGTCCAGTTTTGCGATTCTTAAAGAATTTTCTTCCCCTACTGTAGAAAAGACAAGAATGTGTGTACAGTATGCATGTGAGGCATGCATGTGTTCTATAATGATGGTGTGTGTGTGTGTGTGTGTGTGTGTGTGTGTGTGTGTGTGTGGACACCATAAGGAATGAGCCTGGGGGGATTTCTGAGGCCCCTTTCTGACGTCAGAGACCGGCATGATGGATCTTAACGCCGACAGTGCTGGGTGTCTTGTCTGTGTGTGTGTGTGTGTGTGTGTCTGTAAGGAATACACAGTTCAGAAGGGTAGTTTCTTGTTTGATTTATAGACATTGAAAGCGATTGTTGAGGTCAGTTTAAAGTGTGTGTGTACAAATCGAAGTGGAAGGTGTGTCCTCCATTTGGCAGAGATAGATTAGACCAGTGTTATCTCTCTGTCTCTCTCTCTCACACACACACACATGCAGACATACAGGCCATTTACAGCTCCATCAAGCTGTGTGTGTGTGTGTGTGTGTGTGTATATACACACTATGTGGTGAACTTTTGCCAAACGAAACACAGGTCTTCCTGTATGTGTGTGTCGCTGCTTTTTGCTGGAATAAAAGTTATAGCACGATAATATTTTTATAAGCGTTTTTTATCACAGTTTAGTTCATTATAATCTATTTGTGGCGCTGACATTGGGTCGCATTCTCTGCGTTGTTGAGAAAACTTCTGAAAGACACAGGGGCAGGGCGATCACTACCCACTTTTCCACCAAGGCTGGTGTCGGTCCACAGCTGGATCTACTTGCGGACCATGTAGGCACCAGTTTACATCACTGTATATGTGTCTTTGCAAGCGTGGGGATCCGAACACGACTGAAGTTGCACATTCGTGTCTTGTTGGTCATGATAATCCCGCCCCCACCCCCGCCCCCTGATATACACAGCTCTTGGACCAGCAAAGAATTGGCGCCGCTGTGGAACCAGTTTCCCCACACTGTCGAAACCCAGAACCCATCCTGGAAAAGTGCCTTTGTGGAAAGGGCGCAGTTAACACCTACTGAGAACAATGGCGCGGGGCAGGTGAATAGCTCCAGACAACAAATGGGGCGGGGCCAATACATTTCACAGCATGAGCTTGAGATCTGTGGGGCGGGGCCAGGAGAATGGCTGGAGAGATTTGACTGGCCATGGCTTCAGGGGGCTGCTGAAACTATGTGGGCGGAGCTTAAATAATTAAATGTGTAAATAGAGCCCCCTATTGGCCCATTCATGAGCAGTTGTATAGGCTACGACACACTTACTAGAGGGACGCATCAATAAAATCGTGTGAACAATAACCCTGGCTGCTGAAAGCTGATTGGTCGATGCGTAGCATGATATTTAAATAATGAACACAAAAATGCCAGGCTACAAAATTAATTATTTAACAGTTATATATAGTTTAAAAGTATGATTGCTTTGACAAGTGCGGCATTAGGAATGTGTGTGTGTGTGTGTGTGTGTGTGTGAGAGAGAGAGAGACAGAGAGAGTTGCGGCGTTCTTTCCTTTCGATTCCCCCTGCCCTTTTTTTAGTCGAGTGTATAGTGGAGTGTTAAGCAGAATGGAAAACATTCCAGCTCTTCCCTCTCTCTCTCTCTCTCTCCCTCTCTTTCTCTCTCTCACACACACACACACACACACACATGCGCGCTCCCGCTATGTAATGACGTGCATTGTGTGTGTGACGCTGCCGCCCCGTGCTGTGGCTCTCCAGGCCTCCGCAGAATCTTGCCGTGTTGACGGCCTGGTTACCTAGCAACCAGAGGTCACACACCACAGGCTTCATGAAGCATATGCTTGTGTGTGTATGTGTGTGTGTGTGTGTGTGTGCATGTGTGGTGAGTGTATGTTGTTATGCAACACATTGAGTACATGGTAAGAAGAGTGTAGGTATGTGGAAATGTGTGTGTGTGTGTATGTGTGTGTATGGCAGGTGGTCCGGTGAAGGGTGTTGCGCTAACACGATCTGTTGAGTGTGAGTGATAGTGTTAAGGAGAGTGTCATCTCTCTTTCTCTCTCTCTCTCACACACACACACACACACACACACACACACACACTGTATAATCATAGCTGCTTCTCCTTCAGTAATGCAATAAGTGTTAGCAATAGCACTTACACACTAACACACTCCAGGTAAGCGCTCTTTTCTCATATTTTGGATGATTGGCTGATATCCCTAAGCCCCGCCCTAATTATAATATTTATTCTTATTATTATAATGAGGATTAAGAGTAATGTCAGTGCTGAGTGATGACTTAGTATTCTGTCCACATAAAGGCTGTGTTTTAAACCCTACTCCCTATACCCTTCTCCCTATACCCTATTTCTTATGTTTCTACTCCCCACAGCATACTCTCTACTCCCTACACCAACACTCTGCTCCCTAAACCCTACTCCCTACACTCTACACTTAGGCAAGGCAAGGTGAGGCAAGTTTTATTTGTAGAGCACAATATTAACATAACCAAAGTTGATCCAAAGTTGATTTACAATAAAAAGTCCCTAAACTTACAGTACGTTCTACACCCTATTCCCTATTCCCTACACTCTACTCCCTCACTTAGACCATTACTCCCTACACCCTACATATAGACCCTACTCCCTAAACCGTACTCCTTATACTTTGACCCTACTCTCTACACCCGACACCTACACCTTACTCCCTACACCCTATTCCCCGCTCCTCCCTCCTCCCCTCACCCTACACCCTATTCCCTATTCCCTACACTCTACTCCCTCACTTAGACCATTACTCCCTACACCCTACATATAGACCCT
>JAQMYJ010000040.1:31150949-31161009 GCA_030014305.1 Clarias laeviceps | reverse complement strand
ATGGGAAGATAAATTTGAGTATCATCTGCATAAAAATGAAAAGATACACCA
The DNA here is from genome assembly GCA_030014305.1 of Clarias laeviceps. Lineage (NCBI taxonomy): Eukaryota > Metazoa > Chordata > Actinopteri > Siluriformes > Clariidae > Clarias > Clarias laeviceps. The sequence goes on along the minus strand of JAQMYJ010000040.1, from coordinate 31,160,958 downwards.
TGTTTCCGTAGAATAGAACCCAGAGGAAGCATATAAAGAGAGAACAGAGATGGAGCCAAAATAGAGCCTTGTGGAAGGCCACAGGTCAGAGGTGCCAGGGAAGAAGTGAAATTACCCATCTTTACTAAAAACTTTCTGTCAGACAAATATGACCGAAACCATTTCAGAACATTCGCTTTTAGACCCACCCAAGACTCTAATCTAGATAGTAGTATAGAGTGATCCTGATTGGCCACATTCTGACTCTGATTCACCTTCACTAGAGTCTGGTCTTTTTTCTGCATTTTATTAGACTTACTTTATTCTACATGCTGACTGTATCAAATTAGGTAATAAATATTTATTCTGATTTATTTTTCTCTCTCTCTCCAGCCGAGAGCAGTGTACTGTAAGGACGTGTTGGACATCGAGCAGTTTTCCACTGTTAAAGGAGTCAATCTGGACCAAACCGATAACGATTTCTACTCTAAGTTCGCCACTGGCAGCGTCTCTATACCCTGGCAGAATGAGGTGTGTGTGAGAGAGAGATGTGTGTGTCTTTTGTATTTTGTTAACACTCCTTAACACAAACTTATACTGTATTTTAAATGAACTATGTGTTTTCTGGAAATGTTTCCCTCATCTTAAGTCCCGCCTCCTTCACTCTGATTGGCTAGTAGCATTTACTCGCAAGTGGAAGACATTCGAGAAGTCGTTCACATCACCATAGCAACCGCAGCAACACAATAGAGAAGTGTTGGAGACGTCTCCAGCAGCAGGGTCATGAAGAGATCGTTCTCCGGCTTCTCCTCTAGTGCGCGAGAAAAAACAAGCAGTACACTAGAGAGATAGATAGATAGATAGATAGATAAAAATATTAGCCATTTATTTTTTATTGTATTTTTTTTACATTTAATAATACATTATAATATTGTTTAGTTTTTTTGTATATTATGTCCATTTTAATATTTCATATGTTTGTGTATAGAGTGTATATTGTAGTGAATGTACGGTATATTATATAAATACTACTTTTTCTGTTGTTATTTAAATTTTACATTTTTTTATATAATACATATTGTTAAGGTTATATAAATAAATGTATTAATTTAAGTATATTTATAAATTAAATATTTAAAAAATATTATTATTATTATAATTTTTTATAATACTTTTATAATTTTTTATAATTATTTATTTTCATGTTTTTTGACTGCAGTTTCAGAAATTGTTCATTTGGAATTGATATTGTAGTTACACTCTACATACCTCTTCCATAAACTTTGTCACTGTTAACACACCTTGGCTAACACACCTTCGTTAACACACACCCGTGTTCATTGTGTCTCCCGTCAGATGATCGAGACGGAGTGTTTTAGTGACCTTAACGTGTTCGGGCCTCAGGGGACGCGATCCCCGGACCTGGACTGGGCTCAGCCGCCCGAGGCTCCGCGCCGCAGCCTGCTGGACCGCCTCTTCAGGAGGAATGTGAGGATCTCCTCCTCCTCCTCACACACAGAGGAACCGGCTCAAGAACACAACAGCTAACTACAGACCAGGTTCTACACTCGCATGTTAACGGATCTTCACATTAACTCTGTGTATTTAATTATGACTTCATCACCATCAGTGTCGTCTGCTCATCTTCCTCTCCGTTCTTCTCCTCAGCAGCGTCTAGAGGCGACCGTCCCTCGCAGCCGAGTCTCGTCTTCCAGCGTCAACTCTGCGTTGACTCCGTGTCTAACTCCGCCCCCTAGTGGACAGATGCCTGCGGGACTACAAGGAACCAGGATGAGGGATGTACTGTATAGATAGAGAAAGATGACAAAGACTCACTTTTGGTCCTTGAATTTACCAGCTGGAGGGCAAGACACAAAGCGACTCAGCTTTGGAGACTATAAAGACGTTTCTCTTTTTTTTTTTTTTTTTTTGTCTTTGTTTTTTTTTAACAAGAAAAGGAGAACTTTTAGCCCTCACCTCATGCTCCCTCAGGATTGCTGGACCAGAATAAAAAACAAAAAAAAACAACAAAAAAAACAACGAAAACAAAAAGAGCCACTGACAATGACGGAACATTAAACTCTTTATTAATTCAATTCAATTTAATTCAGGGGATTTTACCGAGGCCTCCACAGGGAAGGGGACGAGGGGATGACGTGGGCTTTTCCTCTTCGCTTGAGGAGGGAAAAGCTAACGGAGTGGACTGAAGGGACTCTACACACACTCGACACACACAGGCCTTCAATCATTCTCACACTCTCTTTCTCTCTCGTTCTTTCCTTTTCCTGCATCTCTATTTCAGTCCATGTTCTACGACAAGACGCGACACACACCTCCGAACCTCCACATTGCCTTGCGGTTTTACACTCAGGCCAAAGATACGACACATACTTAAAAATTCGGTTGCTGTCATTTTTGTTTGAGCTTCGGCCTAACATAGCGCAGCGCGGGCATGCTAGTCGCTATCTTTCACTCATTCACGTGTGTCTATCTATAAAAGGGACGCTTTATCAAAAAAAAAAAAAAAAAACTTCTGTCTGTATGAGTTTATAACTATGTCCTCCCTTAAAACTCTCTGTCAGTTTAATATTAGCCATGAAAATGATAAAAACTTTAAATTATTTTAAAAATCCTGTCAGGTTTGACCATATTAGTCTCGCTGGTTAGCATTAGCAGTTTAAACTTTAAAAATACTGCTAGCTTAATGTGTGTTAGCTAGATAGAAGTCATGGTTAATAATATTTTACAATTTTACTGTTTACAAGCTCAAAATCCTTTCAGAAATCATAGCTAGCGCATGCTAGATAACAGGTTAGCATTATAGTAGAAGATGATAAATCCTGTCAAAAAAAATCCTGTCAGGTTAGCTGATTTTAGCTGAGTGCTGACAGAGATGATGATGAACCTTCATTAATATGATGCTAAAAATCCTCCTGTCAAGTTAGCTTGTGTTAGCCAGCTTGGATCTGTGAAGATTGTGAATATTACTCTCAGGACTCTTAGCAAAAGTTAGGTAGCTAGCCCATGTTAGCAGTGAAGATTACCGATTACAGCTCATTTAAACTAGCTGTCATTTGATAATAAAGATAATAAACCTTTACAGAAAATCCAGTCAGGTTAGTATTTAGCATGTTTTTTAGATGAAGCGTCCCTTTAAACACATTTGGCAGCTTTATAAGTTTAAGGACGAACTTTGACTGATGCTAACACTCATTTCCTGCGAGTGACATAAAGGAAACTAGCCAAACGTGTAAACACAAAAGTGGTGGCGGTCTTTTCAAACCAGCAGATGCACAGATTGACAGCACAACAGCCAATCAGGGAGCTTCACTTCATCCATCTCATCTTATATTACCACTCTGTGAACGTGTAAGAATCACATTTATAGCTCTGTGGTGGTGGATTAGCCACCTGTGGCTAATCAGTCGTCCTCTTTCTCTCTTAGCTGCCTAGTGTTAATACAGCTAACAGGCCATGTTTTCATCTAGCCGTTGTTCGCTAGTAGGCATCAGCGATTCAACGTTATGTTAGTCCTGGTTGCCATGCAAACATTGCTAGATAATAAATAATATAGTGGTCGCCTTTTCAAATGTTTTTCTAGTATTTAGCTGCATTGCACAATCAGCGTGACGATTTTTATCAAAGCTTGTGCCGGCATTTGAACAGTCACGGAAGCTAGCTAGCTACATCTTTAAAAAGAAAAAAGTTTTTTCACATTTTTTACGTCGTGATATATTTCGAAACATTACGTCGTGACAAATAGTCCCACTGTGCCTCATTGCTATTGGCTAACATTTTCTTCTCATTTCCATTTTCACATTCTAAATAAATTAATATCGTGATCTCAACGTAAACATCCATTAAAGAAGCGTTTACAGAAAAGAGCCTCTAAGACAATTGCGATACTGATTGGTTATTAAGCTTTCGCAATTTAGTTTGTGGGTTCACATTATGGAAATTAAATTATTTGTTTTCTAAATTTGCTAAAAATTCCTAAAAAAAAAAATAAAAAAAAAACTTAATTATATTAATAAACAGTGGTTATGCGTGTACATTAAATTTGTTTATCCTAGTTAACGTTAATGGTGCAGTCACATGACCTTGCAGTTTCAAAAAGCATTTACCGTGTTCTTTATCCCCACTCACTTCTCTTTGCAACCCGCTGGTCCAAATGACCTGCTTCTTTGGTGGGAAAGCGCATGGCGTTGTTTTGCATTATCGTCCCAAATTGATCCCGCAGCTGCTTTAAAAGTATTATTTCAAACTTTGGATTGTTTTTCAAGACGCACTGTATCGTAACGCAACGTACCGTACCGTCTTGAAAGTGGCAACACAAATCTGGTCACCTCGTCTTACTCCCTGGAGACGCCTCCCAGTCATATTCATCTCTGCTCCTCTCATCTCCAGAACGTTGCCAAACGTCATGTTAACGAACACGGCGTTAACGAACGCAGCTCTCCTTCCAGTCTCGAACCCGAGACGCTCACACCGTACTGTTTACACTCAGTAAAGCAGGTTCACCTTAAACCAGCATACCTCAACACACCACTTCGGTCATCTACTTTCCACAGCATTACAGATTTACACCACTCCCTTCATGTCGCTGAGACGCTCCACCCGGTGGCTAACTCCTGCGTTCTTCTAGCTTCAGAAGGATCTCGAGCTTAGACTGAACGTCACCTGTACGGAGCGTTCGAGTGCTTTCTAACTTTATTATTAACGCAGAAAGAAACGATAAAGGGTTCAACGTTGTTTACTGTGTATTAAAGATCCGGTCATTCGCTATGATCACGGTCGCGGCGTGGGTTTCGGGAACGTTACTTTGAGAACTTTGCCAAATGTACAGTTAAAGCACGAGTTTATTACTTTTAGTGAATCAGATTATATTTTAAAGGACAAAACAATTTCAAAATAGTGTGCCTGAAAAGAAACTGTGCCATGTTTGTTCTCGATAAACATGTCTAGGTATGTCAAAGTAGGCATGTGCTGATAACTGGTTGTCTTTGTAATGATGATTATTAGAATATCCCAGCTAATCCCAGCCAGATTGACCTTTACAATGCTAACCTAGCTAGCTAGCTAAATAGCTAGCTAAAGTCCTATTGGTAACGATAACTTCTAAAGTTAATAATTTTTTTGGCAAGTCCACCATTTTCGTGCATTAAAGGCAAGCACGTAAATTTTATGCTAAATATAATGCAAATTAGTCACAGAATAATTAACGTTGGCACATGCCTGCTGAGGAGTTGTGTATTATTTAGTGCGATAAACCTAGATGTTTATAATAAACGTTAACAGGAAACCGTTGTGATTTCAGTAAAACGTTTCAGGTCCAGTTTTTTTCCGAATCATTCGTATACAGATATTCCGTTATAATAAGTGTATAGGGACAGAGAGCCAGTTGTTTTTTCGGATAAGCTAAATATTTCCATTTCTTATACATGACATGAACATTTCTTGAGTTGACCCCGGTGTCTATGTGCGGAGGCGAAGATGTACGCGAGTGGCCGGTGCAAGCGTGTACAGGATCGTGTCACTTAGCTGTTAGCAGTGGTAAGAATCTGTCGTGCCACAATCAGGGTTACGTCGTGTGCTGGTAGAATTTTTAGTGTTTGTTTTTTTTTTTTAATGAATTTAAAAATCCTATTTCTCTTCCAAGAGGCGGCTCTGGGGTTTACTGAGGAAATCGGAAAAACACTTTGGAGTCGTTGCTATTTCGTTGCCGTTATTGCCTTGTGTCGTGTAGCCCTGCTAGCGTGTAGTGATGGAGCTTCGTGATTCACTGCAGTGATTTGATTCTTTTGAACAACTCATTTAAGTGAATCAAACTCAAGCGTTACGATTCTGATCGTTGACATTATCATGTCGCTTAGAAGCCTTATCTAAAAAAATAGACTTGCATTAATTTTTAAGAAGTCTTGTAAGAACAAAAACACAGGAATGCTAGCAGCTAACAAACTGCTCCTAAGATCATAAACAAATAATTTTAGCAGGTAACAACCTTTTAAGTTTATGCTGACTGATGTTGAATAGCTAGCGAGTCACAATCACCACAAGCTAGTGGTTTTCTTAGTTAGCTAATTTGAGTAGCCGAAACCTTTACCTCAGAAATGTTAAAAAAACATACAGGCATACTGATGAGCATGTAAGCTCAAAGCACATTTAATCCTGATCTAATTTCAAATTCTAGCGTTATAAATAAACAGCTAAGAAGTGGAAAATACATACAGCTAATTGTTAGCTAGCCAGCTTCTTTTAAGGTAAAAATTAAGCTCCTATTAGATAGCTAGCCAAATTTACAACAGGCTATTAGTGCTAGCTGTCTGATCTAGCTAACTTTTAAATTCTTCTCAAATTAATGAAGAGCTGCTGTTATTTTACAGGCACGTCCTGAATTTGCTTAGTAAGAGGGTCAACACCGGTAGAGCTGAAGCTAAACGTGATTAGTTTTCTCAATGTTCAAACTAACTTGGCTGGCTAGTTAACATCAGGCAAGCTAGCATTATCCTTTCTGATTCAGATTATTTGAATTGATCCACTGAAACGAGTTGTTTCAAAAGAGCAAATCCTTTTTTTTAATAAATTTGCGAGCGACCCCGTTACTGTTAGCCAGAAGGAAGACTTTAGCATGCGTAGACGCAGTACCGTATATGGTGATTGGTTGAGACTGATTAGGCTGTCCGTTAAGTGTTGCTGTATTTCCGTAGAGTGTTTCCACCCTGAGCGTTACGGCGTACTGATGATTTATTAACCGTTCGTGACATTTCATAGCGAGGGCCTGATGCTGATTTTTATTCGCTAATATTGTCATTCCCCCTTGTCTTATCCAAAGCATGAACTTCTATTTCGATGCATTAGCGTTACACATGTACACTCGATGTATTATAATATGAATAATGTATTTTTTTTTCCATTTGCGATGTGACAAATGATTTGTTGTGTGACTGGGTAATCGTGTTAAACAGTGAACGACGCTGGGTGTCATCTCATGCTAGCAAACATGGCTAGCGAGGTACACACACATCCTAAATTACCCTAGCTATGTTGTTCATGATAGCGACTAGCTAGATGGCTAACACTTAAGTTAAATGTGCGTGAGTTTTGAGCGTAATGAAACTGATTATCAGCACATGCCTAGTGGTGACATAGCTAATATGCTGCATTAAAGGGACATTGCCTTCTTTTTAAACAATGACCAAATGATTAAAAAAAAGGAACCGGAAGTGGGATTTTTTTACCCGTTGTCCCTCAACAACACGAGGAGGAGAGTCACGGTTCTCGTTTAACATTTCTCATTGCGAGAGTCGAATCCAAACGAAGTGCCTCCTTTTTAGCCGTGCAGTCCGGGTAGTGCCCACATCAAGGTTTGCACTTTGTGTGTCACTTCTGTCCATTGTCTGTGTGCGTGACACACACTTACAAACACACATATACATACGCACATGTGATTCGAAGAAAGAGGTGTCATACTACGCTGATTGCATGTGAAGCCGAACCTGTCAAAGTCCTTCTGAATAAAACCTGTGCTGGCCTGAACACCACTCTCTGATTTATTCTCTCCATGTCATTTGATTTATTTGGTTTTCTTCTACATCATCAGTTACTACAAGACATAATTTATCACTCAAACCCAAAGCCTATACGCTCTAACTACAAGTTCTGTGAAACATGTTACACTATAATGTAGTTTACCTCTTCAACCAGTAGCTTTCAGAGATTTAGCTTCATGCATCATTTAGCTAACTGCTAGCTAGCTACACTATCATAGCAGTCCATTGCTATGTGCCTCCATTTTGCTTTGTATGGGTAATTATGGAGTAGGATGATATAACACCTCGCAGTATCTCTGACTGCACATTATCATAGTGTATATTCTAGCTTTTGCTTCTGCACGGTTTAAAGACATAAAGCAACCCAATCTAATGGAAAATAAAATTTCGATAAATGATGTACGTTTAGTCATATGGAGGCTTTACTTAGTGTTTCACCATCATATCTGAGTTAAATGTTGATCCTCTTGATGGTTCCGTGTCATTTTTTTCAACCTTAACGTTTATATGCTAGCTAGTAAGTGATTAGCATCAGTGCTTAGCGTTTGTGTCCACTGTAAACTGATTGTAAGATATACAACGTTTGAAAACATTGCTGCTCAGCAAACTGGAAATATAAAAATTAAGCAAAAGATAGCTAAATATAGCTAAGTGTCATTGTAGAGACATTTGTTTAACACATCTAAGGTAAATGTTGCTGTTTATAATGCTTTTATGTCATTTCTTCAGTCACTATGTCTGTATAAAAGGCTAAATAAGAGCTACCATGCTAGCAGGAACAACTGATAAGATTACTTATAAGCTAGCATAAACTCAGTGTTAGCGACAGTGTTCAAGTTTTGACCATTTAAGCAGCAAGTTTTCTTTCACAATGCCAACTGAGCATAGCTTTAATTAGCATTAGCATTACCACAGCATGTTATGACGTATATCTAGGGTCGTTTTTCGAGAAAAAAGCATTACCGAATAGCTCATCCGGTTTATTTTCCAAAATGGCAGCTTTATGGACAAGCTGAGACACACTCTTTTATTTCCCCCCGCTTTGCGCAGAAGGTCTAGAATATAAATCATGTCTTGGGGCTGAAGGGACGCTAGGCTAAGGGTTAAGGTTGTTTCACCCATGAGGCCATGTTCATTTCTCTCTCTGATGGTCTTGAACGTGTCAGATGTGTGTGTGTTATGTGTGTTACGTGTGTGTGGACATTCCAAGTCGCTAAGCTAATATTTTCCCAATGAGTGTGATAGGCACAGAGAGCAAGGCTGCAGCTCAAGTTACGTAAAAGCACGCTGGCGTTGGCTCAAGTCATTTTGTAGGCCGTATACCAAACATTAGCATTTGAGAGGGCCGACAATAAAAACCTCTAATAAAGAACGAAGACTAGTAAATAGCTAGCTAGCCATCACCCTGTTTACTACTCATCTGATTAATGGTTTGTACAAAAGGAAGGCAAAACACCTATGACCTCTCATTAAAGGTAATGGGCAGCATCGCTAACAGCTCCTGTGTTCTAGGGCTTTCGTAAAAAGGCTGAGGTTATGGTAAGGTCACTCAACACACCACTTCTGGCGCTTGGTAAATGGCTTGGGGGTAGCGGTACCAAAGGCTTCTGGGTAAATAATGCCAGTGTTTATGCTTAAAGGTCAGGTTACTTAATGTACACAGAGAAAGAAGATCATTGGTCCACTGTGGACGTGTCTCAAAGCACACTGATGGGTCACTATATCCGCCATATGAACACTATTATCAGTCCACAGTGGGCGTGGCCCAAACCATACAGCTCGTTCACGATATGAACCACCTAAACACTATTATCAAGTCATTGTGGATGTGTCTCAAACCACACACACACTCTTTACTATGTAGCCCACATAAACACCACTATGGACATGTCCCTAACAGCACATGCTCTGTCCACCATGTAGTCCACATTAACATTACTGTGGAGGTGTCCCAAACAACACACACACACACACACACACACACACTGTCCAATGTGTAGTTCAAATAAACACCACTGTGAATGTATGCCAAACCACACTTACTGTCCACTATATAGAGCACATAAACACTGCTGTGGACGTGTCTCAAACCATACACCTTATTCACTATATGGGCTACTTAAACACTATCAACAAGCCATTGTTTACATGTCAAAAACTACACACGCTGTTCTTTATGTATAAATGCCACTGTGGATATGTCTCAAACCATGCTCTCTGTCCACTATCTAGTCCACATAATCACCACAGTGGACATAACCCAGACCACACACTATGTCCACTATGTAATCCACATAAACACCACTGTGTACATACCCCAAACCACATACTATGTCCACTATGTACTCCACATAAACACCACTGTGTACATAACCTAGTCCACACACTATGTCCACTATGTACTCCACATAAACACCACTGTGTACATAACCCAGTCCACACACTATGTCCACTATGTACTCCACATAAACACCACTGTG
>JAQMYJ010000040.1:31109180-31125786 GCA_030014305.1 Clarias laeviceps | reverse complement strand
ACAGCTGATTTAACTAATCTGTTAATTACTAGGTTCAGTGGGTGTGTTTAGGTGTTAGTGAATTACAAACTGTGCTGCTCACTGGCCCTCCAGGACTGGATTTAGAGACCCCTGCTTTAAACAATCAACACAGCATTTCAGTGTTTATTTGATACTTTTATTAGTTTGTAATACTTTAAAACCTCTAAAAAATATAGCTGCTTGAGAGACAAATCAGACAGTAAGCGTTAATGCTTACTGTATAGAATCGAATAAAAAAAAATCACAATACACAAAAGTTCAGTCGAAACAAATCCCCAGTATCCCTGCGGCTCTAATGAACAGAGACAGTGCGGAGAAATTACAAGCTATCCAGGTCTCAGGAGGTTAAGGTGCTTAACCCCCTTCTCAGACTTTACAGGAAGTGCTAGCACAGAGCTCAGAGTTCCTGAGAGGCCTCATGGGTACCTCGGGAGATCAGGGGCATTCAGCTAACTAAACTGACTAAAGCTGTAACTTGTGTACCAGCTCTGCTATATTCAGTCGAAAGTTCTGAATAAGACGCAACTTTTCTCCATGACGATTTGTAGCATCAGTCTGCAGCTTCACGTCACCATTTCTGACTCGCACTATGGACCGTGAACAGACCTAACGTCTGTTCTGAATTTGTGACTTGGACAATAATGTATTACGTGGTGTTTTTTTTTTTTTTTTTTTTTAACATTCTGTTTTCATTATTGACATTTTTTTTTATCAATCCATGACTTCATTTTTGCTAATCAGATCAGGGAGAGTCATTCAAATTAAATCTTGTGTGTAAAGTCTGTGAAATCTTTCCTAACCCTTCAGCCAAAATATTAAAATAAATGCATGTGTTTCATTAAAACACAGCAGAGAACCTGCTGAACTGTGGATGGTTTTTAATTTGTGATATATGTTTAGTTACAGTGTTTTTATTTTTTATTTTATCTTCATGTTTTTGGTTCAGGTGGCTACATACATGCTGTCAGCATACAAACGATGGGCAGATGATGAAGTCTGGATTGGGTGGTCCAGATTTGACTCTGGGGTCCAGCTGTGGAAGTACTGGTGTCTTTCGTAATTCCGAAACTCCTAATCTGGCCACAGATTCAGGCACAGAGCTTTAATCAGTTAACCAATGTTTTATTTTATCCTACTATCTGCTTTTCTTCTAGCATTACAGGCACACACATGGGGTATGGACTGCATGGTGTGGTCCAGCGTGTGACCGTGTGTTATGTTGTATTTTATATACTTAATTAACTGATTTTAGTCCCAGAAGCATGGCTATATGAGCTGCTTCAACAAATCCCATTCTATTTCTCATTTTCAACATGTGTTATTTTTGGCTCTACATGCTCAGACTGTCTCCCACAGATCAACAGGATCTACACTCCTTCATTAACACACCTATTTTGTTTCCATACAATCTGTCGCCTACTCCTATGACTGATGACCTGAAGAGGCTCATTTTCGGTTTGCTGATGTCTTGCTCTCTAGAGCCCTGTTTAGAAGGTCTTCATCATAAAGATGTCTCTCCTTGATGAGATCTCCAAATGTCTGGCCATGAAAGATGGTAAAATATCAACACTGTGCTCGGCTTTAAGCAATTCTCCAGACGTGGGATTCCCAAAATCCTGAAACTGTCAAACATTATTGGTTTGATTTAGGAAATCTCAGGTGCTACTGTAAAAGTCTGGATCAGGATCTGCGGCATCTTCAGTAATGAATAATGTGGGATGGGGAATGAAAGAGGCGGTGCAGGTCATGGGAGTACTTCAGTTTAGTTTAAAGCATTTTTATTGCCTTTGTTGGTTTTGGACTGAAATTTGATTTTAAAGTAAAGACTAAACAGATCACTTAGACAGAAACCTGCTTGGTTCAGGGAATCCCAGCTGTAGGGATGATACATCACTTATGGGTTTAGATGGTCCTGAAGGCCAACTATGTCACATGAGCTGGCACTGTAAAAATACCCAGGCCTAATACAGAACCCTGGAATCTCCAAAGAATAACCAGCCATGACCAGTGCTTATTGGACTTGACAATGTCTGGAATTGTAAGACAATTGAGCCTAATACAGAACCCTGGGATCTCCCAAAATCAACACTCCAAGACAAGTGTTGATTTGGTTTACGGCAATGACTGGCATTGTAAAATAGCCCGGTCTAATACAGAACCCTTGAATCTTTGAAGAACAGCTAGCTAAGACCAGTGCTGATTGGACATACAGGAACAACTGGGATTGTAAAATATCAGTGGCCTAGCAGAGAACCCTGCTAGTAATGGTACTTGTAGTATCTATGCTAACAAATATCTTATTTTTAACTATAAAATGAATTTCTGCATTATGTTGTGTCTACATTCTACAGTGCCAAATATTGTTCCTGGAGGCTGAAGGCTAACATGCCACTTGATGTTGAGGTGATTAACAATGGAGAAAGACTATGACCCACCCACTCGGTCAAGCTAGGGATTGCGAAGGTATTTAGGAACTTTAAACCTATGATTTTCACCAGCAGACATTTTTAAAACCCCTATATCCTAAAACACAGATTTGATTTGTTCAATCACATATATAAATGCTCTTCTCGCCACAAGAAGTTTCTGAGAGGATCAGCCAGATTCCTCCATCTGTGAATGATCAGCCCAGGAAGTCCAGAGCTGCAGGCAGAATGTCTTCTCATCTTTTGGAGCATCTGAGCTAGCAGCACTGCTAAAACCATCACACTCATCCTCCTGTTCTCCACTCGCTCCTTCTGTAACTGTATCTGATCCCACCATCCACCCCTGTGGTTCACCAGAACCCCCAATCCTCGGCGTAGTTGTGTGGTGGTCGTGAGTCACAGAGACATCACTGTTTCCAGTATGAGACAGAAAGTGGAGATGTGGGAGAAATTCAGCAGAAGCACAGAGAAAATATATTACAATCTATCTATCTATCTATCTATCTAATTGTCTTGCTTTCTCATCTTTTTTATGTATCTTTCTTTCTTTCTTTCTTTCACCTTTCACTTTCTCCTACCCAATAACAATAGATCTATCTATCTATTTATCTATCTAAATTCGCTTTTCCACCTCATACTGTGCCTTTCTTGATTTATATCCTTACTTCTCTCTTATTTGTGCTTCAATTCACTCCTACCCTCTGTCTCTTTTGCACACTTTCCTTCTATTAGTATTGTCTCCTCTACCTCCTTCTTTCTCTTTTCTCTCCATCATCTCTCATTCTTTCTATTTTATCCTCTCTTTTGATTTCTCTCTCTCTCTCTCTCTCACTTGCTCTCTCTGTATTTATGTGTGTGTGTGTGTGTGTGTGATCAGTTCCACATCAATGAGGAATGTATAAGTTGTGTTTAAACCTACAGGTCCTCCTCCATCTGAGCCTGTGGAACCTTCCGGTGAATGTCCCCCTCCCCTCCACCCTCACTCCTTTTTTTTTCTTTCCTTGATTCTTTCTCCTTCTTTCCATCCTTCCATCATTATTTCTTTCCCCTCCCCCACCCCTCAGCAGGTCGTGTCATGGCTGGTGTGTTTGCAGTGTATTATTATTCATGCTACAAGAACTTTATTTTACTCTCTCTTACACACACACACACACACACACTCACACACATACAAACACCCATACACACATACACATGTCTGTTTTGTACTAGCAGAGTTTACACAAACACTAAACTCACTCCTGTTGTAATCACACATGATGCTAAATCTTAGCCATGAAGTCCACGAGTCAGTTAGCTAGTCGATGCTAAGTGTAATTACAGTGTAAATGTAGTTGCGGGGATTGTTTTTGTTTGTTTTTTAGCGCTTTGCTAACACAGCTGAAGTAAATGTTGACATTTCTCACAACTCTGTTGTGTTTCCTCTCTCGCTTTGAAATGTCAGTTATTAATTAAGGACTATGCTAACTAGCTAGATATTAGATTTCTAACAACAGACTCTTTCAGTGTCCTAAGCAACAGGTTACCTAGCAACAGTACTTATACATTTTTACATTATGATTTTATTTATTGTTTGTTTTAATAAACACATGCTAACGTGTCTAGCTACGGTTTGCTCATCTGGGCTCAACACAGCATGTTCTCATTGTTTGTGCGGTTAACGCTGGAAGAACGTTGTTGCTACAGTAGCTGGACAGACTTTTCTCACAGTGTTGAAAAAAAGAGGCTAATGATTCAGACGACAGAAGAAATGAGGAATGTAGAATGTCTATATTTTTATTTCAGAAATATGGATAAAATGCTAATAAATTACTTTGTGTAACAAGATTTACACATTTAGCATCTAATGTTAACGTCCAAGAGTTCGGCCATGTTGAAAAATGTTAAAATCAAAAAACGATTTGCTCCTATCTTTCCATTTCTCTCTCTTTCTTTCATTTGCTGTCTCTCTCTGTCTTTCCCTTCCTCTCCCTCTATATCTCTCCCTTTGTCAGTATTTCATGATTTTGCTCTCTCTCTCTCTCTCTCTCTCTATGTCTCTCTCATTCTGTTTATCTCTTTCTCACAATTTATTACTTTCTCTATCTCCCTTTGCATGTCAGTTTTTTTTTACTGTCTGCCTAATCTCTCCATTTACAGCATGTCTAACTCTATCTTTAATAAATTTTCCATCTGTCACACTTTCTCTCACTCTGAACACTACTTTAATTCTCCCCTTCTCTTTTTCTTTTCTCTTTTTTCTCGCTTTCTTTCTCTTTCTCTCTCTTTCTCAGACACCACCCCAGACTCTCCTCCTCCCTCTCTCTCTCTCTCTCCTCCTCCTTCTCTCTGCCCCTCTCTTCCCTTCATCTCCTCTGACTCCCCTCTCTCCCGACGTCCTGGGTGAAGAGCAGTGTGTGTGAGTTTGTGTATCAGTGAGGAGCACCATGCTGACACACACGGCCCGGGCTGCTCTGTCTCTCGTCGCCGCGTTCCTGCTGCTGGACGTCACCAAAGTCGGGGGATCGGTGATCGGAGCAGTACGGCAAGATGAGGAGGAGAGGAAGAACGACACTGCAACAGGTACTGATGAATATATTAACCCCAGTTAAGAGGAACTATATAGAAATATAGGGTGCAGGTCAAAGTCCTGGACCTTTAACGAGATGATGCTGAAAATAACACAACTAGTGAACGTTTTTAGATAAACACAGCTTATTTCTCTCTGTTTGATGCTGGAAATAATCTCAAGCTTCACAACAACATCAAAACGATTAAATAACACAGATATAAATTAGATTGTGTCCAACAAACCCGCAGAACTTCCTGAAAAAGAAGTTCTAATGAACCAGCTTCAAGAGGGAGACACCGAGGTTTCTTCTCAAACCATCTATGATTAAACCGAGTCACACCTCAATTACCATGATAAACAAGTACTCAGAGCCAATTCAGACAAACACACGCCTAATGGAAACACCACCTGGGAGAAAGCCGAGAAGGAATTCGCTGCCAGAAGTGAAAAGGAAGCGTAATTTTGAAGATTTTTTACAACCCTAATCAAAAACAAAAGCGAGGTCGTGGATGAGGCATGTGTTAGCCTTTACCTCGAGAGGTTGTGTGTAAATCACGGCTTACTGGAGTATTTCAGGGGTCGCGTAGTTTTAGTGATTCACAGTTTACTAATGTTTCTGCTATGAACTTTTAGACCATGCTCGAAATATTCAACTTTTTTAGGACTCATGGGTCTGCTGAAAGTCCATCAGGTGTTCGTGTAGATCTACTCATCCTCTCATATGGCCTTTCCTATTCAATCAAGGCACTAGAGAACCCTGCGGGGACCTAGCTGTTGTTCCTTGCAACACCTAAACTACAACATGCTGCGAATTACTATTTAATGTGATGGAAAGGAGTCCAGAATTGTCACAATCGCAGGTCTCTCTAGTGGGACTTGAAGGCACCATTAATACGTCATAGCGCGATTTATATGTAATCAACGTAACCCGTTATGTATTAAATCATCTGTTTTCATGTGTGTGTCCATAACGCTGCTATATTTCACCTTTCACACCACTAATGATGTCAGAGCCATGTCGAAACCAGAAACTGTGAGTGCTAGCCAGTGGGAGGAAAAAACTAAGTAATAACATGACTACATGGTCTTCTATCATCCAGAGAATGTGAGTTGTTCAGCTCAGGAGTGTTAAAACAGTATAGGCGTCCGTAGCCAGAAGCCTAGATAGCAGATTGGACACGATCACTCATACTCACATTCACACAACAATCTTCGCTACACCAGCCAATCATGGCAGTCCGTCAGCTGATACAAGCAGAAGAGATCGGATAGCTGTCCTCCACGTGTGTTACGCCACTCCCTAGCGATGAATGAGTGATAGCACGTGCTAGCCTACGCCCTCCGGGGCTGATGTTGGAGTTCCCTTACACGACAGTGGGAATTGGAAAAGGATCATGACTAAATACAATAAACAAGTAAACAAATAAATGAATAACTACATACAGCAAGATGCCAAGCACTTGTTACTTTTTAGTCGAAATAAATAAAAACATAAATAAAAACATTAAATTAAGATATGAATCAGCTCAAACAACACAATGCCCTGAGTTTCATGTCTGCAGAGACAGTAACAGAATTTGTCGGTTTGTTTCTTCATTTAGTTAGTTAGTTGATGTTCAGTTAAACAGGTTATAGGTTAATGAACTAGAGGGCCATGAACTATTTCTGAAACCCTGAGCAGGGTAGTCGGGTCAGTGTAATTAAAGCTGTTTGATTTAATTATGATTTGTTTAAATTAGATTTTTGTTTATTACTAATTGCTTAAATGCCAGATTTTCACCAAAAACACTGGATATCGAAACCTGATCACTTTGACACAAGACACAAAAAAAATGGTCAAGAATAAATTTTTGCTTATAACTCTAAATTAGACTAAATTGTTGTTAAAGATTACATAGTTTCTACTTAAGCCTGTGAAAAAAAACCCAAATGACTCTTTCAAGCACGATCAATTAAATTACATAAACATAGAGTCGCTTCATTTCATATTTCACACTTCATAGTTCAGGAGCCTTTTGTTTTAGTATGAAGGGTGGAAAATTGTGGAAATACTGAAACTTTGTTTTCTAGTTTAATTCTTAATAAATCTAAAACATTTCTCAATTTACCAAATGTCAAGATTCAGATTTTATGTCCTTTCGAGCATTAATAAACCCATCAAACTGAAATTGTACATAGTCTTACGGAATTTTTTTAAGCCAGGTTTTCAGGAGATCTTCCTGTCAATAGTGTTTTACGGTCATTAAGCCGCAGAAGGATAAAGAGGTCGTGTCCTCAAATATCCCCTACATTTACTGCAGAACGCTACAAATCCTGTTTGTGAGGTTTTAGCCAATTTAACATGAGGTCTTTCTTAAAAACAAGGTGTGTGCTTTGTTATTTCACTAGACATTTTGGCCATAATTAAACCCACACTGATGAGTCTGAGGGCGTGATGCTGATGTAGCATTTTCCCATTCGAAAGGCTGACGCCAAACTACAGAAGAGTACAGTCGACTGGTCCAGGAAACACTAACACACTGCACCTGTTTGGCGAAGGAAATCAGAGGGAGAAAGAGGAGGAAAAATGGCAGAAATCCCCTCCAGATGCTCCAGACGTTTTTGGAGGCCAGACGTCTGCGCAGTTCAATGTGTTTTAAACTGACATCGCAGATAAAAAAATGAGTCGCAGTTTAAAATTATGCAACAAACATGATGAGCTGTTGTAGAACTTGACCCTTCCTGATTCTTTGCTTCTTTGTGTTGAATTTTGTAACAGATCTGAGTAAAAGTACAGATGTGTGATCAGGATAAATGAGTTTGATTTGAAAAACAGGAACAGTCGAGTCGAAAGCTTCAGGAAAAACTTTGCACCTGTTTGCAGATTTACACGAAACGCAGCCAAAATGCACGAATACACGACTGACGTGCGGATTTTTAGACGCAGACAGTATGACAGCGTTAGCACAGACGCTAAACAGGAAGGCTTTGATCTATATTTAACCGCTAAATACCAATGTTTTAAAATATTAAGTAACAGAGCTCTGCTTTGGGGAAAACATGACATCAGTGCAGGATCGAGACAAGTAGCAGTGTGTGTGTGTGTGTGTTTGTATGTCCAGTGGTGGAAAGAGTTTAACGAACTACTGCTACTCACTCCTCCGATCATCACCGTTGCCAACTTACTGTCTTTTGAGGTGTGTTATGTAATCATCACCCAATACAAAAAATAACAGCGGTACAGTAAATAATCTGCGGTTTCCGACAACATTACCACTGGATTAGTGGTTTATTCCTTTAAAAAAACTTAAACTTCAGGAACAGCTAACAGCAGCTAACAGTACTTTTCAAAATTTATATTTGTGTTATTTTGTCCAGGTTAGTTGAAAGTGGGCGGGGCTTTATTTTGAGTATGTGGCGTAAAGTAACCCCGTGTCCCGGTTAGTAACAGGAACATGCAGATTAAGCAACTTATTTCTTTGTTACTTGGTCTTCTTTTTCCATCAGCAAACATGTATAAAACTGGCCACATAAAACTCGTTAATTACTACTAATTAACATTTTGTTTAAATAATTGAGAAAAGTTCAGTGTGATTAAACACTGCAGTGTTTCACTGAATTTTAGGTTTGATGATTTAAAAGAGCAGAAGGATCTTTCTTAAAGACTAACCAGTAGTTCCTTTTTTTGGGATTCGATCCCACAACCTTCTGGTCATTAACATGTAACCTTAACCACTATTTTCCTTTAGAATCAGATGCTTACTTTCTCAGCAGTGGAAAAGATAAACACACTCAGGAAACATTCAGTGTGAGGCGATATAATAAAGAGTGTGTGAGACTCTGTGTGTGTGTGTGTGTGTGTGTGTGTTTGATATTTTTTAAGTAAATATAGGTCATGACTGATTTGGGGTTTTTCTAAGACGGCACGCCACAAGATTTTTCCATGAGGCTCTCTGCGGTGTCCTTGATGGAGGATTTAAACCTCTGACTGATGAATAAAGCAGAAACGGCAGCATTTAAAAGAAACTTAATTACCCCAAAGTCTGGATAAAAGTGTCCCTGTGTGTAGTTTTTCCTGGACTAATAAGACAGCCGATTTTTAATAAAATTCACTGACCAATTTCACTTTATTTTTAAAGCAAACAAACTCATGCTTCAGCAGAAAGGAACATGACATCAAAATGCTTTGACAGCAAAATTAGACAAATCCTTTAAATTTTTTGCAAGCAAAGCGAAAAGTATTGCAAACTGATAGATCATATTTGGTGAATGTTTTCTTTAAGTCACAAGGGTGTTAAAAAGCTCAAATACCAGAATATTATGTTAAAATCGTAAGTGTGAATTTGTGTGATTTAGGGGAACACTATATCTCCATCCTCTACAGTTTTATCACTCTGGATAAATCAGCCTGCAGTGTTTGTAGTTACTTTGTGCATTTTAGTATCCATAAAATTCTGATCCAAAAAACTCCTGATTTAATTGCATTTTTGTAGTGAGTCACTGTCAGCAAAATGGAACAACAATAAAAAAATTTTGGGGATTTTTTATTTACAAAGACTGTTTTTTTTCTCACACGAAACATTATAAACAATACCAAAACTTCAACTTAACCTATCAACAACATCCTTCTCTACCAGTTTTAGTTTGAGTTTTGTGGTTGAAGACAGCTAGTTACTATAGAAGTCCATGAGTGCTGGGGAAATGGCATAAAATGGCATTTATTCTTTAAAAAAATAAACAATTTGTTATGTTAAGAAATCCTGCACTAATAACAGATGTTAACAGATGTAGCTTCGATGCAGCACTCTTACTTTTCTCATAGAGTGAAGGCAAGATCAAAATGAAAAGCACTTTTTCTTTTGATTTCAGCATTAATGCTTTAAATTTTGTTTAATATTTTAATACAATGATACTTAAATTGAAAAGGTACAAAACTAAAAATAAATAATTAAATATTAATACAACATTGAGCAAAGTGTAAAGTAGTTACAAAAAGGCTTTGATTAAAGGAAATGTGTTTATATTGTTTTAATACAAAAGTCTACAGAAGATTTAAAGCCAGAGTTGCAGAATCTTGGGTTCTGATTGGTCATTGGTTAGTTCTCTATAACAGCAGACCTGACAATGGTGCCAGTTTATATTAATGCACTTTAAAAAAAATATGTAATCATAGCAACTGTATATTCACAGGGATGTGTACAGGACCTGCTCAATATGTTTAATGTTTGTGCTAATGCTAACAAGTGTGTGTGTGTGTGTGTGTGTGTGTGTGTGTGTGTGTAGCCCCTCTACAGGTCATGGTAATCCCGTCACATGTACAGATCCAGGCAGGACAGAGGAAACGTGTTCTCTGCAGAGGTGAGTCTGTTTCTCATCACACAGTATTTTTAAAAATGTTTTTGCATTTTTTAAAAACCTTGTCACGTTTTCAGCGACAGGGAAAGCTGAGAGCATCGTCTGGCTCGGCCCTGACGGAGAGAGCATCTCAGAAAATGACAAAAACATCAAAGCGCACAGACACGACGAGTCGACCAGCTCTCTCGTCATCGTCTCGGCTCGGGTGGAGAATGCGGGCGTGTACACGTGTGTGGCTGAAAACACACACACCTCTGCACAGGCCGAGGTCAACCTGGAGATTGTGTGTAAGTGCATCGAAACACACTCTAACATGGTGATGCCAAATGTTTTTAACAATGTTATGAGTGTCAAATGTAATGTGAGCTAAAACTGACCAATCGTAAGTCGAATCTCAAACCTTGTCTCCAAATATGGTCGAGTTTTTCCCATAACTGACTGTAATGTCCAAGTATGTTTGTTCATAAACCAGCGTGTGTGTGTGTGTGTGTGTGTGTGTGTGCACATGCTCACTAATAGCCACACAAGATTCTAAACTTTGTGGCCAAAAGTGTGTACTGAACCTCTAAAATGCCAACATCTACCAGATTTGCATCATTTAAACCATTACACATATTTAACTCACTGTGTTAAGGGAAAACATTTAAATATTTAATTTTCTTTTTTTTGTCTAACTTTACCTTTAATGACTCCCCCCAGTGCTTGTCTTTCTTATTTTTACAGGAATACCGAATATTTTCACCCTCTTTGCTGGATGTTTTTATATTGTTTCTCTATAATTTTGAGTCATGTCTCATTCTTTTTAAACTGCTTACCCCTTTACTAAAACCCCCAGAGCGAGACTCCAGACTCTTAATCAAAGCCTGAAGACGGGGAACATCAAGTTGGCGACTTTAGAACAGCATTAAACTGTTAAGTTATAAACATCATTAATGAATGTTTAACGGAGATTGTGTTCCCGTGTCTGAACTTCACTCTGGCAGTACAGTATATTAAGCATTGCTGTGATTTTTTCCCCTCGTGAAAGTTTTTCAGACTCTCTCGTAGTCGCAGAATGTTTTGCCTTTGGTCTGCTGAACTCATCGTGCTGTAAAGTGATCTCGCGAGGTTCAGCTCCAGCTCCCGGTCCGACTCTAAATCATCAGACAATGAGATTAACAGGAAGCAGAGTTTAGCTGTTGGGTAAAGTAATGGAACATACCTCGGGGTCCAGACACCCTGTATTTTTAGCTCGTGTAGTATTTTTACAGAAGAGCTCCACCTGATGAGATCAGTAGGAATGAGTGTGTGGAGTGAATCCTCTGCCTAATAAACAACAGATGGGGATTAACACTACATGACATCAAGCACTTGGCTTTCACAGGCACGTCAAACATCTTGTATCCCTAGAAAATTAACACCTTTCCCACGTGTAAAATAAACCGTGTTCGCCGTAACTGATATACCGTATAAAGTCAGTGCAAACACATTCATGTGCCACGGCTTACTGACTAAACCTGAAACTTCATTCAGAAACAGTGTCTAATACTAAGTCTTTCTTTCTCTCTCTTTTTTTCTACGCATTCCCATCCCTCCATCCAGTGAAGCGAGCCCGCAGAAAAGCAAAGAAGGAGGAACGAGAGAAAAGACAAAAAGAACCAAAACCCACAAAGAAACCCAAGGGTGAAAAAACCACCAAGAAGCCCAAGACTGACAAGAAAGACAAGAAAAAGAAAGACAAGAAGAAGAATAAAGAGATTATCACCACTTTACCTCCTACGACCACCACCACAGAGCCACCGCCCACCACCGAGCTGCCCACCACCGAGCTGCCCACCACACCCCCTCAAATTGATTATGATGATGAGTTTGTGGATCCTTTTCCAGATGACTACTGGGATGAAGGTTGGAGACCTGGGCCCGTGTTTACTAAGCGTCTCAGAATCACTCCTATGAATCGGCCTCAAAGTTCATTTAGAACTGAAAATATTCCTAGCCCAGGGTAGAACATGAAAGTTGTTTAAGAAGCTTCCTACTCTTTTTTTTAGTGAGGACTAGGACTGCGCCAAGGAAAGCATATAAGCTTTATGTACGCAGACAAAATGTATAGATGCGTGACTTGCGGCATGACATCATCCTAATCAGACTGCTCCAATCACAACTCTTTAAAGCCTCGATAATAGAGCTGTTTAGGACTGTCATAGTCTGATCAACATGATTTCGAAAAGAATGAGAAACCGGAGAGAGGACGAGAGCGTTTAACTTGTGGAGGAGGAAGTAAAATGTAAAGAAATAATAAAAGTAAAATTCTGGCCTACTCGTACCTCAAAAAATAAAATTGAGTGGACAGCGATTTGTGAAAGCATCAATGCCACCTGTCAGTTTGCCGCACGTACACCTGAGAAGTGTGAAACACTGTGTTAATGAAGTGATGAAGTGCTGCTTATAACAGAGAATCTCCAAAAAAATTGTTGTGTACACTTTTATAAATATATAAAATGTATATATAAATATAATTATTTTAATATGTGTGCCATGGATGATGCCCAGAACTCCATGAATGCAGCCTGTATGAATCTGCACATGATCTGCGCTGCTGTAAGAGCAAAGTTCGATGTGTTATTTCCGGCTGTGTCACTGTTTCAAAACTGCATCTTCACTGTTACTAAAAAAAAAACAGTATCAGTATCAGTCACCTGTGGAGACAGCATACAATAGGTTCATTTATGGAGATAGGAGTGATTTCCTATTCTAAGAATGTTGATTAATTGCCCCTACTCCTAAAAGTAGGACCAAAATTGCGTCACTGAGAATTTTGGGCCACTTAGGACCGATTTCCTACTCTTAGACGCTCAGTCAGTACGGGCCCTGATTATATTTTTAAACAAATAATAAAACACATACATGAACCACATTTTAAGAGCAATAACACTTAAACTATATCACTATGAAGTTATTATGTATTTGTAACTCTAGCACGTTTATATTAATAAAAAATTTATAATTGATCAACATTAAAATAGGCATTATGGTGTACAAATATTTATTAGTAATGAGTAATTATGGTGAGGACTTACATCACAACAAGCTTACAAATAATTAAATAGCTTAACTTATTTTTATTTGCAGTATACATGACAGAGGAACCCAAGACCACCACAGCACCTCCTGCTCCCCCGACGCAAAAACCTTCAGATGATCTTGAATTCTTCCCAACAGATGAATATTTGGAGCCTTTCATTGACCCCGGTATGATACATCTAACGTCAGAAGAGAATCTCAATTAGTATAAAGTTTGTACTTCATATAACTTATGCAAAACTAACTTCATATAACGTCAAAAAGATGATGACTACTGGAAGGTTGATGATCCTGAACCTACAGCCCCAGGTATCGGCGGGAAAGGCAAACATGAAGATGACTATTGGGGCCCAACATGTGAGTGCACACTTGTGTTTTCTTTTTTTTTCCCGTCATATTACTGGTGATACAATTTAAGAGTCTGAGCTCTTAAGACTGGACAAATATTGTCTCCTATTCACTTGGAACAAACAGGAGTCTGATCCATTAATCAGAATATGGAGCCCTACATACTAGGCCCAGCCAAGAGCCATTGTCCCCAGGACTAGGAATAAACACAATATAGAGTCCTAAACACTAGAAGTATATATAAATACTGATGGCTAAAAGTAACCAATAGTCAGTACCCTAATGACTGGGGCTAACTAGCGGATAGCAACCACAGGAATTGAAAATCAAGGCCTGAGGACTACCAAATCCTTAAACACTGTGACTAAAAAAGATGAGTCAGGGCCTAATTACTAGGACTAAACAAACATCTAAACACCTAAAAAAAGTAAAGCTGGTACTGAGTAATTGGAATTTGGTACCTTCCAGGTAGAGATTATGATTATCAAGAAATTAAACATTTTTTGTTTGTATATATGAAATAATCAAAATAAGCAAAAGATTCCTGTACTTAAATATTGGAACTATAAAAGAGTCAGAACCCTAAACTTTGGGAATAGCCAAGATTCAAATCCCCAAGGATTAGGATAAAACTAAATAAGATCCCTAAAGATTGTAACTATAAAAGAGACAGATCCCAAAAACTAGACCTAACCAAGAGTCAGATCACTAAAGATTGGAACTAAACAAACTAAATTTCAGATCCTTACAATATTGGAACTAACCAAAGATTATAGCCTCCATTAACTACCCATGAATCAGAGCCCTGAAGATTTAGACTAAGCTTAATACAGACTCCTGTAGATGATGGCTTGTTCATGGAGAATTACTTCAAAAATCAAGTGATTTTCTTGCTTAATTAATGTGTACTTTACTTTGCTCACAGTCGAGGTGTCAGAAGTACCAATCCCATTCCCAGATGGTAAAGAGATCGTCCCGACTGACCGTGATTGGAGTTACTCTATTACAGGTGAGCTTTAGAAACAAATACACAGACCTTTCATGGAGAATACGGGTAAATGAGTTTCATTGTATTTTACAGGATTTACTTACAATTTATAAATTATTGTAGCATAACTCTGTATACAGAATACTTTTACAACCCTAATTCAGAACAAAGCAACAGCATAAAAGTGTAGATCAGGAGTTAGAGGAAACTGTAAAAACCGCCAGTGTAGGCAAGCTTTTATTTATTAAGGCTGTGTTATAGTATCCAGCTTTATAAATTTACACGGCTCATAAACTTAATATCCAGCTCCAAAGAGCGTGTTTTCTTACAGTACATAAAAATCCAAGACGCCTGGTGAGGTTGGCACGGAGATCAGTAGCACTGACGTCTATCAAAGCAAAATTTCTCATAGTCTTCTAAACACGCACTTAAGTGGGAAATGAAAAGGTAAGACCAACTCTGATCTTCTGTTTTTATTCTATTTCAGAGCCCACGGTCCCAACCTACGACAGCAAGTGGTACGAGGAGTACGACTACGAGGACGGTAAAGAAACCATCACGCAAACAAACACTGTATGATCTTTCAAAGCAAACAGACTCTTAGATATTTTAGATCTAAAGCAACGATGTGGACGAAAACCTTAGATCTTTGGAATGAATTAGAGGACAGTTGGAATTTGTCAGCTCTATAATTTATCCTTCTGGTTTTTATTTACTGGTTTTACATCGCCATAAGGAGGGGCTGTGATATTCTAGCCTGTTATTCTGATTCAGAACATGAAGGAATGTTCTACACTGAGTCTTTTATACTGCCAGATCCCAGTTCAAACACTCACATATTACATACAGATTGAAAGTGGGTGGAGCTAAATAGAACTTGCGTTAAAGCTTCGAACCACTCACTCACCATCTATACCGCTGTATATTCAGGGGGCCTGGAGTCTATCCCATAAAGCTTAGGGCACAAGGCAGGGTACCACCTGGACAAGGTGCCAATCCATCACAGGGCAAACACACATACACACGGGCAATTTGGGAACGCCAATTAGCCTAATCTGCAGGTCTTTGGACTGTGGGAGGAAACCGGAGAACCCAGAGGAAACCCACCAAGCACGGGGAGAACATGTAAACTCCATGCACATAGAGGGGTCCAAGGCGACAGCGCTAACCACTACACCACGTGCCGCCCAGCTGCGAACCAATACTGAAAAAAAGAGACATGTTCCAGAGGCTTGACTCTAAACACTCCTGTACAGCGCCACCATGCAGTGCTCATACTGAATGCGTATGACTTATTGATTTAGTTTAATTCGCTCTAACTGAACAATTTTATCAGGGAGGGAAAATTAAGACAAAATTTTTTTTTCGCTTACAGCTCTAAGGATAATAAATAGATTCAAAAGAAGACTTGATCATGATGCAAAATAAAAAAATAATAAAAAACATATAGTGGCCATGCTGTACTACATCGAGCACTCAGTACTATTTGTTCTACTGTACATGCAAGATACAATTTGTTCCACCTTTTAGTTAATTTGTGCAAAAGATACAATTTGTTCCCACATTTTACTCAATTTATGCATGAGATACAGTTTGTTTCCACATTTTGTTTAATTTGTGCACAAGATATAATTTGTTTGCATGTTTTATTTAATTTGTGCATGAGATACATTTCATTCAGAACAAAATTTCAATCAGAACAAAACATATATACACTCACCTAAAGGATTATTAGGAACACCTGTTCAGTTTCTCATTAATGCAATTATCTAATCAACCAATCACATGGCAGTTGCTTCAGTGCATTTAGGGCTGTGGTCCTGGTCAAGACAATCTCCTGAACTCCAAACTGAATGTCAGAATGGGAAAGAAAGGTGA
>JAQMYJ010000040.1:31093988-31109080 GCA_030014305.1 Clarias laeviceps | reverse complement strand
TTAAGGCAGTTCTGAAGGCGAAAGGGGGTCAAACACCGTATTAGTATGGTGTTCCTAATAATCCTTTAGGTGAGTGTTTGTTATATACATATATAGAGAACAGGGTCCGTATTCACAAAGCTTCTTAGAATTCTCTAAGAGAGCTCCTAACTTAGCTTAGAACGTCCTAGCTGGGAATCCTAGACTAAAAGTGATTTAGGAAGCTTCTCAGAGCAACTCTGAGTAAGGAAAGTAAAAAAACCTTTATCTTAGTAAGGGGGTGTGGTCGACCCCGTTGCTAGGGATGATGCAGCAATTCAAGAACTGTGATTGGTTGATAAAAAAAATCCTGTAAAGGTCTTAAAATGCACTCTTTGTGAAAATAGAATATTTGATAATAGAATAGACAGTGAAATCATAATGTTTGTATATGAAAATAAATTGTATAATAATGACTACAGGCTATGTTATGCAAAGTTTCTGATATAGGCTAAATATCTTAAAGTTAATTAAAACAGCCAAATGTTGAAAATGTGACTACTTTTAAAGCAGTAGTTACTATATTTAAGTTCTTACATTTATTTATCATACTGATTTTATTAATGGTAATCCATTTTCGATTGATGGGAGCAAAATGTCTCAGGTTTTACCAATTTACATGATTGCAGGACAGTTTATTTAAGTTGCACTTTTGGATGGTATGTAGTCAACAATCCAAGAGTCCTATTCTTAACAATTTTTACTTTAGGAGCTGTTTTTAGGGCCAAGATGTTTTGTGAATCGTTTTTATCTTTACTAAGATTTAGTCCCAAATTGTAATGGGAAATTCTAAGAAAATGTCATAATTCTAAGAATTTTCTTAGAATTTCGTCACTAGGAGCAACTTTAAGGCTTAAGAAGTGCTTTGTGAATACGGCCCCTGATCAGTAAGGCCCTGTGTAATGCTGCTTGTGTTAAACTAGTAGAACTTTAAAAGCAGCTGAAAGTAACACTCTGTCCATTGGGAATGTCAGAATGCTAGCTTGTTTATAATTCATTTTTATTGCATCCCATACAAATAGTGACTTGTGCAAGAGCGCAGCTTATTAACACGGTTCAGATTCTTCCCTTCTGCTTATCTGCAGTTGAACTTTTTTCACTTGTATGACGTCATAGCGGATTTGAGAGCTGTCATGTCACACTGTTGTCCCAATATCTCTGTTTTCTCTAGAGAAGAAAAAGGCAGAGGACCTGGAGAGAGAGAGGGAGAGAGCGAGTGAGAAAGAGAAGGAGCAGGAGAGGGAGAATGAGTGGGACCAGAAGAAGGAGAGAGGTACGGGATTTGTTTTTCTGCAACTTTAGAGAAGGTTTTTAAAAACAAATTTGCAGTAACAAAACAAAGAAGGGGAAAAAGAACTTTAATAACTTAAAGTTATGTGCATAAGTAGAGTTTTGTGCCTCAGTTCTTTCTTTCACGTGTGTATGAACAGTAACTACTGGGTTTATGATGTATCAGTTATTAGGGCCCAAGCACTATGATGTCTGCCCTATGACGTCATAGTGTGTAAAAGGCCCTCTTGTTCATCTAAGGATTTTTAAGATGCTTTAAGTGGTAGATTAAACATACTTGTACATATACTGTACATGCGAAACCTGGTTCTCATTGAGCTGAACAACTTTTTCTATGCATGTTATGGGCTGTACTCGGAAAGTTAGGTATTTCAGGTTGTCTGCAAAACGCACCCAATGTAATTTGATATACTTCTAGAGAATTTATACAATTGTAACCAAACTGGGCCTATGTGATCTCAAGGCATTGATGATGCAAAATTGCATAGGGATTTTTTGATGTCTCAAGCGGTTCAGCCATGGTGATGTCTAAAACCTATGCCAAAAAGTGGCTAATAAACTTCCTGAGGGACATCACATTAAGTGACATCATAGTGTGATGCAGTTTTTCCAACTTTTTGTACATCTCAACATGCTCAAAAAGCACACAGGTTGTGTGGTGCTCCCAGGCAGCAATGGCACAGGTGCTTGGGCCCGTTCATCGTTGCTTTGCAACTACAATTTTCTTTGTGATTACATTAATTCCTTTTGTATTTTTGGAAAGTTTAGGAAATTGCAGTTTTTTTGCATTAAATTCTACCTTTGCATTTCAGCAACTAAAGATGATGATGTCACAAAAACCTTCACAGCTAACCAATCAGGAGCCTTGCTTTAAAATCTTTAGGACCCACATTGCTCTTCCCCTCACTCTAAAGCAAAAGGAAATGCATTAATGTTTGGGATTAACTTTAGCAGTGTGCTCAGATTTTAGGAATGTCCGAATTGACTCTGCTGCCTTTCTGATGCCCTTTTTAGGGCCATTGGAACGTGAAATGCTGGGATGATGAGTGGGGGATGGAAAGGGTGGTGGGGTTTAACTCACCCAGATTCTGATACTTCAGATATCTGTGAAACAGCACACACACACACACACACACACACACACACACACACACGTCATTAAGGTCCTAAGATAAGGTCTTACGTGAACTTTATTTAACCCCAATTTTAAACAAAATGTGACGGCCTGATCGCAGTGTTTATGTTTCCTAAACTAATAAAAAGTCGTGAAACACCCCTGAGTGTGAGGTGACTTCAGGTTAGAATTGGAGGAGGATCTTTAATAACTTACACTCTCTTTCTCTCTCACACTCTTTTTTTCCAAAGGATGTGTGTGTGTGTGTGTGTGTGTGCGTGTGCATGAGTGTATGAGTGTGATGGGAGGAAAAGAGCAGAGCAGGGTTCATGAGAGGGAATGTGACACGGGTGGACGAGTGTGTGCTGAACTCAATCCACTTATATAATACACACACACACACACACACACACACACACACACACACACACACACAGAAAATTAGGTTAGCACACACACACACATGCACACACACACACACACACACACACGTAAAAACAAACTTTCACCACTACATCTGGGAAATTTTCCAGAATAAGACAGAAGAGCTGTAAGATTTGGAAAAACAAAACTTTTGAGTCTTGAGTGTAAAACTGGGTGAAGTGAAAGTTCAACAACTAAAGACAGAAATTATGGATTTCTTGATTTTTCTCTTCTTAAAGAAAATTAACAAAAGTGCTGAACGATGCAGCTGATTTGCACTCGGTGACGCCTACAAAACTCCATATAAGGCAAAGCTCAGTGCTGAAACGACAACTAAATGGCAAAAAACTTAGAGGTAGAAGTAGATGATGTTTAAAATTAATTTCCCTAAAAAAATTAATTGTATTGGTGAGTACAATTAATTAAAAATTAAAATAGAGAACATGAAATAGAATTAAGAACATGAAAGAATAAGAATATCTAATAATATTAATATTTTTTATTATTATTATTTAATTATTATTTAAGAATATGAAATAAAAGAAAAATATACAAATATATAGAGAACTTTAAACTGAAAAATGTACAATCGGTCAAAACACAATGTTGGTGCTGGTCTGGTTTTTTCATGTGATACATATAATACAGAAAATGTTTGCACCAAAGAAGCTACTTCTGAAGTTTATGCAACATGGAAGAGACCGATCTCGCTTCCTGAAACAGTTCAAGTTACTAACTTCAGCTGTTTTGGAGAGATGATTTTATATGAGCCCCAAAAATGGCCATTTTTCAGCATCATACTGTCTCACTTCAAACAGTAAATATTTATTTATTAATGAGTATGGTATGAAAATTGGTGTAAGCTTCTAGAAGCATATGATCTGTAAAAATTCTTACTTAAATCAAAGCATTCCGTGCAAAATTAAGGAATTTTTCCCCAAAAAATCTGTAGTGTCCGTAACCATGTCGGATTTTGGTTGCAATTTCTTAACAATTTAGCATTTTAGAATAATACACTTTTTCAGGTTTATGTCTTTTCATGTGAAATCTAAATTGGCCAAGTTTCATCTGAATAACAGTTAAGATCATTGAAAGATTTGAATTCAAAAAAGTAACTGACACTAAAACATAAAAGGGCATAAAATTATATTTAACAAATGTGTTTCTTTTTGATCTGATAAAAATATATATGTGTATATATATATATAAGAAGCATTAAGTATTATAAAAAATGGTGTTATATGATACTCACCGAGGTGAGACACGTTTTAGCACCGACACCATGTTTTGACTGAATATTTACAAGGTTGCTAATAACGTAGAAGTGAATAAAATTGGAATACAAGGCTTAAAGTTTGTGGAAACTTAACTTAAAAGGCGAAAACAAAGACAAAAATTTAGGAGCAGTCGTGACGGCAGCCGACCTCATCTTCTACACTTGTTACACTCACATAAGTGTGTAAAAGTTCTAGACGCAAAATGAATAAAGCATGGATTATGTGAATGTGGGTTAAGTGATGTGTAGCATCTCAGCAAGTCAGACTCTCAAAGTGACTGTCAAGCAGAAATCTCTCCGCACATTAAAACAGCAGGAGTGTGTGTGTGTGTGTGTGTGTGTGTGTTTCACACACCAGGGAGTTTACAGCCCACTGCATACCAGACTTATCACTTATTCACTTAGTGCTGACATTAAACACACATCTTATAGTCCTGCTCTTACACGGCTGTGGCTCTGTCGGCTGTAAAGCCGGCCTGCTTTCTTGATTTCTTTATAAAAAAAATAAAATCCTTGGAGTTTATGTGAAACATGTGTATCTAAAAAAATACATAATCTATTGAAACTTAGCTTATAAGATCAGTAACTGATTGCAAACAATATCGAGTCGAGAATTCTTATGTACAGATTTACAGACACTCAGGAGCACGAGTGGATATGAAAGGTTTTTTTTCCAGCCTTGAATTATTTTAAATGACAAATTTCTTCTATAAAGGTTTCTACAAACAAGTCTGTTCATATCCGGGTTAAAAAACGAAGGCCGTGTTGTCACTAGTTCTTTGTGATCGTAAGTATCGGAACGAACATATAAATGAACAAAAGTGCCAGGATGAGAGCTGAGCGGTAAATGAGGACATGGGGGGGGTCTGGGGGGGGTTTTGTTGTTATGTTTGGCGAGAGTTTCACATGAGTCTTAGGCGCTGTCAGATCCACACGTGTTCCTAATGAACGCTGTAACAGACCCGGAGCTGGACAGCACCATGCTGCTCTCTCTCTCTCTCTCTCTCTCAATCTAATCATCAGCGCTGGAGGAAAGAATGCTCTTTCTGTGTGTGTGTTAGTAATTATATTACTGTTTTAGTAAAGAATTCACTGTGTGTGTGTGTGTGTGTGTGTGTGTGTGTGTGTGTGTGTTTTAGGAATGACATTGACATTCACGCCACACACAATCCAATCCAAAATGTTCACGTCTGCAATTATAGTTCGGTTGTAGGATTCTGTAAGTGTGTGTCTGGGATTAGATTTTGACATTAGATGACCTTTGACCCTTTTCAGAATGGGACGAGAAACGGAGGGCGGAGGAAGAGGAGGAGGAGGAGAGAGCGCGGAGGATCAAAATACCACCACGCATTTACCGAGAGCCGAGAGGTGAGTACCCACAATGCATCAGGTACATTTACATACGGGGAAGTCTACAGTTTCTTAGAAAGTTATCGAAAATTATTGGTCATCTTTTATTTATTTAAATACACTGCATTCTCCTGATCACACTTCCTGTCATGTTGAAGCTCTCAGCATGAAGCAGCTCGTCTCCCGCACCCTGAAAAAAATTTATTTCCTCTTTGACTGATCCAAATCCCAGAGTCCTCTGCCCCTGAGTCACACTCGATAACACAAAAGCCCACGATGAAACATCTGCAAGGCTAAGCTTGTTTTTAAAGAATCCAGGCTGTTTGTTTTAGACAATTATAATCCAGCTAAGATTCGTGCCAGGTCCTCGTCCTGATCCAACAGCTGGTTTCTTTCAAGGCAATATTGAAGCATTCCTGAAGTCCTGAGTGTTCACGAACCAGATGTGGATGTAAATGTGAACTGATCTATAACGATGAACCAAAAAGTTTCCACGTTAGAAATATGGGCCAGAGTTTTAGCATGTCATGTGACCAAATTTTCATCAAATATTAATAAGAATTAACATGAAACATTAGAATAGTTCAATCGATTAAATCTACGTGACACTGCGGCATATTGACTGAAGTGTCTCACAGATCATGTACAGTCGAATATTTAAAAGGCAAATCATCCAGTATACTGTGCTAGAATACAGATTCATATGACTGTGACACATACACTGCAAAAAATTACAGTAACTGAGAGCTTAAGTGATTAAGCTTATTTCACATCACAGGTTACTTAAATTAAAAGCTAAAATTTCTTGTTCTATTGGAAGATCCTTTTGTTTCTTTCAAGACATACATTTTTAAAAACTGATCTGCCAAAATGATCTAGCAAAATGATCTGCCATTAGAACAGCGCCTCCTCCCTAGCCGCTTTGACCTCTGGTGTTCCACAGGGTTCCATTTTAGGCTCTATTCTATTTTTTTTTACCATGCTGCCGCTAGTGTTCTTTATTTCAAAGCACAATGTTTTATATCATCTGTATGCAGATGATTTAAAATCTATCTCCCAGTTGTGCCAGATTCTTCTGATGCACTTGAATTCATCAACAGATGTCTGCATGACATCAAACTTTGACTGTCACTGTGAATTGTCTCTGTGTGAACAAGAGCAAAACAGAATGTATTCTGTTTGGCACCTCCAATCTTCCTAGGTTTGTTACTGCTGGTCTTGATTCCCCGGTCCCTCATTTTGGCCAAGCTGTCATAAATTTTTGTGGTGACTTTAGATAACAATTTAAACTTTCAGACGCACATTGACTCTGTTGTCAAGGCAGACTTTTTCCATCTTCGCCTCCTCGCAAAGTTTCCTGAATCGGAGTGACCTTGGAAAAGCCATCCATGCTTTTATTAGTTCGTGGCTAGACTGTTGCAACGTTCTTTATGTTGGAGTCACTCAAGCTCGTCTGCATTGCCTGCAACTTTTGCAGAATGCTGCGGCGTTTATGCTGACTAATAATCGGAAGCTTGATCGTCACATCACACCGTTCCTGTATTCCCTCGACTGGCTCCCGGTACAGTTCCGGCTTCAGTTTAAACTTTTGATGTTTGTTGTTAGTGCAGTTAATAGCCTGGCACATTCTTACTTGTGTGTGACAGTAACCTTTTATCAACAAAGTAGAGCTTTACATTCTGCTGATGAAAACCTACTAGTGGTCCCTCGGTCGAGGTGCAATTAATTTAGAATGGCTTTTGGTATTTAATGATTTTATGTGTCTTGTTTTGTTTTGTATATTTTATTGCCATTTTATCGTCGCCATTTATTTTAATTCTGTGAAGCATATTGGTTCAACTTAGGTTGCTGTAAGGTGCTATATAAATAAATGTTGATTGATTGATCAATCAATCGATTAATAGAACAAGAATTTTTCATTTTAGCAACATTTGGCTAGAAATATACAGTATATAATCTTATATTTGGGTATTTGTACAAGATGTATATTTAAGATATTTTCCCTTTGCTTAGATAACACTTTTTAAAATGTATACTAATTTAATAAAGCATTTTTAGGAAGTGTTCATATGTACAAGAGTGAAATAAATGCAAATATGCAAATTTTTATATGTTTATATGTTGCTAAAAATAAAAGCTGTGAAAAAGTGGACATGCTACATTTTTAGCAAACTTGAGTTTGATTGAAGTTTATATGGAAGCGATTTAAACGACTATAAATTAGTAAAATGTTTTAATCCATGGTAGTTTGGTATATAAAAATGTATAATGAATATGGCATCTTAGAGACACTACGCTTACAAAACCTTGATGTGATTTTCAACTAAAAAGCAGAAATTATATATTTTAATAATTAAATTTATAAGTAAGAGTTTATTTATAAGTCTATGCAGTATATTTGTATTTAGTTTTTTTTTAAAATCATTTTAATGTTATTGATGTCAGTATGTCCTCCACTGGGCCTGGAGTCTCATCGCATCGAGAGTGACCAGCTGCAAGTGTCCTCCATGCATTTTCACCGCTACGGCTCTCACAGAGCTCGCCTCAACATCCAGGTACACACAAACACACACACACACACACACACCATCACATCACATTATAAGAGGTGCCTGTATACATGATATCCATCAGTATTTTATGATCTCTTTGAATTATTTGTCAGGTCACTACAATAAGTCTGCATTACATGTTCTCCAGACCTCAGCCTTGAGTTACCAGTAAACTGAACGAAACAGGAAATAATGTGTACATTTCTTTAGGCGTCAGGAGATGAGGACAATATGAACGGAGGAGCGTGGTGTGCTAACCCTGAGGACAAAGTCCACTGGATCGAACTGGACACTCGCATGCTCACAGAGTTCACCGGGGTCATCACACAGGGCAGAGACGACCCCATAGAGTGAGACAATTTCTAAGACGTTGACTATTTCACTGAAAAAGAAAGAAAGAAAGATGTATTCAAACATATTTTTCTTTGATCATGTAGAAACGATTATGTCACTTCCTACTACGTGGGCTTCAGTAATGACAGCAGGGAATGGACTGTGCTCCATGACGGGTACTCAGAATGGGTAGGTTGCCAGATCAGTGATTATTTCACAGAAAGAAAAGTATATAGTATGTGTACAGTATAGTGTGTATTTATTATTATGTCACATTGCATCCCAAGCATTTTGACTGTATTATAATCCATTCTTTATCGTTCATCCTAAGTGTCTGAATTACTCGATTGTTCAGTACTTTGCACATTTATAGTTCGGGATCTGGAAATAAATGGTTCATTTTAGTGAATGAAGTATTATCATTCCACTTAAACATCTGTCTCGTTCTCTCTCAGCTGTTCTTCGGGAACTCTGACAAACACACCCCAGTGATGTCTCAGTTCTTGGACCCGGTAGTGGCGCGTTACATCCGCATCTATCCCCAGAGCTGGAACGGCACCGCCTGCATGAGGCTGGAGGTCATGGGCTGTCCTTTGCATGGTAACAACATGCGCTTGCACATGGACATTTTATGTATTTTATATTTTTATTTTATTTTCCTTCAAGGAGAGGCGTTCAAGTCAAAGCAGGACTTTTGATTTTGAGCTTATCCCAGTGTTTCACAGGACTGTACAGGGATGTGGCAATAACTCCTGGCCGAGTTCCTGTAATGTGCAAGTGGTGTTGGTGAATGATTGTGTGTACAGTTCACACAGACAACTGCGTCTCTTCCTCACAGACATATGGGCTTCATTTCTTTAAAAAGTTTGCAACATTCAAATGCTTTACATTTGAATGGGGTAGCTCAGTGGTTAAGGCTATTGGACTAAGGTTTGAAAGGTCCCAGGTTCAAATCCCATGACAACCAAGTTGTTCCTGTTGGGACCTTGAGGAAGCCACTTAACCCTCAACTGCTGAAATGTATAATGAGATGTAAGTGTAAGCACCCCTCATACTACTCTGGATAAGGGTGTCTGCCAAATGCCTAAATGTAAATGTTTTACTGCGACTAAGAGTCTCATCATCACTGTACTGTATTCCGGTAAGTCCCGGTTTGACTTGAACACCTCTCATACTACTTCTTGGTTCTTCCCTTAGGCAGGCAAAAGAACTGAGAACAATCTAGTTGAAAATGTCTGGTTGAAATGTGATGATTATAAAAAACAAGAGCATGAGGACATTTACAATAATAACACACATTGTTATAAATGCTTTGTAAATGTTTTTATTAAAAATGTCTTTATGTGAGTCAGATTCTGTCAATGAGCACCAGAGACAGAACGAGGTGACTCCAAGAGATGACCTGGACTACACTTACCACAATTACCTGGACATGGAGAAGGTGAGATGTTTACGACACTGGGAGCGTGTAGTCTCTTAAACCAGGTTTAGTTCGATGGAGTAAGTTGGGTTTTTTGTCTTTGATTTGCAGTTGATGAAGTCCATTTCAGACGAGTGTCCCAACATCACCAGGTTGTACAGCTTGGGTAAGAGTTACAAAGGCCTAGATATCTACGCCATGGAGATCACTGATAATCCTGGGATCCATGAGACCGGTGAGGAATTCCCGGAAAAAAAAAAAAAAAAAAAAAAACATTCTTTGAAATCTTACTCTCACTGTATAACTTGTAAAATGAAAGTCAGTTAGTGAAACTTGGAATATCTACAACCTTGCGTACATGTTCCCATCTCAACAGGTGAGCCCGAGTTCCGTTACACAGCAGGTTACCACGGTAACGAGGCTCTGGGCCGAGAACTCCTGCTGCTACTAATGCAGTACCTCTGTAAGGAGTACAAAGATGGAAACCCGCGAGTGCGCACCCTGGTGGACGGAATACGCATTCACCTCGTACCCTCGGTCAACCCCGACGGCCATGTGATTGCTTTTGAGAAGGTTCGTGTGGTTACATACAAAACTGAAAGTTTGTGTAGATAGTAAAGCAGGTTTTCTTGACCATGTCTCTTAACCTACCTGGGTTCTGCTAGTTCTATTAGAACTAGTCAATTCACCATGATCTAAGGTTAATACAGAACCTAAGTGGAAGATAGCAAGTTAACATTTGAATTGTTAGCATAATTTAATTAGCTAAATTAATACCATGTCTGTCTGGCCCGATTAAACCATCGTTCATTTTTATTTATTTTTTTTACAAAAAGAGGTACAGCACGGATTTTCTTTTTATTTGTCTTAGGGTTCAGAGCTGGGCAGCTGGACTCTGGGCCACTGGACTGAGGATGGACATGACATCTTCCAGAACTTTCCAGACCTCAACACTGTGTACTGGAATGCAGAGGACAAGGGCATGGTGCCCAAACTGACTCCCAATCATCACGTTCCCATTGCTGAGGGCTACCTGGCTGAAAATGGACCTGTAAGCACAACTTTACAAATAATACAAAGCATTGAGCATTATTAGTTCATTCTAATAATATTTGAGTCTTATTAGAATGAACATTTAGTAAAATAAAGGATGCTTACACTATTGACTAGGGCATGACATGTAATATCTGTAATGAATGATGTGGCAACATGTGCAGTAATTTAATTTCCTTTTATTGGGTTTAGCTAGCAGTGGAGACACGAGCCCTCATCTCCTGGATGGATAGCCACCAGTTTGTTCTAGGAGCCAATTTGCAAGGTGGAGAGCGGATGGTCACCTACCCCTTTGACATGCGTCGCCTCACCAAAGAGTCTGAGGAGCTGGAGAAAAAGTTGAACCCAAGGGCATACCGTCGCAAGCGCCAGTATGATGAAGAGGAAGAACCAGAACCAAATCCATACCTCCACATCGGGTACCATCAAGAGAGCTACGGTGACCACCAAGAGGGGCAAGGTTACCATCACGAGAACTACGGCTATCACCAAGAAAGGCAAGGTTACCATCAAGAGAACTACGGCTATCACCAGGAAAGACAAGGTTACCATCAAGAGAACTATGGTTACCACCAAGAAAATTATGGATATCATCAAGAGAACCAAGAGTACCACCATCAAGAGAACCAGGGGTACTATCATGGGGGTCACTCTGAAGGGGACCACGAAGGATACCAAGAAGGATACCATGGAGGATACCAGGAAGGGCACCAGGAGGAAGGCTATGAACAAGGGTATGGACAGGCAGAACCAGATGAGATCAGGATGGCTGAGGACCATTCCTTGTTCCGGTGGTTGGCCATATCTTATGCTTCTACTCACCGGACGATGACAAATACGTTCCGGGGAGGGTGTCATGCCGAGGACCCCACAGGTGGGATGGGAATTGTCAACCGTGCCAAATGGAAGTCCATTCCAGGGAGTGAGTATTACATCTCCTGATATAAATGGTGCCATGACCCAACCAGAACCAAACAATTTGCCCAAAAACTTTTGCCCCAAAACAAGAGTACCAATGTTACTTTTTTGTTCCTGTCTCTTTCTCAGGTATGAATGATTTCAGCTACCTGCACACTAACTGTTTTGAGTTGTCCATCTTCCTGGGCTGTGATAAGTACCCCCATCAGAGTGAGCTCCTGAGAGAGTGGGAGTTCAACAGAGAGGCTCTGCTCACATTCATGGCTCAGGTGAGGGAGTCAAGGATGTTCCTTTAATACACGTCTCAGCAAAAGATCATGATTTTCAATCCTACATTAA
The DNA here is from genome assembly GCA_030014305.1 of Clarias laeviceps. Classification (NCBI taxonomy): domain Eukaryota; kingdom Metazoa; phylum Chordata; class Actinopteri; order Siluriformes; family Clariidae; genus Clarias; species Clarias laeviceps. Next base: position 31,096,994 of record JAQMYJ010000040.1, on the reverse strand, counting down.
TACCTACAGTTTACTTCACACTCTGGTGCCCTGCTTTTTTAACATACGAACCTTGATCTTGATGTTTGTAGGCTCAGCGGGGGGTAAAGGGGGTTGTCCGGGACAGGGAGGGGAACCCCATTGTAAATGCCAGTATCGCTGTGGAAGGAATCAGTCATGATGTCACCACAGGTGAGACCTGTAGATCAGTAGTTTTGTTTTGAGGTCACCTTGTGATCCATGGGCATGTAAATTTATTGTAAATCAGTTTTTGTGAAAGGTTATTGGTTTTCTTGTCTTCATAAGATCAAGTTAGCTGACCCCTGTTATCCAGCCCCTCATGCTCCTACTGCTAGACTAAGAATTTGCTAAATATCCTCTTTTAGGTGAGGCTGGAGATTACTGGCGCATGCTGAATCCTGGCGAGTATCAGGTAACAGCACGGGCCTACGGTCATTCCTCCGTGAGCCGGAAGTGCGTGGTGGGTTTCGAACCAGGTGCCACCCTGTGCAACTTCGAGCTCAACAAATCCAACTGGGACCGCATCAAAGAGATCATGGCTCTTAACGGCAACAGACCCATCCGACTGCTCAACCCAGGAAAAGGAAGTCGTCAAACCTTGCGTGGTGACAGAAGGATCAGCAACCAGATTCCTAATGGTAATGCTGGATTTACTGAAAGATCCCGTTTGCGACGCCTACGGTTTATGAAGATTCGTCAGTTGAGGCAGCAGAGACTGCTGGCCAGGATGTCAACTACACCAAGTATGCCAACAACATTCCTGCCGACGACCACAGAGCCCACCACTACTCCCAGCCCCACCACAACCCAAACGTTTCCTCCAGAATTAGAGACCTTCACGCCATGGTATGACTCGTGGTTCCCAGAGGAGGAAAACACGTCCCAACCAGAGCTTGAGATCACAGACTCCTTGAACTACAACTATGACTTGAAGATTGATGATTACTGAGACTAAGGGTCAGCAAAGGGTTTGTGCTACTTTCTCTTTCTTCGGCAGATCCAATCAGCACAGACCTCAGCACTCATGGAAAGTTCTTAAACAATCAGATGTGGTCTGAAGGAAGTACTCCCAGAAGGGAATTTTAGTTCAAGTGCTCTACCAAGAACTTTCCTTATTTCATCAGTTACAAGGAACTAACACTGTTCAAAACAGGCATCTATGGATCAGACAAGTGAGACTTGATGGTGTAACTTGATTAGCCAGTTAGTTACAAAAGTGATATGATCTCCTTTTAAGTTTTTCTATAGATCTTAAAATACAGCTTTAACTTACACAATGTATTTTCCACATACACTAATTTAACCAACGTTTGCTAAGTATCTACTGTTCTATACTTCGGATCATATCCGGTTTGCAACTTCTTGACCAAATGTAATTTAAACCCCACCCCTTTCTGACCAAAACATAGCCATCACTTACTATCAAAACAAACACATCTATGCTGTTTTTTTTTTTTAACCAAAACAAGTTTGCATTAGATAACTGACGAAATAAAACTAGTTGCTGTCAGTGTTCTCTGCAGTCCACAGCTTTTGTTTTTCCCAAAGCCAGTAACAGGCTACAGATGTGGCGATCATCTTTCAATAACAACAATTCCTCTACACCCTGTCACATCTTTCTTACAATTCCACTGGGCTCGAACCTCAGAACCCCCCCCCCCACCCCCATCCCATGTCCTCGGACAACCCGCACAGTTCCCACAGAGCCAAAAACTGAACATTTATACAAAAAAAGTGACTTTATTTACACTTCTTTCACACAAGTAAGCACCTCTGTCAGCACTGCACATGGTCTACAGGAGACATTTCTCTCAGAGAGACCTTGAGGTCAAATGGACTTGTTTCATCCAATAAAAGCTTGATTATGGATTATCCAGATGTTTGAGCTTGTTTACAAACCCACAGCTGTTTCAAAATACTCAAAAACATGAATATGATTTTTATCAAACCTATTGTCTGACATACTTGCCAATAAAAAAAAAGAGCCAGTTTCATTAATTTAATTAATTAATTATTAACACATCGCTTACACATTTTTTATTTGAATATTTAATATTTCTTGGTCATTACAACATGCTTCTCCTCCTGCTCAAAAGTTTGTTTAAGAAAACAAAGTCTGACATTTGGTGCAGTTTAGTGACTGACATTCATCTCGTTGTCATCATCATCAGCGGAAAAGGCGGAGAATCTGATTGGCTCGCACTCAAGCGTGCGAAGGTTCACCAGGCACGCCGTCTGAGTACTGCTGAATTCTGGGATCGTCACAAGCAGCACGTCCTGACCTTCAGGACCTGAGAGGAAGAAAAACAAACAAAAAAAACAACAAAAGAAGTTGGTAAATCCCAGTTTGAATAAGGAAGGTGTGGCTTCTGTGTTACATGTCACGGTCAAGGAGGTGTGGCCATAGTGCATTTCAGTCCCGGTAAAAGTGATGCGGTCAATGTTCACATCAATCAAAGTCTAGGATATGTTATCATTGTTACCTTTTATTTAAAGTAAAGGAGGTGTGGCCTGTTATTTATCACAGGGAAAGAGGCGTGTCCTACATGCTTAATAGATTCAATGAAGTAGGTGTGGCCTCTTATTTGTCTCAGCAAAGAAGACATGGCCAATATAATAAGTTCCAGTTAAGGTGTGGCCAATATGACTTAGTTTCAATAAAGGAGGTGTGGCATTAATTATTTTAGTTATATTAAAGGAGGTGTGGCCTCTTGTCCCAGTGAAGGAGGTGATACCTATATGCCTATTAGTTTCAATAAAGGAGGTGTGGCCTCAGTTATTTAGTTATAATAAAGGAGGTGTGGCCTCAGTTATTTAGTTACAGTAAAGGAGGTGTGGCCTCAGCTATTTCGTTACAGTAAAGGAGGTGTGGCCTCAGCTATTTCGTTACAGTAAAGGAGGTGTGGCCTCAGTTTCGTTACAGTAAAGCAGGTGTGGCCTCAGTTATTTAGTTATAATAAAGGAGGTGTGGCCTCAGTTATTTAGTTACAGTAAAGGAGGTGTGGC
>JAQMYJ010000040.1:31030180-31040796 GCA_030014305.1 Clarias laeviceps | reverse complement strand
AAATTGTAAATATGTAAATACTGTGTGTGTGCATGTGCGCGTCTGTGTGTATGCAATGTATGCATGTTGTCTTCGTTTGTGTGTACAATATATAGATATGTGTTTATGTGTGTGTATATATTGTGTGTATATATATATATATATATGTGTATGTGTATGAAAACACTGTAAAGCAGTTTTTTCTTTATTGTTTCACAATAAAGTGTGTTAAAAACCTCACCTCTTCCTCCCTCTCTCTCTCCCTCCCTTCCTCCCTCTCTCTCTCCCTCCCTTCCTCCCTCTCTCCCTCCCTCCCTTCCTCCTTTCCTCCCTCCCTCTCTTCCTCCTTTCCTCCCTCTCTCTCTACCTCCTTTCCTCCCTCTCTCTCTACCTCCTTTCCTCCCTCTCTCTCTTCCTCCCTTCCTCCCTCCCTCTCTTCCTCCTTTCCTCCCTCTCTCTCTTCCTCCTTTCCTCCCTCTCTCTCTACCTCCCTTCCTCCCTCTCTCTCTGCCTTCATCCCTCCCTCTCTCCCTTCCTCCCCCTCTCTCTCTCTCCCTCCCTTCCTCCCTCCCTCTCTTTCTTCCCCCTGCATCGTCTTTGGGCGCACCTCTGTTTTCATCTCTTTTGTTCTTCAGGATCTCACCAGGACATTTACAATGGTTTATGTTCTTTAATGATACAGGCGGTTGGCATTAAAAATCTTATCTTTTGCTGTTAACAAACAGAGACCTTTCTGACAGTGTGTGTGTGTGTGAGTGAAACTTAGTCTGACGTCAGAAAAGCTAATCTAGGCACAGCACAGCGCCCAGACCGAGCGTGTCGCTCATTCTACTACATAACTTTAAGACTTTACAGGAGAGAGAGAGAGAGAGAGAGAGAGTTGCGATGGACTGTGTGCTTTGCTCCCTCCTGAAAGAGGAGAAGTCGGCAGTCGGCGTGATGGGACCAGTGATGATGGGAGAGATGGTGAGTGCATTATTTCAAGTTTAGTTTGTTTGTCATATGCATGTCGACATGGACAAGGCATTGGCACAGGTGTATGTAAGTATGTACTGTATATACATAAGTGAGTGTGTGTATGTGTGTGAGAGTGCACACTCGGGTATAGGGCATGGACAGTCTACCCCATCCCTCAAAAAATTTGACTGTTAAAAAATATATAATATTATTATTTCTAATAAGCAATAAAGATTAATGTTACCAATTATTGTGTGTAATGACCATAGATTTAAAATGTTTAGAAGGTCAACTTAATCATTTAGGAGAATGAGAAAAACATGTGCGGTACGAAACATGGTTACATTTGGACAATGAATACTGTAAGTACTGTATGCATGTTGCACTTATGGAGAGTGAATATCTTGAGTATGGTTACAAACGTTATTGTTTATTCACACGTCTCCTTAGATAGAACCTGATTAATACTCCAAAAGGACAATGTAGTGTTATGTGAAGTATGGGGGATGGTGGAATTTGTTAGACTTTATTACATTATTACTATTATTATTTGTTAGACTATAGATTATTTGCCAGATTATTACTGCAATTATTACTGCACTTTACAGTCATTGAAAGATATGCAAGGAAAAATTTCATGGTGTCAGTTTGACCAAACAAATAATCCAAAGACAACAAATAGATAGGGAGCTACTGTATAACCAAACAGCTCACAGACAGTGTTGTCTCTCTATTCTTGTTACCTAAATACGTGGATGACAAGGAGGAATAGAACAATTAATAAAAGGCTTCAGTTTTGTTAGGGAGCATAAAGACTGGACTTTGGAGTGATGAAAAAAGGTCATGTGACCTGATGAGTCCAGACTGAGCATAGTCCAGAGTGATGGACGTGTCAGGGTAAGAAGGGAAGCGCATGAAGTGATGCTTTTATCATGCATAGTGTCCTGAGCCCTTACCCGAGGCTGAGCATCCCAAAAAAGTTCTGATCCTAGAATCACCCCAGAGTTGTTTAATCAAAGATATCTTTAAATATAACCTGTAAATTAGATTAATGTCATTTTAATAGCTGAATATGGAAACTTTAGGTGCACAGTTGGTCAATATGGTGTTTAAATGATACCTTTCATCAACAAAAAGTCACTTAAATTAATTACAGTAACATGAACAGTCTGTTTTTGTAACAGCAATTTAAGCAAACAGTTTTTTTTAAATGCCATTTATTATTAAGTTGTGCTTTTTCTGGCTCTGGACAAAAACCTATCAGGCAAAAGTGTAAGCTGTTTTAAAAAGTGGTGCACTTAATAAAAAACAAACAAAAATTACTTGGCTTTGTGTACCTTTTATATATTTACATATATAGGACCTTTACATTGCATTTTATAAAATTCTACATTGATATTTACTGCATCACACCCTGTCACAATAACATGAATATTACACTTCCTGGTCTGTATGTACAGATGATGGTATCTTTCATATTGTACAGGTAACTTAACATTATTGTTACAGAGACCAAAACATCAGTGACAGTCTGCTCTAGCTTTTCCTCTGATTAAGACTCTGTAGAGAGACAGAAGAGTGAATCTATACTGTTCAAAGTCATTGTAGGTCAAGAACCATCTACAGAACAGATGCTACTGGAATTAGAGTGAAGTCACACAGTGGTGTGGACCTGCTGCAAGTGCTGATGGGAATCGGGTCCCTTCTGTAGCAAACAATGATATTAATTTGAATCTATGTACATCAGTAATACATCATTTGTACATAAATTTGTGTGTATGTTTTTTCTTTTACAGATGATTTCTCAGTGTAAGAAGCCTTTAACAGATTTGTCTTCCCCTAATGTGGAAATAAATATTTACGCTAGTAACAGAAGTGATGTGTGCGCTCCTGTGTTCCACAACACCAAAGAAACACTGATTATTAATTTTGTCGCCCAGAATAAAGGTAAGAGAGACTAAATGAATACCATAAAAGTATTATTACAATTTAAATAAATTCATGTTGAATGTTTATTAAATCACATTACGTTCAGTTACATGATTTATATACTTCCATAAAATAAAAAAGGGACAGTATTTGTTTTATTGAATAAAAGGAAAAGAATATTTAATAATTGAATAAATATTATCAGAACACATAGAGCAGATATATTTATCTGTAATGATAGTAATGATAACTAAAGTACTTCTTCTCTTTGTATATAGTGAAGATGAAGAACATAAGCAGGGAAACAACTAAACCTCCGTCCCTGGTATGATTTACAGAAGAACAGACTTTAATAGAGTCTAATTACTAATGAATGTACTTACTAAAGTTAAGTTCTGATTACTGAACTGATATTAAATTGAACATGAACTAGTGTAGCAGATCAATGCAGTAAATAATCAGATGCTGAAGTCTGGAGAAAGAGAATCTAATAGCATAAATATTCCCATTAAAAGCACATCAGTTCTCTCTCTTCTCCTTTCCCCTTTTTGAAGATGAAGATGTGTTTATCATCTTTTCAACCTGCCTCTGACTGGATAACTGACATTTCTGTGCTGGATGGAAGTTGTGAATTTGCTCCAGGTATTTACAAAAGCACAGGATTTCTGACCGTCAACTATTTCAGGAAGAATGACAGTAAGTTATTGAGGATGTGAGATGATGCTCCTTATTGATACTCCTGACTGTCCAATATATTTCTGATACAAGAAAATACATTACAATATATAGGCTACAGTCAAATTACTCAAACTTATAGCAATACAGAAGCGTACACTGAAAATTATGGTTTAATACGATACTATAATATTTACATAAAAATCATGTATTTGTATACATGAAAAAGAACCAATGCTTAACATAATGCTTAAAATATCAATTTTGTAAACATTTACCACATTATTCATAGTGTATTGTTAAATTCTGTAAAGGTAAGTAAGGCAAGATTTACATACAAAACTAACAAATGCATTTCTTTTTGCACTGAACTCTTGGGTGTCGGTCAGGCGGGGCAAACTGTTAGGACACAAAAGCAGACTCACAATACAAAAGAAATTCACTTCTTTCAATGATTGTGAACAATGAAAAAAAGTTCATAAAGTTTCAATTGCGGTCTGTGTTCTACAGTCATTTTAAGAAATTATTTTTCACTCCCAATATTGACTGTTTATTTTATTGCTCTTTATTCCTCTTTATAGAAGTTTCTTTATTGCAGAAATGTTTTCAAAAGCGTCTTTTGCTTATGCCAGATTTTTGTATGTGCCAAGACTTTTGCACAGTACTATAAGTAAAAAAAAGCTGTTCGGTTAACTGAGCTTGCTGGAGAATATATGAGTTCTCCTAGTAACGCCAGGAATGTTCACATTAAGCTTTTTGTTTCCATTTGAAAACTGGTCCGTCTTGTACTGTATTTGTTTTTCCTTTACAGCAATGCAAATATTCTCCTGTAATGTTATTTATTTATTAATTTTTAAGTTATATATGGAAATAGTGAATGATTTTGTAAATACTTATGCAGACATAATAAACATATATAACAAAATTGGTACAGCATATAATATGGTGCCTAAGACTTTTGCACAGTGCTGTAATTTTATCATAAAGGCATTGTGCAGTTGGCAGGAAGTGAACCTGTAGAATAAGTGATGGACAAATATGATCTCACCCGTCCAGCTAAAAGCCAACAGGTAATGATGGAGGCAAAATTTGCAGAACCCTTGAAGCTCCATGATTATGAAACTGTCTCTCATGAAGACCTTCCCAGGAGAACAAGACCAAAACTGAGCTCTGCTGCAGAGGAGAAGTTAATTTAGAGTCACCAGCCTCAGAATTCACCAATTAACAACCAGCACCTCAGATTAGAGCCGTTATGAAGCTTTACAGAGCAGAAGTAGCAGATATACATCTCAATATCAACTGTTCAAAGGAGATTATTGTGTATTTTGGATAAATGCCTTCAGTATTGTTTTACTGTGTAGAAAGAAATAAACATCAGGGACGACCATGGAGTTGAAAAGTGATTCGAAACTGTTGAGCGGCAGTGTGCATGTGACAAATAAGCACAATATCCTTATGCTTACAGAATCTGATACCAAGAGTATTTTAGCATGTACATTTAATCCAACACACTAAGTGAGGCTTGTAAACAGAGACGTGAGAGATCAAATATTAATACATTCGGAATGCACATTTAAACCAATGCACAGGCTGAGTCATGTTGCAGCAGAAACGTGGACAAAAAGGTTCAAAAATCCAGTGTGTGTATTTAATACACAGGGTCTTGAAATCCACCAAGATTTACACAGTCTGAGTGCTGGAGCGAATCACAATGATCTGTCTTTAACTGTCAAAGCTGTTTCCAGTGAAATCAGCTTCCCTTCGTCCTTTTTATCTCCATATGGTTATCCTTCATATGATAACCATATGGAGATAAAATGATCAAATGATCATTTGATAGATTTATGAAAAATATAGTGGACTAGTAGAGCTGAGTGAACTGTTGTATAATCAGTAATGAAACATGCTGCTGATTAAATGTAACTTTGCTATAAAAAGCTCATCTCCTCTGATTTGTGTGTTTTTTCTTTTTCATCCCAATGAAGAGGAGTTTGTTCCCTTTTCCTCCCTCTGATCAGAGAGTTAATATTTCTGCTTGTGATAACAGCAGTGTTTTTGCTCCAGTGTTCTACAACCACACAGGAACAGTCACCATCAACTACTTCAGGTTAGTAACAATGTTAATTCGGAGAGAGTTATACTAAAATTAGTCTTTAAATTAGTGTGGAGACTGGGGGGGAAATGTAACTACCGTAAAAATGATATGAATCTTATTTATACCAATGATTTCTTCTGTTTTAGTGGCTTTTGTGAAAGTTTTGTATAGACCAAGATGATGGCGCATATAAACCGCGAGGCTCAGCGTCTCTCCAGATTTGTCAACCAATCCTATGCTTACACAGTTCACTTGTGTGAGTATAAACTACGACAGACAGTCAATTTTGGATATAGTTCTATTATTCTTATAACTGTCTCTGTTATTGTTATTTGCATTCTACTGCACATTCTACTGCACAGTACTACTACTTGCTACTAACTATTTTGCAATACTTATTATAGTACATGTGACACACACAGGGCTACTTGCCCTACCTTGCACACACACTTTATGTACACTTCATGTACATCTGTACATACTCAAAATGCCCCCCTCCCCCTTTAATTTAATTTGTGAAGTTACTGAATTTTGTGTAATTATTGTGTATAGTGTTTTGTCTACAACAAATGTACAGTGTTTTATGTTGGTTTGTACTCTGAGAGCTACAAACAGCCTTGCTTGTGTGTGGCAACATACTTGACGAATAAAAGCCCATTCTGATTCTGACTCTATAATCTGTGACATTTGGCTGTTGGTACCAGATAGGCTTGTTTCTTTGTAACTGTTGTATCTGTTAAAGTTTAAATTTGTAATACCTTCATAAATCTTACTTTAAATGTATTTTTGTTTATTAGTGGTGCTTGCAAAGCATTGGCTTATTTTTGTTCTTTTTCTCCTATGACTTTTCTTGCCCCCAAAATCCCATAGACTTAACATTTTGACGGATTCTAGCAAGAATTTGATTTGAAATTTAACACATTTAAAGAGGCTTGCAAGCTGTGTCAGAACATACCCCGCAAGAAAGTATAATTTGTACCCCTGGGGTGCAAGAGGTGCCCAGATTTTCCCCATTAACATAATGGTTACTTCCATAGGAACTTTGAAACTGAACCTACCTGTGGATCCTATTTTCGTAGAGACAAAGGTATTTCGCGTTTAGCATGATGATCATGAGCCACGCCTCTAGGAAGCATTTAGAGCTACCTAGCAACTCAAACCCTTGGAGGATTATCTTCACAACATATATCATAGAGAGATGGGGATTAGTTTATATCATTCATAGTCGACAGAAGCCTTTGAGGTCTTCATTGGCAAGTGCCAATCCACAGCAACAAAACAGAGTACCCTAGCATTTTGTAAGACATTTGTCTTAACATTGAAAAGACATGTCGGTTTTGGTTTTTGACCCATGCCAGCAAAGAGTGTTTCTAACATGCTCCACATGCTAGCAGGGAATACATGCTAATATCCGGTAGCTAAGAGCTACAACATGCTAATCATGTTATCATTATGCTAATAACATGCTTATCATGCTAACATCATTTTAGCAGCATACTAATCATATCATGCTAATCCTGTTCTCATCATGATAGCAACATGCTTAATCATATTAGCTTCATGCTCGCAACATGCTAATCATGTTAGCATCTTCAAGCAACATGCTAATCACATTGGAGTCATTCTAGCAATACACTAGCAACATGCTAATCATGTTAGCATCATGCTAGCTATATGGTATTGCACCTTCAAGATTTTTGCTGATATCTACTTGAAAATGACAAAGTATGACAATTCCTCTTTGAATCACATTCAGGACAAGTGGGTGAACATATAAGATTTAAATTCTGTTTCAAACCTTTGCATGTAGAGGGGCAGTGAAAGCTGCATTACAGCAGTCATCTACTTGAACTGTAAGATTTGTAAAGGAGCATAACAAGGAGTCCTCACATTGGTAAAGCACATGGCAGCTAGCAGGATTCTCTGAAACTCCAAGATTTCATTGACTGCCTTTAGCTTTGATTATGGTGCGCAGTGTGGTGGTGAATTTATGCGTGTAAAATGATTCCTCATGCCTCCAAAAACCTCTTTTTAACACTTTGAATCCTGGAATATGTTCCTGTTCCATCAGGGGGAAAAAAAAAAACATAGATGTGATAACCTGGTCATTCAGTATATTCAAAATGACTGATAGGATAAATGATGAATATGAAGACTCATCAAATAAGGTTATCGGTATGGAAAAGATAGGTTAAAAGTAATTACCCACAAATTCTTTACTCAAGTTAAATTGCTGTTTTGTTTCAGTGTGTCCAAGCTGTGGAGAATTTAAATACTTTATCGTATTACTTTAAACTTTAAACTAGGAGTTGTTTGTGACCTGCCCCTTTGATAGGATGTCATCTGCTTATAACTTCACTCAGAAAATGGAAAGAAAGAGCAGTAGGTCTTGTGTAGTCTACCACTCTCATCATACCTCTGGGCAGGTGAGGGTTAACAGTGGCAAAATGATGGTAGTGGGGTTTTAACCTGTGACCTTCTGACCCATAGTCCAAAGCCTTAACCACAGACCTCGCCCACTTCCTATAACACTTGCAATTTTTTTTTTACCCAAATAACCCTGAGACAACAAGAACAAATTGCTGAATTTTAATGTTGTAGCATGGGTGTCGGCATTGACAACGCAGGTTGAACCAGCTGCTAAACCTGGAGGGATTCACACCTGTGTATAATTACTGCCAGCCCGTCTTTGTGCCAGCAACCCAGCCCCCACCCCAACAGCTCTGTAATCCAGGTTGGCTTTTCTGAGGGGGATTAGTCCAAGTACTGGAGCAAGAGATATGTGACTGCCAACAGTTGTGCTTACTTAAGGTAAATAGTGAATGTACAACCCCTATTCCAAAAAAGTTGGAACAGTATGGAAATTGACAAAAACAAAAAGGAGTCATCTGTAAAGTCTCTTCTCCTTGCACTATATTGAAAAACACAACACATTATTTGATAATTTACGGTGTGAATATACTTGTTGAAAATATGCACGCATTTCAAATCTGGTATCTGGAACAACCTCCAAAAAGTTGGGACCGGGTCAATTTAAGACTACTAACAATGTGATGAATAAAAATGATAGATGTGACGAGAGCCCAATGCTGTTAAAAAGGTAAATCAAATATGTAATAGTCCATAAGGAGTTTATAAAAGCCTAGTCCTTTTAGATCAAAGGTGTGGCAAGGCCTGCCGATTTGTCAACGGATAGACTAGCAAATTATCCAACACCGTCAGGATAACTTTCCCTAATGTTAGTAGTACACAATATCAAATAATTCATAGAAACCCATCAAATCTGAATGTGTAAAGGGCAGAGCCGAAAACCACTTCTAAATATTCAGAAGTCTTAAGGAAGCCACACGTCAATACTGTCCAGCGATATTAAAGACCTCTCTGGGCTGTTTAATCTGACATGGACCGTGGCACACTGTCAATATTTTATTAGAGAAAAAGGTCCATTCAAGCTGTTATCAGTGCCAGGTCCAAAAGCCAGCACCAGTCATGGGTGTGTGCCAGTGCCGTGTCAGGGGTAAAATGCATATCTGTGAGATCACCATTAATTCAGAAACATTTTTTTTTAAAGCAACATACACTGCCATCCAAACAATCTTTTTCAGAGACATCCCTGTATTTTCCAGCAGGACAATGCTAAACTGCGTTCTACTTGGATTACACGTGCATTGCTGCTAAAAAGAGTAAAGTTTCTAGATTGGCCTGCTCCAGTTGAGTATATGTGGTGCTTTACGAAGTTCAAAATATGGCAATGAAGACCCTTTACAATAGTGCTGTTAAAGACCTGTGTAATGGAACAATAGGGGAAACTTACACAAGCTAAACCTGAGCAAATGGTATCATCAGTGCCCAAATGCTTAAATGGTATTATTAACAGAAATGGTGATGTTATTGTAGTATTGACAAATTACTACCTGTTTGCAACTCACAAAATCGTCAATATTCCATAACCTACATCACGTTTTCAAGTCTTAGCATTACCTTATCCTACATTTACATTTAGCAGATGCTCTATCCAGAGCGACTTATATTCTCATTATACATCTGAGCAGTTAAGGGCTAAGGGCCTTGCTCAAGGGCCCTACAGGGGCCCAACAGGGACACCTTGGTGGTCATGAGAATTGAACCTTCTGAACCATAGTCCAATACCTTAACGACTGAGCTATCAGTGACCCCTACCAAACACATAAATGTATTTTCTTTACCACAAGAACATACAAAGCTGTCTTGCAGTTTAGAAAAAAAAGTTAATTCCTTTGTCTCCTTTAGGCTGGTCTATTGTAATGCACTTTTCTCAAAAAACGTCTCTCTCCACTCAACTCCAATCTCAACTGGGAAGCTTACAATATTGGCCTCCTCCATCTCCCACGTCTGCATTTAAATCTGGACTAAAAACAGTTTACAAAAAACTTTAGTTAGCCTTAAAAAAAAAACAAGAATTTGACATTATTATTATTATTATTATTACTAATAATGCCATGGTTGATCTAGGGATCTGTTATCACTTTGGTAGTTGGAGCAGACCAAATCTACCTCTACTGCTGGGAAAGTTCACCTCCAATCACTACATCAGCATTTGGACAGGTTGATGTTAATCCAGTTTCTGCATCTACCCTTTAAGCATGGCTACTTGAGTCTACATGTCTTTATATTTTAAGCCAAACTAAAACTCAGTAATTCCCTCCATGCCTGTTAAACAGCTAGTATTCTCGTGCCCGTTATCCTTTTCTTCCTTTTTAACGGTTGACATCCAGCTTTAAGGTGCATTACTAACTCTCACTGGATCGGTAACACTCCTCCCAGGTGAAGGATCATGTTTGGCATTACTGCCACCTGTTGAACTAAACCGGAAATGCTGAAGAGTTTTGCGAGATCTTGCTACATTTGCCTCGGGTCCCTTTGGCCTATTTATTTCATAATGCGACTTTTCAGCAGAATGAGTCGTTCTGTCAATCAGCGCCAGTGGGTTGGACCTGCGCGC
>JAQMYJ010000040.1:30928529-30940176 GCA_030014305.1 Clarias laeviceps | reverse complement strand
CTAGTAAAATAAAATAAACTGTACAAATAAGGGCATGATAAAAATATTTAAAAGTGTAGAAAAAAAAAAAAAAAAAAATTTTGATTGTGTTAAGCTGCTTTGGGACAATGACAATTGTTAAAAGCGTTATAGAAATAAAAATTGAATTGAATTTGTAAAAAAAAAAATAATAATAATAATGTTATAAAACATTAATCATTTTCTTTTCACTTCACAATGTGGCACTTTGTGTTGAACTATCACATAAAGTCCCAATCAAATATATTTACGTGACAAAATATGGAAAAGTGGGTAAAAGGGGTGTAAATATTTTTGAAGGGCACTCTAGTGTCATGAGACAATAGAACATATACTAATAATATGATGGCACATTAAACTGAAATTAAATTTAATTTAATGAAACTGAAAAGAAGATGAGGGAGATCATGACCAGTAGATGGCGGTAATGCACCACAGTGGATGTCATCAACAAGAAGAAGAAGAATTTGACGGCCTGCGCGCGAATTTGGCACGGTTTCGTTTATATCAATTAATCAAAATCTGAGATATAATTATTGTTCTGTCCGAATCTGCAGGACTTTATGTTATAGAAGGAAAGCAGAAACATATGCAGGCAAGTTTAAAAAAAAAAAAAAAGCGCCATCGATAACTTTCATAATGATTGAGCCAAAACAGGAAGTGAAACAAAAACAAACGTTAAAAATAAAAAGTTTTTCTTTATTTTTTCTGATTGTTTTTTGTGATGTTGCTGTAGTTGTTTTTGTGATGTTGCTTTAGATTGTATGTAAGCATGTATTGTTAAATCTTACAAATTGTTTTCTTTTTTTTTTTTTTATCATTTGACTAATCTCCATTTTTTTTTTTTTTTAGACGATAAAATATTAAATGTTTTAATGGAGATTTAATTTTGACTGAAATGGGAAAGATTACTTGTAGACCAAAGACAAAAAAGAGACGATCAAACTCCATACAGAATGAAAGTGGCCAGCAAAAAGGTGAGATTTCTTTAATTACATTTAGAAAAAAAAATTCATCATAGCTATTAATAATAATAATAATAATAATATCATTATTATTAGGTGGAAGTGGTGCAGTTTTTTTAACCCTCGCTTTGTCTTCACATCCTGTTGTTTGTACTCCTCTTGCCTTAACCCTGTAAAATTTTCTAGTTCCTACTTGGAAAAATTCCTATGTGGAATATTTTTTCAAAAAATTATACTGAAACTAAACATTTCAATAGCAGCATATCCCTTACTGAAATTTGTGCAGAGTATGAGATTTCTTGTAACAGATCTTCCATGAAGAACAGCTAAAAGAAATCAGACATATCCATCATCCAACTGAGTTTACTCAGAATAATAAAAAAAAAAAAAACATAATCTAAGATCTTCCAGGTAGCTGATCGTCCTGGTTTCTGCAATGTTGTTATCCTTGCCGTTGCCGTGGTTTTCCCCGACACTGTTGCTATCACTGCTGTCGTCTGAATATGACGAATCACTGGTAGTCAAATTTTGGAAAAGTTGTCAGTCACTAGTCTCTTTATCATTTATGTACCACCATCATCCTGTAACACATCGTCCTTCTTTATTAAATCTTCTACTCGCCATTTTTGCGTACCACCAGGTAGGACATATGACCTCTGAACCGAACAGCAATGTCCCACCAAATTGGAAATACATCCTATGATCATGGCTGAACAGTTGCGGGGTCACCAAGTGTGACGTACAAGTGCAGCAAAATGTTAGATGTATCACTCAGTTCCCTCGGCTGTAAAATCTTTATCAAATTTCATAAGGGAAATGTTTTAAAGCACCGTGTCTTATTTCTACATGATTACATATAACACATAACATACTGTAGTGTACATTTCTATAACTGATATTTGAAGAAATATGCAATAGAAAAGTGATAGAAAGTGATGACATCATTTTATAGCTCAGCACTTGAGTTTAGTCATTTTGTCATTTAATAAAAGCCTGTAATCAAGGTTTGTGTTTCTGATCTTTTTTTGCAGCTGAGTTTAGTGCTTCAACCCCTTCCACTCCCTCCTCGCTGAGCCTTAACACTTTAGCCAGTGATGGAAGTCATGTTGTTTCTCCAGCACTTTGCCACAATAACATAGGACAGCTAACGATCAACTCCAAAGCTGGTAAGAATAACAATCATTTTAAATGAGGATCATTTTTAGTCTAATTACACATAATTACTGTTGGATTTCTATACAATTCTGCATGTTCACTATGACAGAGACTTTGGCTGACTTTGGATGAGGAATATTATGATCAGGGTTGTCACAATACTAGAATTTCAAACTCAATACTGATACCCAAGAAAATACTCCATACTTAATACCATTTTCAATACCATGGTAGAAAATGTCAAAATGAAGAGGCACAAATTTCCTTCAATAAAGATTAGAAAAATACAGTGTCATGATAAAGGGAAAGGTATTTGTCCTCCTCCTGTTTTTTTGTTTTTTTTACATGTTTTGGCATATTGAAATGAGAACTGAAATGATTCAGATCATCAAACAAATTTAATTACCCAAAGATATAGAGATCAGAGTAAATACAAAATGCATTTTGTAAATGATGATTCCATTTATTAAGGGAAAAAAGCTGTTCAAATCTGCCAGGCTGTATGTGAAAAAGTAATTGTCCCCTAAAACTAATAACTGGTTGTGCCACGCTTAGCAGCAACACCTGCACTCTAGCGTTTGCGATAACGCTATGAGTCTTTCATACTGTTGTGGAGGAATTTTGGCCCCCATTTTTCTGGATTGTTTTAATTAAGCCACATTACAGGGTTTGCAAGCATGAACAGCTGGATTTAGGTTCTAACTTTGACTAGACTAGGTGTCTGGTAAAGCGCAGAATTCATGGTTTCATCAATTATGGCTTCCAGTCTTCCAGGTCCTGAAGCTGCAGAGCCCCAGAACATCACACTACCACCACCATGTTTCACTGTTGGTGCAATGTTCTTTTTATGAAACACACCTTTTAAAAATGTTTAACTTTTGTCTCTTCAGTCCACAGAATATTTTTGCCCAAAGGTCTTGGTGATAATCAAGATGTGTTTTGGCAAATGTGAGACGAGCCTTTGTGTTCTTTTTGGAACTTTGGAATCTTTTTGTGTTCGCCATGGAACTCTCCCATGGATGCCATTTTTCTTTTTTATTGTTGAATCATGGTTACATGTTAGTCTGTTCTTGAATTTCTTTAGATGGTGGAATGATGTGTTGCTTTTTTAGATCATTTAGGACTCTTCACTTTGCCAGACAGGTTCCATTAAAGTGCCTTCTTGATTCAACAGGTCTGGCAGTAATCAGGCCTGGGTAGTTAAATTTAACACAGTTTTCGAAAAAAAAAAAAAAGTTAATCACAGTTCATTTATGATTTAACAATTTGGGAGTTACAGTTACTTTATCACTGCACTGTACAGTTAAACCTTGGATTGTGAGCGTAATTTGTTCTGGAAGTTTGCTCGTATATCAAAACACTCATAAATCAAAGCAAATTTCCCCCATAAGAAATAATGAAAACTCAGATTATTCGTTCCACAACATAAAAATATTTAGGTTATTTTATTATGCAAAATAAAAAAAAGACAAGTTAACCTGCACTTTACCTTTGACAAGAATCATGACTGGTGTAAAACGAGAGAAGAAGCAGGAGCAGGGGGCCTACTGTGTAGGACAACTTTCACACACACGCACACAACAGATTCATCTCCCGCACTGCTACAGCCTTTTAAACCTTTTTCTTCCCAGAGGACGTTGTTGCAGTATAGTTACTAAGGAACTGTCACTACACTTGGACACAAAATATAAAAATGCTTTACACATGCACAAACATGTGGTCACAGTGTTATAGTAAACAACACACGTGCGCACGGATGTTGACTATACGAGTGACGATTGGGAGACGATTACCCATAATTCCACAGTGCGAGAGAGAAAAGAACCATTGGCTCAGTTTTAATCACGTGATGCTCGGAAGACAAAGCGCATGCGTACTACAGTACTCGTATATCAATATCTCGCTCGTTGATTAAGTTACAATTTATTTTTAAATTTTGCTTGTCTTACAAAATGCTCGCAGACAGAGTTACTCGCAATCCATAGTTCCACTGTATATTGGTAGGTGATAAATGTAAAAATATATATGTTTTATGACATAATATTCCAATTACACATTTGCAGTGTTCAAACGAGACAACAGGAAGAGAACTCATGAATCTCAGGCTCAGGTAAAATGGTAAACTTTTAAAAAGCATAAAGAAGATAATTTAATGAAAATATGCAGAATAACTTACAGACCATTTTGTTTCTGGAAAAAACAGGATGAGTTTTCTGACATTGATGCCTCCGGAAAAATGTGAGTGTGTATATATAAAGTATACATGAAGAACATAAGAACATTAGATTTCAGTGCATATTTTATGTCTAATATTCTGGATGTCCCATGACCCTCTGACTGAGAGCTGTTGTGTTAGAGTGAAAGTCGTCCAGTCCAGTCCAGTCGTCTTTTCTAAAACCGTGTCTGGACCTGGACAACGATTACTAGATTGCTTTCAGAATTAGTTGGAAAGATGGTTATTTCTAAAAGTTCTGTGTAGATTTTTTTCTGTACTGTGAAATGTAGATTTTAAAATCAAGTCATATTTAAAAAATTTGAGACTTGTTTTTTTCTGTTCTAATATTTCAAGACCTCCAAAACAATTCAAGAAGTCAAGGAGAAGTCGATGTTCTATCACTGGACGTTCCCCCACCCCCTTCAGCGGAGCACGTGTTATCATGGGTGAGATCACTGGCGCTCTGGTCACCTCTGAGTATCACTGCAGTGAATGCAGCTTCAAAATTCCTTCATGGTCACCTCTGAGCTTTGATGTTAAGTGCCCCAGCTGCAAGACAAGCTGGAAGTGTAGTAAAGTCCCCTGTACCTGCAAAGCTAAAATAACCCTGGAGCTGTCAAGTGGACAGACGCAGAGGGTCACACTGGAGGATGCGCTGCTGCGCTCCATCGTTAGCTTTGAACCACAGGGATACTGCAACACGGATATGATTGAGAAGCAGGTTCTAAAGGTTGGGAGTGTGAGAGTGGTGTTTAATGATGGAGTTGTGAAGAATATAATGAAGTCCCATGTCTCCCTCTGATATGCTGGACGTCTTTCCGCCAGATTCTGATTAGAAATTCTGGACCTTTTGTTAGTATTTACTGTATGTTTAGTTCACACCACTATGGTTGGAAGATGTTCTTGGTTGGAAAATATTTTTCATACTTGTCTACAACACCACCTTGAATAATTGCCTATGCTGACTTTATAGTGGTGATACCATTAACTATTAGTAATATATATGTATGTCAGTGTTTATATGCATTTAGAGCCTGAACATACATTTCAGTTTGAACTACAGTACTATGGTTGCATCAGTCTGTCAGACACTGGTGCTAGATTTAATACCGCTTTATACAACAACAACAGCAAAAACCCTCTTAAGTTCTAAGTACAGTATGTCTAAAATCTAAATATTAGTTTTGATGTTTATTCTTAACTTTAGGAAACTGAAGTCCAGGGCTCTGTTTGAAGCAGAGTTGTTTTCTGTGTATATATTTACTTGTTTGTCTACTTTTGTGGGGTACGATAAGGGCAATATTCAGCTCTAGGAAAAAAATAAGAGAGCACTGCAAGAGGAAGATCAGATTACCATCCCGTAAAGCTGAGCTGCTTTTGATTTTTTGCATAAAGTCTGGTATAAAGTTCCCCAACAGCAATGTGAAAACTGGTGGAGAAACAAAACACATGAAAGCTGTAACTGCAAACTGGGGTTATTATTCTACCAAATATTTACCCAAAGTATTAACACAATTTGTTTACAAATTATTTGCATTTTGTTTTAATTATTAATTATTAGTTTAATTAGTTTAATTGAGTTATTAAAGCTCTGCAAATACTGCATGATCTTGGGTTATTTTGATGTGTTGTGATGATGTCATTTCATTTAAATATACACTCTAAATAACAATAGTTATATTTTAAATTTAGGAGAAATATTGTCAGCAGTTCACAAACAAATTAACAAAACTGTTCATCTCACCAACACATGAACCTGTAAGAAATTTTGCAATGCTCTTATTTACTGTACAAATAATTTTTTAATGTACAAAGTAATTTTTTTCCTGAACTGTTTTGAAGGATAAAATGCTGCCACTGAATGATGTACTTATGCTTTTATTATTTTATTATGTTATAATCTGGCTGTCTGTTCTTTTCACTTCAGGGGTGGGAGTCGTACATAAATCCTATTCTTGAGTAAAAGTAGACGTGGCCTAGGGCAAATATTACTCAAGTAAAAGTCCTCAATTTTCACATGTACTCGATTAAAGATACAAAAATGTACTCATCTTTAATTGTAAGTTTTAAGTTTAAGTTTTTTTGTTTTCATGTGTTTTTTTGTATGTTTGTGTGTTTTTCAAATTATTTTTGTTTTAATGTTATATTTTGTCAAATAATATACCAATGTCTTGATTTTTTTACAGTGGGCAATTAAACCAATAATTAAACCAAATATAGTGTTTCAATATACAGTGGGATCTTGAAATGTAAGTGTTTTGCAAGACGAGCAAAACCTTTTTAATAAATTTAAACTCGTTAAAAGAGTGAGGTGGACTAGTGTATGTGTGTGTGTGTGTGTGTGTGTGTGTCATCCTACACAGTAGACCCTCCTCCTCCTCCTTCTCTCCTCTTTCTGGTCTCAATCACTACATCTACTATTGTTTTCAAAGATAAGGTGCAGATTGATTTTTTTTATTTTTACTTTATATTTTATATTAATTGTTTTTATATGAATATTTTTTGGGTTATGGAATGAATATATAATACTAATGTATGCCACACTTTTCGGATTGTTATTTGTGGAAAACCATGTATATTTGTTTAAGTTAAATTTCTTCTACAGAACCTCAATCCTCAGTAATCTTAAAAACTTAAAAATAATAAATAAAAAAAAATTGGAGAAGGAAAAAATCCATAACATGGAAAAAAAAAAAAATTAGGGCTGAACCTAATGATTTTTTTATTTTTATCGATTGATCTATTTTTCCCTCTTAAATAGCAGATTGGCCTAACGGTTATTCTTCATGGTTAATCTGGCCATACATTCCTGGTTGAATGATTAATATTATATTAACTTGCTAGTAAATTATGACCATAGTTTTTCGAGCTTAGCATGAGACCCACAAAGTCAAATCACTTACATCTTACTGTATAAATCTCTATTATATAATTAGCATTTCTTTCAGAAAGTCTCATAAATGTATCACTCATTTTGACCTAAAAACATTCGTGAGCTCAGCTGAGTCTTATATGAAAACAGACTAGATCTCAGCACAAACTGAATGTCTTTATATTTAAGACCAAGCTGAAAGTGAAAGTGAAATAAATAATGTTGGTGTATTACTGCCACCTGCTGGACTGAATCGGTAACGCGGATATTTGCGGTCAAGAATCCGGCAGACAGGTTTGGATGAATTACTGCCACCTGCTGGACTGAATGGGTAATATTAAAGGGTGAAATGTTGTGAGACAACAATAAAATAATAAATTTTAGGTTAAACATTTCCCCCAAAGTTTTTTTTTTTTACCCATTTCCCATTAGGAAATTTTTATTCTTGCGATTTAAAAAAAAATGTTGTTAAAGTAATACCATCCTCAGACATCATGCTGTTTTTTTTTATTTTATTACTGTATTTATATATTAAGTGGTATCAGCATAAGGTGTGTAAAGTTTTGTGTAACGAGCGCTATATTTTCATTGCTGTCCTGGTGGTTTGATGTAAAACCAGCCGCCAATGCACTCAAATACAGACTGCAAACTCCATGCACACAGAGACGGGAATCGAGCCTGGCTGGGAACTGAACCCGACCCCTCGAGGTGCAAGGCGACAATGGCGAGATATGAGACATGTCAAAGTAAATATAATAATGAAAAATATATTTGAGCATTTACTCTTTTTCTGTATTTTAGCAGTTGTTTATTGGTTTAAGAATCTTTAAACTTAATGCAAACCCATAGGAATGAAACTGAAACAAATAAATGACTTATATAAACACACACACACACACACACACACACACCCGAGGTGGTTTGTAGCCCACTGCTGTTGTTCCTGTGAACATTCAGTGAGTGAAATGCCTGATCTATGGAAATAGACTGATATCTTGTCACCAACTTGTGGAAGAGATGCACTGGTGACACATAAGGGTTATTCTGCCTTTGACACCCCTCATATAATTAACAATTGTATTAATTATGTTATAAATGCTTGGTGTAATTTCTTCTCTTGTCCTGCAAGATTAAATCAACTATTATAATGAACTCCAGAATGGCGTAAATAAACATAACCCATATTTGAACCCGGACCCATGCAGATGTGAGAGCACACATGTGCTAATCACTGGGCCACCATGCATCACCTCATCAGGACTTTGTTAAAGGAGAATGATCAGAAAGTACCTCATGGTGATTTATTGTATAGTGACACAAATGCTTTTGTCACATGGGTTCGTATCGCCCTGCCCACTTCTCTCTGAACACACACCTGATCCAGAGCAGAACCTGATTTTCAAGCTTTTTGATGAGCTGATCAGGTGTGTTTGAAGGGTAAGAAAACTTTGAAGTGATTTCAGTATAGACAAACACCAGATACTGTAAATCAAGGAGCAGTAGAATAAAGATAATGAATGAATGAGCCCCAACACCATCCAGGACCTGATTAACACTTTACATAATGTATCATATAAAAGCAATACAAGAACCTGGGAATTGACTACTGCGTCTTGGGAACATAGGGCTCGGAGGATGAAAGTTTACAGGGTCATTGGTATATGGACACTTAAAAATATAGAGATTTGAAAACATATTGAAATTTTTTTATATTTAAAAAAAAAATTATATTATTTGAAATAATTGAATTGAAGTAATTGAAATAATTCCCATTTTGGGTTATTACAGTGGTGGTCAATTATCATTCTTTATCTCCTTATCATTAAGCATACAAAATTCAAAGACAAACAGTAAACAAATTATTTTTGTAAATATAATAAATATACATACACAGACCCATTACTTCAGATTTTAATTGATTTTCTAAAAACACAGCCTATTAATGTCAAGGTAAAACCATCACTTAAACAGAATAATAGTGTGTAAATATCATAAAATATACACAGAATACACATCTTTATCATGATAAATAAATTACTATAAATTAAAATAAAAATAAAATAAATTATAAAATAAATTACTTCTTTAATTGCATTATCTTATATTTAAAGGAATAAACCTGATAGAACACTCATGTATTATAATAATAAACTTAGAAGCTGAGAAATCTGAAGTGCAACATGTACAATACAGTACATAAACTTCAAAAAAAAAATGTACAGGTGGGCGGAGCTTGCCGCAGAAGTCCACCTCCAAAACAAACACTTTAGGCATTTTTTGGGTGGAGGAGGTTAATAAAGACAACTAGTGCACTCAGATCTTCATATCTGCTCTGAGGATGTCCAGATTCTGTCCCAGGATGCATCTTTCTGGAGTGATTCCTCTACTTTTATTGCTTTTACCAAACATCACGGCTCACAGTATCTCCAGAGAGAGGTAAGAACCTTCAATAGTTTTATAATATTTACTAATATTATAATATAATACATAATTTTCACATTTATAGAAGGATTTATATTGCTTTTAATGCGTTTCATTCAGCCTGTACGAATAGCTTTAATGGGATCCTAAGATGGTTCTCTCAGGGACACTGATGGAATGATTTATTTAATATTTAATTATTATATTGCACAATACGAAAGAGAAACAATACGATAGAGAAAATGTTACTTATCTTATGCTATAATTGTTGTGTAGTTTCCATGCATTTACAAAAAATGTAACATGATGTCATGTCTATCACATGTTTGCTTAAACAGAAATAGTATGTGTTTATTTGATTTATTTTGTTGTTGTATTTGTTCACATTTCATTTAATTATTATTTTATCAGAAGTAGTTATGTACCTCTTTCTTTGTGATTTTTTATTTAAGATAATCAAACGCTATAGTTGAATCCACCTTGAACGATTGTTGTGTAACCCGCTAAGCCGTCAAACACAAGAATTAAAAGTGATTCCGGAGTTGATCCCCGTCCCCCCTGTAGTTGGCTAATGGCTTCAAGTTTAAAGCAGAAGTTGATGTGCAAATTCCCAGATAACTCGACACACATGCAGGGACACAGAACCTCTTCTTACATTTCTTACAATCGTTTCTTATTTTTTCAAATACAATTGACAAATTAATTTATGTAAAAAAATGATATGTTTTAATATTATATACACATATATAAATTGTCAGAACCACACAATCACCGAATTGCTGTTGTTGGGCCCCTGAGCAAGGCCCTTAACGCTCATCGGCTTAGATGTACAATGAGATAAAAATGTAAGATGTCTGGATAAGGGCGTCGGCCAAATGCCATAAATGTAAATGGCATTTAGTAACCAGTGTAAGGATAAATGTAGTAACCAGTGTAAGGATCTATCCAATGATGGGAACTTCGAAGCACTTTAGGGCAGTGGTGGCTCAGTTGGTTACGCCTGTGAGTTATTGACCGGAAGGTTGTGGGTTCAAGCCCCAATGTTGGCACTGTTGAGAGAAAGCTTTTAACCCTATCTGCTCCAGTGGTGCTGTAACCTGGTTGACCCTGCGCTCTGACTACAGCTTCCTAACTGGGATATATGAGAAAATCATTTCACTGTCCTGTAAAGTACATGTGACAAATTATTATTATTAATTACAAATGACGTGCTTTGTTAAACTTCTTTTAAAACCACTTAAAACCTATTATTTGTCCACATTATGTTTATTTTGACCAGTACAATTGTTTGTATCTTTTACTCCTACACTATAGGGCTTGTGCACTGACAAATATAAAAAGAGGTTGGAGATATAGTTTTATTGTTACAAGATAAAAAAGGAAACTGTCAGGATCAATAACCCACACTGTTTTATTAAGTAGACAATAAAATTCATTTTGCTTTCCTATTTTTCTGTCCCCATTCAGCATTTACCTTCTGACTGTAACCTCCCAGGCTGAAGGGGGCACCAGGGAGACATTATGTGTCACGGTCGAACCCCGTGGCCTCGTGGCACTGGAGGTGACCCTGGAGGATGACCAAGAGAACATCACCCTTTTGACGGAATCATCTATAGTACAAGAATACTACAAATGTGTCCCATTTCAGGTCAGACTCCTAATCATACCATCATCACAAAATCATTATATTCATTATAAATTAGCTCCGCCCCCACATGGATTACAACTCATTTATTTCTCTTTAAAAACAACCTCATATGAGATTATAAAATATTTTGATGATGTTGAAACATGATCAAGTTTTTCATTGCAGGTACAGTTCATCTCAAAGACAACATAATACACACTATCCATCTATCTATCTATCTATCTATCTATCTATCTATCTATCTATCCATCCATCTATCTATCTATCTATCTATCCATCTATCTATCTATCTATCTATCTATCTATCTATCTATCTATCCATCTATCTATCTATCTATCTATCTATCTATCTA
>JAQMYJ010000040.1:30906085-30919487 GCA_030014305.1 Clarias laeviceps | reverse complement strand
AGACTTGTTCGTTTTCCAAGTCAAAATTTATTAAAAATCTTTGCTCGTCTTGCGGACACTCGTAAACCGCGTTACTCGCAATCCAAGGTTTCACTGTATTGCCCTTGTTATGAGGATTTGAAAGGGATTTCTTACACAGACTCGTGCCTTATTCATTCACAATATATTTTTTCAGTTAAACCTATTCTTTAGTCACTGGTGCATTTTTATCTTATGCAATTTTTACATATTTTACATTTATTATGGACTATCATTCAATCAAAACTATCACCCCATTGTGTGTGTGTTTGTGTGTATTCTTGTTTAAGAACACTGACTCTTATTATGTATTGAAGCTGGTTCAGTTTTAAACGACTCATTCCTCTGAGCTGTGCTACACTGTGTGCCTGTAGGTGATGTCCAGAGGACATTTGGTCCAGCAAGGACGTCTAAGGGTGCCCTTCAACCCGGGTCAAGGTCTGTAAGACATTTAGAAGTTCTGTAGAAGTGCTTTACTTCCATGCAACTTCAAAACTTGATCTGTTTTATAACAGAGATCAAGGGCAATGTGATGTTGTCACTGAAGGACCTGGACAAGTTGACTCCGATGGCGCAGGTGGTCGTGTACACGCTTCTTTCCAGCGGTGAGGCCGTGGCAGACAGCATGAACTTTCCCGTGCAGCCGTGTTTGAATAACAAGGTCAGAAATTCAGCCATGTTGCAAATGATAATTTTTATTATCTTTTTTGTATTTTGTCAATTTGTCTTCAACGTCACATTGGGGGCTGATACATTTTGACTATTTATCTGTTTTGTAACAGAGATCAACAGCAGACAGTTTCTCATTGTACGCATCATCTATACCGCTTTATCCTGTATACAGGGTCACTGGGGTCCTGGAGTCTATCCCAGGGGACTTAGGGCACAAGGCAGAGTACACCCTGGGCAGGGTGCCAATCCATTATAGGGCACACACATACACACACACTATGGGCAATTTGGGAACACCAATTAGCCTAATCTGCATGTCTTTGGGCTGTGGGAGGAAATCGGAGTATCCGGAAAAAAATGACCAAGCACAGGGAGAACATGCAAACTCCATGCACACAGACCCAAAGGCAGGAATCAAACCTGGACCCTGGATGTTCAAGCCGACAGTGCTACCCACTAAGCCACCGTGCCGCCCCGCAGACAGTTTCTATCACAAAAATTCAGTCAGGTTGTATTGTTACGGACCTCAAAAAATTTTTGCAAATGCTTTTTATTCTGGAGGTCTAACAAATTACATCATTTGAAGATTCCTATTTGCATAATAACCGTTTGAAGAGTTAAATTGCTCTATTGGCTCAATATAATTTGCGTGCATTGCATTTACAGCATTTGGCAGACGCCGTTACCCAGAGCAACTTACATTTTTATCTTATTATACCTCTGAGCAGTTGAGGGTGAAGGGTCTTGCTCAAGGGCCCAACAGTGGCAATATGGGGGTTGTGGGGTTTGAATCTAGGACCTTCTCTAAACCATAACCCAATGCCTTAACTGCTGAGCTCCATCTTTAACTTTGTTTAGGAAATATTCCTCTGGTCAAAACCATTCAGGTTTAGATTTTGAACAACTCATTCAGTGTAGCTTTTCCATTATTCTCGGACCGGATTTCTAAGTTTTTGTCTTTATCCATATTGATCTAAACCCTGATCAGTTTCTCACTCCCTGTTGATGAAACATCAAATGACATGCTACCACAGCCATGCTTCACACCAAATCCAGCACGCAGATATTATCCATACCTTTTGTTTTCCTGGACCAGCCTTGACTCTGTTATTATATAACATTTAACCAGACAATGCCTAACTAATTAATTAATTAATTACATATTTGATTAATTAATTAATCAAGCAATTCAGAAACATGTTCTTCTTGATCTAACCAGAGATTTTGCTTTATTCTATTAATTGTTTAATTGAGTAATTAATCAAATCAGTTTGTTTGTTTGCATAATGGTTTTTCAGGTGTCTCTGAATTTCTCATCTTCTTCTGAGCTTCCTGGTGGTAAGACCTCACTGACCCTGAAAGCCGCTCCAGGCTCGCTGTGTTCAGTGAGAGCCATCGATCAGAGTCTGCTGCTGCTACAACCGGAGAATCAACTCACCATCCAATCTGTGAGTTCAAACCTACTGTACAAAATGTTTATTGTTCCAGTAATTCATCATGTTTATGAACGTGGAATAGGGAGGGGCTGTACGTTCAACACTCAGGAATGTTACAGATTAGGGTTAAAACTAACAAAACACTGGAAAAAAACTTTCAATCCGAAGACAACAATGTCTTCAGATCGTATAGACAGATGTTAAATATGTGAAGGTATCTTTTTAAAGATTCAATTTTGTTTCATTTAAATGCCATTCGGAAGCTTCTAAATGTTTTATTTAATATATGCCCTGTTGGAATTGTTAGTAGTAATATTAATAGTAATAGTAATAGTAACATTATTATTAGTAGGTATTTGGACTATACAAAGTCTTGGACATTACAAAGCCACCAACATCACAAATAATAATGAATAACATCACGCCATTATTCCAGGTGTTTAATATGCTACCTGTCCAGATGTTATCCGGATATCCCTACAGCATCTATGATGAGGACTCTGACCCATGCTCTGGTAGCCAACCTACACTTTTTAGTCAACGAAAATTCTTCATCGATTATTTTCCTTACTCTGGAACAGCCGACGTCTACAACGTCTTTAAAGTAAGACTCTTCTTAGAAAGAATAAACTGTGATGCCACTGGGTCTCCTATCCTTCATGATTAGACATGTAATCCTACTCAGCTATACATCACGTTATATTATACCAAAGCATTGTGGAATTCTGGACTCTGCCAACATTAAATCAAACTTCTGTTTCACCTCATCATCCTGCTGTTGATTAGTTCCTGATGATGCATAACATTTTTATTACTCACTGTAAGTTTATGAGGCAGATACAGAACAGGCTGTATTATTCTGTTTTTCCTTGAACACTTTTACTGAAAAATGCAATCCTACAGTAATATTTTTAACATGTGCGTATTTTGTATATTTTGTGTTTCCTCTCAGGATGTCGGAATCAAGATCCTGACCAACGCTGATATCAAAAACATTTCTGCATGCTCTACTGGTTTCGGGCGTAAGTAGGCCACTTCTAATTTTTATTTTATAGTAGTTTTTTTTAATCTTTATATTGTTATATAGCCTGGAATTTATTTTTCCATGCACAGCTATTGGTATCATTCAACCGCTTCTCTTAGCCCAAAAGTCTCCTTCAACTCCCAGCCTTCCAAATACACCAGTTGCCACCGTCCGCAGATATTTCCCAGAGACATGGATTTTTGATCTCGTTTCAGTAGGGTATGTACTCCTTGGTGTTTTTATGTGGATTTTTTAAAAACTTTTTCACAGTCTCTGTTATTGGGTCAGTGTTATTTTCTTTGCAGTCCGTCAGGAGTGAATCTTGGAAGATCTTCAGAATCTGGTGCAGAAATATCTGCTACAGTCCCAGACTCCATCACTACGTGGCAGGCTGATGCGTTTTGTACGTCACCTGACGGGTTCGGAGTCGCCCCGAGTGCTGAGCTCATTGGCTTCCAGCCTTTCTTTGTGAGCCTCACCATGCCGAGCTCCGTCATCCGGGGAGAAGTGTTCACACTCAAGGCCACCGTCTTCAACTACCTCCAAAGCTGTATGATGGTGAGCTGAAACAACCAATTACTGAGCTCTATTATATTCATATTATATCAACTTACCACCAACAATTATTCCCATCACCCAATCATTGAGCACCTTTATTCTCATCATGCAATCACATTGCTAATAAGTGTTTAGTAAAGGGAAAAGCCTTTATTCTTCTGTTTTGAAGGTTTTAGGTACATGACCAGATGTTTGGTCATGTATTTGGAATTGTTCATGTATTTGGAATTATTTATGATGGAAGAGAGAAGGAGGTCTTGTGAAGTCTGATTACAGCTGGTGGAATTAGTGAAAAAAAATTTCATGTTTCATGTAATATGTTTTGCATTTCAAATAATCATCTGTGAAAATTCAGCTTGTTCATGAATAAAGATCAACTGATGGAAAAGTTGGCAGTTTTCAGGGAACCCTTAATGGAACTTAATGGGATGAAAAATCTGTCTATTCAAGGTGGAGGTGATTTTGGCTCCATCGAAGCAATTCTCAGTGCAAAAGTGTAACAAATGTTACTACACAAGCTGCCTGTGTGCTGACCAGAGCTGGACCTTCTCCTGGACCATCAAACCATTAGTTCTGGGTACGACTTCAACTTGACATTTCTTGTATCAAAAGGAGTATAAATTATATAAGCTTCTGCTCTTTTCCACAGCTGCCTCTGCTGTTTTACAAAAAGACTGTTGAAATCATATTTAAAAAAAAAATGTTTATGTCTCCTGGTACGGTTGATGTTTTAGAGTTCTCCATGGAACTACATACTGTATTAAAACAGAAATAGGCTATAGATATACTTTTAAATATTGTAGTTGAAGCCTATTTATTAATACACATTTTTTATTAAATAGATAAACCATTCTATATTCAATCATTTTCATTAAATTGCTCACAATGTACACTGCAGGATAAAACAAGGACAAATAAAACAAATTCTCTTTAATCTTCAAGTCCAAAGAGTTGAGTTTTAAGCATCAATATGAAGTGTCGTGCTGTGTGTTATAGGGGAGGTGACCATCAACGTGACGGCGGCGGCTGTGAACGGGAAAGCATGTGGGAAACGTGCGATAACTGTACCAAAGAAGGGACGCAGTGACACGATCATTAAGACACTGCTAGTGAAGGTGATCACATTGTTATTTCTAACAATATGCTCAGACAATATGCTCTGCTCAGACATTTCCCAGACAGAAACTGCCAACAGGAAACGTAAAGATTTACTTATTATGAAGTTGCCAGTTAATGAATCCATTGTAATTATTGGAATATGTTTTGATACAGCACTGGAACCGATGCAGCAATTATGATAATATTTCTGTTTTTATTTTTCAGCCAGAAGGAACCACGCGGTATGGAAGCAACAATGAGCTTCTCTGCCCATCAGGTTAGATACAGTATAGCTTTCATTCATTCATTCATTTTTTAATAGCATATAAAATAATAATATAATAAAAATATAATCAGCGTTACACAACAGTTAGTTCTGAGAAGAACAATCTGATTGGATGAAACACATTCCATGAGTGGTGGCAATAGACACAACAGCACTGGGGCGTCAATGTCAAATTTATTTATTAACACAACACAGTTGACAAAAAGTGCTGTACAATCCTAAAACAGTTGCAGACACAATACCAGACTATAAAAACAATAATAATAATAATAATAATAATAAAAGTAATAATAATTTGGAATAAAATCCAAATAGAGCCGTCTGTCAAAACCCACATTCAATACTACGCACTTTCAGCAAGAACACACATCTGATAACGTTATGTCGTCTTAAACATGCTGTCTCAGCAGTAATCGCTTCTAAGTCGTTCCGAATCACCTCTCAACCGTCCATGTTATTCTGTTCATGACTAATTAGAGCTACAAAGCTAACTAGCTGTTACCATGAGGCTGAATCTCAAATGACCCTTGAACAAGAGCACTACAGTACTTGGTAGCGCACTAGCTTTCCATTTAACACTATTTGGGATTCAACCCATTCTGCGGAATCCAGATGTTTCACTAATATTCTAAGTCAGAAAGAGCGGATATTTAACATACCTGTAGATCTTGTCAGTTTCTCCAGCACGTCCACCACCTTCTCACTCTTTGGCTACATACTGTAGTACCGGTAAGAATTTAAAACTACTTTCGCCCCTGTTAATTACACTGTTAACGTTTAGTCGCCAGCTTCGCCAGTCGTGGTTAGTCAGTTCCGGCAGAGGGGGAAGGATATGTGTGGGCGGAGCAAAATAACTGGTTAAATAAATAAACAAATGATAATAAAGGTGGTAAGTGAAACTGTTGTATAAAAGCAATATGACACTCAAGGTCATGCCGTTATACTGAATATCAGGACGGCTGTGATACCTTCAGTACTCGGGCTGCGCCCTCGTGGCTACAGTCGCATCACGGCTGTGCTGATATTCAGTATAACAGCACGGCCAGTTTTACTTGTGTTTTATTCACTGATAAAACAGTTAATATAAACTAAAAGATACTGTAAAAATGCAATAAATGAAACATCAAAACGATCTTAATACAGATGTTATACGTTGGAGTGCAGAAGCAGGAAAGCAAGTTGTATCTCTTGGAACAGGTTTTATAGCCTTTGCTAGAGCAAAAGTCCTGAATTCCAGTCTTGGCCTGTTAGTCTAGTATAGCTTATGATTTTGCTGTTTTAAAAAGCCTGAACTGTGTGGAATTATGGATCAGTGCTCAGAATGAAGCGGCCAAATGGCCAAATGCATAGAGGTACATCACATTTATCAAAAACACTAGACATGATGCAATATACAACATACAGCTGATGTCTTGTTCAGGGATCCAGTTTGTGCTTCTTACTTTGTCCCACGTGTTCTCCTTGTTTCTTCTCTGTTAGACAGTGCAGTTACGTTGCCAGTCTCACTAAACCTGCCTCAGATAATCGTGGACGGTTCAGCCACGGCTTCCTTCTCTGTACTGGGTGAGTCGAGGCTTCATTCCTATTTTATCAGTTGTTCTGAGTTTTGTAAATATTTTGTTTTTAAACAAGTGTATAACGTATATACAGGCAAGTACTGTGTTGTGTTGATATTCTGATAGATGTAAGATAAAAAAAACACCTGGAAACATCAAAAATAAGAGGGATGTTCAAGTCAAACTGGGACTTGTGATGAAATTTCTGGTGAATAGAATCGTAGACACGATTTACATGTACAGAAGACTTCAAGCGCAGTGCGGTGATGAGATATTTAACTGCAGTAAAACAGGTGAACGTTGTGTAAACGCTTTTAAAGAAAATAACTTGTAGCCAACTTGTGGAAGAGACTCATCTGTCTGTGTGAACTGTACACACAATCGATCACCAACAACACTTGGACATTACAGGAACTCAGCTGGGAGTTCTCGCCACCTACCCTGTACAGTCCTGACTTCACTCCAAGCCATTTCCACATGTTTGGGGCATTAAAGGAGTTCCTGGGAGGCCAGTGTTTCAGACGTGATGTGGGCAGTTCGATCATGGCTCCAGTGTCTTAAGAAAACTACCAAGCACTAGTGAAACACTGGGATTAGTCAAGCAGTGGATTATATAGAGAAATAACTGGAGTTTTTACACTTGGAACTTTGTTCTGTTATTCTGCACAATCAAAAGTCCTGCTTTGACTCGAACTGTACACAACTGATCGGGCTGTACACAATACAGTATGTTATCATCAATCACTTAGACTTTTCACTCCAAACGCAAGACTGAACCTTCGTTAAAAAATCTAATTCGAGACAAACCAAAGAACCCCTGACCTTTTTGTTCCCCCAAAAAGTGCATGACAGATAGTTTGTGCTCTTTTGTAAGTAAAATCGTCAGCGTTTCGTTGCAGGAGATCTAATGGGCCGAGCCCTACAGAACCTGGCGAGTCTCCTGGCCATGCCGTACGGCTGTGGAGAGCAGAACATGATGCTCTTCGCCCCTGACATCTTCATCCTGGAGTACCTGGAGAGCACCGACCAGCTCACAGCGGCCATCAGGAGCACAGTCGAGAACTACCTCGTGAGCGGTGAGGACTCTTTACAGGGCAGGACATGGAAAATAAGGCAGTTTATCAGTGTAGTTGAAATAAGTGCAAAAGCCTCAGCTGTTTAAGAGTGAAGAAATAATGTGGCCTGTTGTCGGGGTGTGAATCAATAATATGGTGTGTGAAAGTATTGTAGTGTTTTATTGTTGTTTATTAAAATGATTTAGTATGTGCCATATTACAAGCATATAATAAGTCCATCATTCATGAAGCTTTAAGTCTTAATATTCCTAGGGATTTAGTGACTTGGTAGAGATTTAACTAGTAGTAGAATTTGCAATAATTAATTTGGGTTACAATTGTGTGTGTGTGTGTGTGTGTGTTTCTTCTCCTGCACAGGGTATCAGAGAGAGCTGACCTACAAACACTCTGATGGATCGTACAGTGCGTTTGGGATGAGCGATGCTTCAGGAAACACATGGTGAGTCGGATAGAAAATATATAAACAATAACACCATAAACACTGAAGTCTAGGTTTTGTTTATGTTAAACATATTTCATGTAAATCAAAACCAAACATGCACAGTGCACAGTGCAGCCCCCATGGAAATCTAGAGCCTACAATTGTTGTAGTAAAATAATCTGTTACTGTTTCCAGCTTGAATCATTACAGCACCACCCGGATTGTTTAATTCCACTTAGAACACAGAAATGTGTGATTAACCTTGCAGAAAAAAAAATCATTATTTTCATCTATTTAACATTACCATCCACCATCTAAGTGCATATGAATGAGCTGTTGCTATAGAAACCATTTAAATGTATTTAAATGATTACATCAATATTAACCTGTGATTACTACTACAGTCTACTATCAGTGCTGCTGTTATAGGAAATGAATCACAACATTCTGACACGTCATTAACCAAAATAACTACTTGTATTTATATTTAATTAATAACAGCCTTACAGAATCAGAGTTATAGCATTGGCGGCACGGTGGTGTAGTGGTTAGCACTGTCGCCTTGCACCTCCAGGGTTCGGGTTCGATTCCCGACTCTGTGTGTGTGGAGTTTGCATGTTCTCCCCGTGATTGGTGGGTTTCCTCCGGGTTCTCCGGTTTCCTCCCACAGTCCAAAGACATGTAGGTTAGGCTAATTGGCGTTCCCAAATTACCCGTACTGTGTGAGTATGTGTGTGTGTGTGCCCTGTGATGGATTGCCACCCTATCCAGGATGTACCCCACCTTGTGCCCTAAGTCTCCTGGGATGGGCTCCAAGCCCCCGCGACCCTGAATACAGGATAATGTGGTATAGAAGATGAGTGATTGAGTGGTTTGTTTGTTTGTTTTTTTTAAACATACATTAAAAGAAGTACTAATTTATGCCAAGAGATTACATTCATTATTACATCATGAGTTGCATGAAAGGCTTAAATAATAATAATAATAATAATAATATTTTTTTTCGTGGTGCTATTCTTACAGTTAACCATTTACCTGATGGATGCCATAATACTTTGTTTACTTTGAAAGTTACAGCAGTTTGGTCAAATTTGTTCGCATTATTTTGGGGACGTTTTATGGCTATAAATAAACTTAGTACTGTCTTTGTTTGTTAGACCCATTTCATACTTCTGAAATGATCCATGTGTGTCTGTGTGTGTGTGTGTGTGTGTGTGTGTGTGTGTGTGTGTGTGTGTGTGTGTGTGTGTGTGTGCTCAGGCTGACGGCATTCGTGATGAAGTCTTTCGGAAAAGCACAGAAATACATCTTTGTAGATGAGATGGTTGTGGATCAGGCGAAGGCTTGGCTCGGTTGGCTGCAGCAGGATGATGGACACTTTGTCTCCGTGGGACAACTTATCCACACCAACATAGAGGTCAGAGAGCAGTCCGAGTCCAATAGCATGTGCTATTAGTGAGGAATAATAGCAAATCGAATGGTGCGATTAAATAGAGTTAATGGTACAATACAATAATCTCCTCTGAACAGTTGATATTGAGATGTTTTTGCTACTTCTGCTCTGTAAAGCTTCATAACGGCTCTAATCTGAGGTGCTGGTTGTTAATTGGTGATTTCTGAGGCTGGTGACTCTAAATGAACGTCTCCTCTGCAGCAGAGCTCAGTTTTGGTCTTGTTTTCCTGGGAAGGTCTTCATGAGAGACAGTTTCATCATCATGGAAGTTGATGGGTTTTACAAACGCACTCGACACGATACTGTTCTTGTAGGAACTGATCCATACTGTAACAGCCGACCTTCATGTTTTAAAATAACAACTGACTCTTACTGTTACTTAATAATGTTAAGGCAATCTGTGTTATTTCACAGTTTAGATAAAATCCAATTTTCAACAATAGATTGTTAAAAATAAATCCAAACTTGTGCGCAAACTTTTGACTGGTACTGTACATAAGTTTAAGTCAAACCAGGAATACATGTTCCTTTTTTTTATTGAACGGTATATTTGTAACTCAGCGTTTTCTCTCTTTCTCTCTCTCTCTCTCTCTCTCGCTCAGGGAGGAGTGAATGATGAGGTGACCCTCACTGCGTACATCGCTACTGCAATGTTGGAACTCAATTACACAATTACAGTGAGTTAACTGAAGACAAATCTCTTTATGCTCTTAAAGCCATTGACCTTTGGATAATTGAAGATGGACAAGATACAACCATAATCATGCACTATATTAGGGTTGGACTGAGCAGTAATTTCTTTAGCAATCAATAACTATTTATAATATAAATTTTTCACAATTATTTTTTCACAATTATACATACAGTATTTTCTTAATATTTCTTAATGCAATAAGTGTTAAAATGACCTTGGTGTAGAACATTTACAAAGAAGCTGCGAGATGGATTTTTATTTTTATTTTTTTTTACTTTTATGTAAATTATGACATTTTATACAGATTTGTTCAGTTTTAGTTGATGAAACATGATAGTGTTGGATGATATAATTCTTACAGATCAAATTTCATTAGAGATGTTTCATCTGGCGTCACATTCACCTGGTCCTGTTGTGTTCCATAAAAAGATACAAATTAATTAAATTATCCAGTAATTTATTTGGCAGAACCGTTGGATCTCCATAGACGTTGCCTTCTCCCAGTAGAAACATCATTCTCCGTTCAA
Source organism: Clarias laeviceps (assembly GCA_030014305.1). Lineage (NCBI taxonomy): Eukaryota > Metazoa > Chordata > Actinopteri > Siluriformes > Clariidae > Clarias > Clarias laeviceps. The sequence continues at coordinate 30,908,668 of JAQMYJ010000040.1, read as the reverse complement.
CATCGTTTCATTGTTTTTGAAAGGCTGAAAGAGAGAAATATGCACACACATTTACACAGGACACATTATGTATATTATCATTCTATCTGGTTTATTCATAAAAAAGATGTATATATCACCAAAGCCACATTTGTTTACCTGCCTGCTTCTGATCCTTTCGATAAATAATGAATGTATTGTGTATTAAGTTAGGGTTAAATGCAAACAGATCACATTCTATAGCTCCTGTCTTACCTTCCTGACTGTCTATTGCATTCTGCTTTGGCTCCACCCTGATGGTTACACATCTCTTAGTCCATCCATCTAGGAACCTCTGTAGTCCAGCTCGGGACTGTGGAGGCTGCTGTATTTATTCCCATTAGTACAATCATGGTAGGACCTCCGGTCAACATTTACAAAACATGGGCAATTTGGAAACACCGATTAGCCTAATCTGCATGATTTTGGACTGTGAGAGGAAACTGAAGAAAACCCACCAAACACAGGTAGAACATGCAAACAGACCCGACACGGGAATCAAACGTGCCACCTGCAGGTGCAAGGCAACAGTGCTAACCACTACGCTATCGTGCTACCACATCTCTTCCTACCTTCCCTATAAATATCTTATTTTATTTGAAGTCATCTTTGGTTAATTTTGGACCTACAGTACAATTACAGTTTTACACAACCATCGGTCAGATTCTGTTCCATGCCCTCGGCTAGACTGAGTTCCTAAATCCCTATCTTTGGTGCATGAGCTTTGCACACAGTTCTTTACAAACGCTTGATGCTTTGTGACATTTCACAGTGACATTTTTGTGCTCTTTGTCAGTTCAGCTGTTCATTGTTTCGTTCTAATTATAGTCATCATTTGTTCTTTGTCCTGCATCTGTTTCCATTATTCTCTTATATGCATGGACTTTGTCTAACCTCTGAGTTCATACCCTTTGTCATAGTTATCTTCTTTTTTTTTTTTTTTTACCTTTGCTTTGTTTGAGGCATTGTTCAGTAAAGATACAAGTCTGTGTTTATGTCCTTCCTCGCCCTGGTTACATGATAGTATTAAATGCGCAGTGTTTGTTTTTCTTTTTTTGTAATAAAACAAACCAGACTTGGGTACAACAGGAATAGATTAGGATGTGGGACAGAGGTGATCATACTGTATATCTACATGTTGACAAGACAATAGATTTCTGAACTGGGGAAAATTGGCCAGTTGCGTTTTGATTATGTGTTTCTAATCTTTGATTCATGTGATTATTGTTTTCCTGTAATTATGCATTATGTTTTATTAACGTCTCCTTGGCCATATATAACCCAATCAAACCCTCGACCCTGGAGGTGCAAGGAAACAGTGCTAACCCATACACCACCATGCCACCAATACAAGATAATGTTGGATTATAATGAGGAGTTACTACTTAAGAATGATGACTATTAGTGAAAAACAATGATAGAAAGTCTGGCAGCATTTCAGCATTTCACTTGATGCCACCAAATAAGGTGGGGAAACTTGCTGCTCTGCTCAGTTATGTCCCCAACATACTTAAACTAATCATTACATACAGAATGTATATACATGTGTGTGTGTTAGTATGTGAACCTTTTGGAATTTCATGGTTTTATGCATTAATTTGTCATAAAATGTGATCTGATCTTCATCTAGTCAATGGTATTGACAAATATAATGTGCCTAAAATAATAACACTTAAAATTCTGATCTTTAATGTCTATATTGAACGTACCCATTCAACATTCAAAGTGGTTGTGGAAGAATTAAGTGAGCCCTTCGAATTAATAACTGGTCGAACCCGCCCACTTTTCAGCAATAGCCTCTCCCAGGCACTTCCTGTAGGGTTAAGTGCTTTGATGTTTTGGGTCATTGTCCTGTTGCACCACTCAACATCACTTTACAGAGTTTCAGCTGATGTACAGTACAGACGATCTCTTTTTTGATGCGTATGGGAATTCATCTTCCCCTCTATGACTGCGAGCTGTCCACACCCTAAAGGAGCAAAGCAGGTCGAAATCATGATGTTTCCTCCACCACACTTTATGGTTGGGATGATGTTTGCATGATTATACTGTATGCAGTGCCCTTTTACGTCAGATGTAGTGCTGCATGGTCTTTGCAAATAGTTCAATCTTCGTTTCATCAGCACAAAACATTTAACCAACACTGTGTCAGTGTGCTCTTTCGCAAACGTCAGGTGTGCAGCGGTGTTGCTTGTGCTACTGTAAGCAGTGGCTTCCTTTGTGGCGTACGTACAGTACTGTAGACTCATAAACACAGATGTTAGCCAGTTCCAATGATGCCTTCAAATCTTTGGCTGTCACTCGGGGATGTTTCTTTACAACATTGATGAGTCTTTGTTGAGCTCTTGGGGTCGTTTTGACTGGGCACTTTTTGGTGGAGTAGCCACAGTCCCAAAGTGTCTACATTTGCCTAACTGGTGAATTTCTAAAGTCTTTGAAATCACTTTGTAACCCTTTCCAGCTTTATGTAAATCAACATTTCTTGATCACACAACACAGGACTAATTACCATCTCTTGTAACATCCCAACACTGACTGGGCATTCATGGCCACTTTGGACACATT
>JAQMYJ010000040.1:30776902-30787087 GCA_030014305.1 Clarias laeviceps | reverse complement strand
AGTACAAAACTCCACATGTGTTCATTCATAGTTTTGATGCCTTCAGTGAGAATCTACCATGTAAATGGTCATGAAAAGAAAGAAAACACATTGAATGAGTGAAGGTGTGTCCAAACTTTTGACCTGTACTGTATGCCAAGTGATGGTTTCGGCTTACAGCAAATTAAAGCCCCAAAAATGTAAGAAAATTAAAATATTACTTAAGACCGATTAAAAAAATGAAACACAGAAACATTGAAATACTGAGAAGTATAAACATGTACAACACACAATATTTGATCGTCTCTCCCTTTGCATGAATTACCGCGACGTAACATCGTTCGAGTGAGCAACTGCGGCGTGGCATGGAGACAATCAGTCTGTGGCACTGCTGAGGTCTTATGGAAGCCCAGGTTGTTCTGATAGCGACCTTCCGCTTTTTCTGCATTGCTGGGTCTGGTGTCTCGCATCTTCCTCTCCGTGATACCCCATAGATTCTCTGTGGGGTTTAGATTGTCCGAGTTTGCTGGCCAGTCAAGCACAGGGATACCGTGGTCTTTAAACCAGGTATTAGTATTTTTGGCAGTGTGGGCAGATGCAAAGTCCTGCTGGAAAATAAAATCAGCATCTACATAAAGCTGGTCAGCCAAGGGCAGCATGAAGTGCTCTAAAACTTCCTAGTATTCCTGGCTGAGCTGACCATGGACTTGATAAAGCACAGTGGAACAACACCAGCAGATGACATGGCTCCCCAAACCCCCACTGGACCTCAAGCTTTTCTGCCTCTTCTCTCTTCCTCCAGACACTGGAACCTTGATTTCCACATTAAATGCTAAATTCATTTTTATGGAAAAAAAGGACTTCACCAAACAACAGTCAAGTCCTTTTTGTCTTTAGAGACGTTGTCTCTGGTTCAAGAGTGGCTTGTTGCTTGTGCACCTTTTTCTACCACATTTGTTCTTGTGTCTTATCCACCAGGGTCCCAGTGATCATCTTCTGGACATTTGTAGAGTCAGTGGTCTTCTCCATGATTGTGTAGCCTACTGAACCTGAGACCATTTAAAGGATCAGGAAACCTTTGCAGGTTTGAGTTAATTCGCTGATTACATTGTGACACCATGAGGTTATTTTACCATGAGGGATATTTTAGTTTTTCACAACGTTTTAATTGAGATAATAAAGTTTGGGTTTTCATTAGCTGTAAGCCATAATCATCAAAATGAAAAGAAATAATCACTTGAAACAGATCAGACTTTGTGTAATGAATCTATAAAAAAATTGAGTTTCACATTTTTTTAATTAAATCAACTTTTTCCGATGATGTTCTAATTTATTAAGATGCACCTGTGCCTTGCAAAAGTATTCATACCCTTTTACCTTGTTCACATTTTGTTATGATATTTATTTATAATGTACTTATTTAACACTAATCATAACTAAAACTAGACAGATAAGGTGAGGGATTGTGATGTGTAACACAAACCAGAATACAAGGCCAGAATTGGTGATAACAGAAATTCAAAGCTTTTTTGGCTTCGGTGACGGTCCATAAATACCACAAGCTCTTCTCTAAGATCATCATACCTGGTACGATCGTGCTCGACCCGGCTGCAGGATGGGCCTTTGTGGAACGATTTCTGCACTTTTATTGCTTGTTCCAAGCATTCTAGTGCAGGCAACAACCTCCAATGATACGTAAGATCTCTCTCTCTCACTCTCTCTCACTCTCTCTCTCTCTCTCTCTCTCGCTATACTATATATGTTATGTTATGTTATGTTATGGTCTGTTTTGTTGTGCAGATGTTATTTTTTACATAAAAAATTTACTTTAAAAACTTAATAGCATGGTTTATAAGTCCAATAAATAACTTAATTAACTTAATTAAGTTAAATTGATTAATTAATTTAATTTAATTAAATAAAAGGGTAAGTTGATTAATTAATTTAATTTAATTTAATAAAAGGGTAAGTTGTATGTTCAGGATTTTCTGGATTTTCAAGTTATTTCTCATTATTTATTTTATTTTATTTTATTTTATTTTATAGTAAAAAAAAAAAACACAACATACTAAGTGAAATGCTTGAAGAAAAAATGTAAACTGGAATGTAAGTACTCATTAGAAATGAGGTATAGCTGAATATAAATAGGATAATTATAATTCTGGGGTGGTGCATAGACTCAGCTATGATTCATGAGATATAAAACGTATGACTAGGAGTAAATATTGTATTGTGTGTGTAAGAGAGAGAGAGTGATTACAGTTCTATTGTTATAATTGCTAAGAACCTACAGTACCAGGATCGACAGTACGGAGTTGCAGACAGAAACCTAAATGGATTTGCTTTTGGTCTTTTTTTTTTATTTGTCTCCTTCAGTGTTTACCTGTTGGCAGTGACATCCAAGACTGTAGGCGGCTCTACAGAAACGTTCTGCGTCACGGTCATTCCCTCTGAATGCGTTTCTATAGAAGTCACCCTGGAGTTCAACCAACCCAACAGCTTCACTCTTCTGAAGGATGATTTTATACAACAAGATTACCACCAGTCTGTCCCTTTCCAGGTCTGACTCATTTATATTGCTTTGTTATTGAACCAGTTAAGGAATTTAAAAAAAATTGCCCATAGTTGGTGTGTGTAAGTGTGTGTGTGCTTGTGTCCTGCAATCCAGCATGTACCCTGTCTTGTCCCCCTCTGATAGGCTCCAGGCCTCCTACAACCCTGTACAGTGCTATAGAGAATGATGATGATGATGATGATGATGATGATGATGATGATGATGATGATGATTAGATGTTTTGTTTCTAACAGGTTCCTGTTGTAAGTGTTGACACAGTGGCATCCATACGTGTTCAGATTAAAGGAATCATAACAGTCCTGAATAAGACAACACAGATCCTCATCACACCTCCAACAGAACTGAACATCATCGAGACAGACAAACCCGTCTACAAACCAGGACAAACAGGTGACTTCAGACTTTGCAACTTAATAAGAGTCACATTTGGTGGTTAATTGGAGACCAAGATTAACTGATGAAACAAAAGAAATCATATGTGACTTCCCAGCAGAAACCATAACATGGCTTGACTTTAGCCTTTAGCTTAACAGTTATTAGGTTGTGTTATATTATGGGGACAGAAAACATACAGTTAGAATTGCCTTAATAAATTGAAGTGGGGATAATTTTGTTCCCCAGCACAGTGTTGCAAACACAACCTCAAGACAAGCTAAATAGAGTTAATATGTACTGTATACATATACCATGTGTGTGTGTGTATACAGTATATACAGTATATAATACTGTAATACTGTATATATTATGTTATTATATATATTATCTGACTGCATATCATTCATGGTATCTACAGTGAACAAATTTCAGAAATGGAAATCTATGAAATCTTCTAAAAGTCTCTCGTAGAGCAAATCCGCAAAAAATATATTGTAATAGATAGTAAAAACATTTAGCACATAATAGCTTAGTATTGATACATTGATGAATAAAATACTTGACATTTTTGCAGGTTCCTAGTTTCTGTAGTCACAGGTATCCAAAATACTGTAATACAGATGGCTGTTAAGTTTATCAATTTATCAATACTAAGCTATTATGTGCTAAAAAATTTTACTATCTATTTTTGTATGTGTCACCGAGACACACACAAAAATACATAAGGTTACTTTGTTACATAATACATAAGCTAAATTTCTCAAACTTTTTTTACTAAAGTGTACTGAACTGTCTCCCATTGAGAATATTGATGGGTTCTTGTCACCTGACTCTGTGACATCATGTGCCGTAAATCACCTACAAATTGACCATGAATTAGATGGTAAATAAAATAGCAAGAGAAATATTTAAAATTTTAGTTTATAAAGAGGAAAATTATTTAAGAATAATTGCAATTAGTCATTCATTTTAAACAAAGCTTTATATATTTTTTTAATATAATTTGATATTTCACCATTATTCTCTTCATTAAAATATATTTTCTACATTTGGTTTTAATATCTAANNNNATCGGTCAGTGGCTGAACGTCACCACACACAGCGGTCTTGTGGATCTGTCGTATCCCGTAAACTCTGAGGCCATGGAGGGATTTTATCTAATCACTGCCCGCGATGAGAAAAACAACCCTCTCACACGAACGTTTGAAGTCAAGGACTACGGTCAGGCGCAGTTTATCTTTATTATTCATTAAAAAAAAAATATATATATATAGCCAATCTTTTATTTCTGTGATAATATTATGATGATTAGTGTAAACAAATTATCCAAGTTATTTAGTGCCGTTATCTCTTTCATACCAGAATGAAAACAATGTTTCGTTGTAATAAAAACAAATACTGTATATGATATGAATTTAGATATTAAAACCAAATGTAGAAAATATATTTTAATGAAGAGAATAATGGTGAAATATCAAATTATATTAAAAAATATAAAGCTTTGTTTAAAGTAAATGATTAATTGCAATTATTCTTAAATAATTTTCCTCTTTATAAACTAAAATTTTTAATATTTCTCTTGCTATGTTATTTATTTAGGATTAAGATTCAGATCTTGCAGCACAGTGAAATGGTTTTTTTTCTACATATCCCAAGTAATAAGCTGGAGTCAGAGCAGAGGGTCAGGCAGGATACAGTGGAGCACCTGGAGCAGATTGGGTTAAAGGGACTTGCTCAACGGATCCACACTGGCAGTTTGATAGTGCGGACGAATTTACAAAATATAATTAAAATATATGTACTTTATACATATTACAATTCCTGATGATGTCATTTTAAATTTAAATGTATAACATTTAGCATTTTGCTTTTTTGCATTGTATGTAAACTAGGGCCAAACAGAGCAGTTGTGTACAATAACTATGTGAATTCATTACAGTTTTTCCGACTTCATTATATACTGTATATACTGATAACCCTAAGGCTATCCAAGGAAGAACATCCACAGCAATCTTTATTGTCTCCACATGGTACCGTTCACAGTCATCTCATGTGGCATTTTGGCTGCTCATTTAGGGCTTTCTTAGCAGCAAGTGCTATTTAGGTGATGACAACCAGAGGTTGGGCACCAGGATGTGTCAGGCAGGTCCAATGAGCAGATCACTGGTATCTCAGAAATATGGAAATTTTGAGATATTATGTAATTTAAAAATATATAGCTACTCCTAGTAATAATTATTTCATCAAAATTAAGGAGAAGGAAGTTAATGTATATATTTACCACAAGTTAAGCTTTTACTAATGTTGAAAAAGGATCATCCTGCACTTGTGTTAAATGTTAACTGTAACTTAGTTGAAACTTTGTGAAGGTTATTTAAGACAAATCCAACATCTGTGGGCTGTGACTTTTTTTTTTTTCCGTCCAAGAAAATGAAAAGGCGGCAAAAGTCAAGAATTTTTATCAAGAATAAAAATTAGTTTGATTAGTAAAATATTTTTTGCGTTTTCGAACACTTTGTGAAAGCGAAGCTCAATAAGACTCTAGTGCTCCTAATTCATCCATTGTTTCTAACAAGTGTCAAGAAGTTCAGATTGCCAGCTGTACCATAAATACCAAAATGTTGTTCAACTATTTATTACAGTTCTGCCAAAATTTGAAGTGACAGTGACGTTTCCTTCAGTCATGACCATCCTGGATACAAATGCCATACTGAAAGTGTGTGCAAAGTAAGTTAAATTCATAATGTCTTATTTGATTACTTTTCTTTTTAAACAATACAATTGTAACATTAAAATAGTCACTAATATCTGCACTGTAAATCTGACATACAACATAATTGTGAATGAAACTTAATTTATGTTATGAATTACCGAATGTTTTATGGTTGTTTTTTTTGGATTGCTTTACTTTACAACATTTAGAAATTAGTATTATTTTGAATAATATTAGTTGAGAGTTTGATCTCCTTCATCCACAGCTATACTTATGGAAAGCCGGTGAATGGGACGGTGACGGCCACCATCTGCCGTAACAGTTACAGGAATTGGTTTCTCCCGACAGGAACTACACCACTACCAAACATTTGCAGGAGTTATAAAACAGAGGTTTGTCAATTTTACATTTCAATTAACAGAAAACATATATAAGTAAAATTACTGCACTTCCTATACTGTACTTCCTCTACTTACTTTGTGGCTTGAAACTTCCTTAGAAACTCTTTTCATTATCTTAGGTACTACTCAGATAGGATTAGTTTCCCAACACTTAATTAAGTACAGTAGTGGCCAAAAGTATTTAGGCAAAAAGTTACTTTTAAGTTTTAATGATTTTTTTTTTTTTTTTTTTAATAATGACAATCATGATAATAACAAGCTGGGCACAGAATCTGAAAGACATCTACAGTACTCATAGATCATGTACAGAATTTTACCATAAAAGTTCACAATTCACTTGAGAATTCCTGAGTTTTAGGTTGTTCTCTACAGAGGTGGACACCCCGGCTACAGAAAGTAAAAGTGCTGCCACATATTTGTTCCATCCAATAAATAAACCAGCTGATTCTCATAAGCACAACTATTCAGCCAGATAGGTGTGAAATAATTAGTGACATCACCTGTTCTTGTGCACAAGGAGAACTACTAGCCTATAATAAACATTATATGATATCTTAATACCCGTATGTACAGTATGAGGGAACAAGTGACCTCTGGATAAACATCTGTCACATTATCATAACATAGCTGTAAAATGTAGAAGCTAAAAGACATATAAAACTATTGCTCCTATCGCACGTTTAGTATTAAACATTTCCACTTTTTTTTTTTTTTTTTTAGATTTTCTTTTGTTTTTATTTCAGTGGAAAATCACTTTTGACAAATTCAAACAGGACTTAACACCTCCTCATGTAAAACTAATCCAATCTCAAAATGATCCAAAATACAAACAAAACATAAATTTTTAACCAAGGCCACCCAGACAAGAATAACGATTATTCAGTAAATAATCTTGTTTAGCGTTATTAATATTCTATCAATAGCTACAAGCAACTAGTTTAAGTTACTTATTTTATCAGAGGTGTAAAGTAATGAATTACATTTACTCGCATTACTGTAGATTTTTTGTGTACTTCTACTTTTTAAAGTAGTTTTTAAAATCTGTAATTTTACTTTTACTTAAGTATGTTTTGTTTAAAGTATTGTACTTCACTACATTTTAAATCATATTCGCTACTGGGTAAAAAATAAATGAATGAAAATGAAAAATAATACAAATAATACAACGGGGAAGGAATAAAATTGCACCCCGGAAACCACTGCACTGATTGATTGATGGAGAACAAAAGAGCTAAATTCACAAGAACGATGGAGACGGACAGAACAGATGCCAGTGGTGCAGAACCAGCTGAAAGTGAAACGCCAACAAATTCTTATGAAGCAAAACCCTGGTCATATTTAAGCCACCACTTTGATTTCAAGCACAACAAATGTTGTTTGAAAAAACAACAAAAAAAAGTAACTCAGTAACTTTTACTCTGAGTAAATTTGCTACTTGAGCTACTTTTTACTTTTACTTGAGTGGATTTTTATAAGGGTAACTTTACTTGTACTTCAGTAAAAGGTCACTAAAGTAACAGTACTTTTACTTAAGTACAAAATTGTATTGTTCTTTCCATCTGTGTACTTTATTAATGTTACGTGATGGTGATGCTGCTGTTTAAGTTTTCTTCATCTTAAATGAATTATTTATTTATTAATTAACAAATACTAGACACCTATTTCCTCACCTAACTTGTTGTTAAATTGTTAAATTTAAAGTAATGCAGAGAGCATCCACGCCACACTGTGTCAGGAATATTACACATTTATTTATTTATTTATTTATTATAAATTTATATTCTTGAGTGTTTTAAAGTCATGATGCTATTTTAAATAACTAATTATTATTACTCAATTTGAATGTCATTAAATAACTTTATGATTTTTTGTTTTTGCTTCAGACTGACGCGTCGGGCTGTGGATTACGCGTCCTTAATCTGATGGACTTTGCGTTAACCGATTCACGCTATGAGAGTGTAATCACAGCTCAATGTGAGGTGGAAGAACATGGAACGGGTTAGAGATTATTTTAATGTCATTAGTTTTTAGCACTGTCGCCTTGCAACTCTGATCATATGGGTTTCAGCTTTTTTAAAAAGCAGGAGTCATGAGGAGGCTCATGTGGAATAATAAAACAATTACAGCTATTGTTCCAAATAATTAAGTGTTGTTTATAACCTTTATGACCAAATTTTAAATACCATAATTGTTTTTTCACTGCAAATATAAATTACTTGTTTTTTGAGGTGGTGTTATGAATTGATTTAATCACAAGATTTTTTTTTTTCCACTTGTACCATGACTGTAGTTTTAGCTTTGTGCTAACGCTGTGTTTATCCTGCAGGTGTGATTCTGACTGGTTCAGCCAGATCTTCTATAACAACTAATATTATCACACTTTCATTTGCGGATTCACCAACAACGTTTCGGCTCGGAATGACTTACGAAGGAAAAGTAAATCATTTGTTGATCATTAATATAAATGAATATGAATTACAATATTGTGTTGTTAAAACTAGAGAGTTTAACTGCCTTAATGTGAACACAGTGTCACCACCAGGTTAGTCAATGTTTGAATAACTATTATGATGCGCAATATGCTAACTAGCCAGAATCCAGAGGTGGAAAGTAATGAATTACATTTACTCGCGTTACTGTAATTGAGGAGATTTTTTCTGTACTTTTACTTTTTAAAGTAGTTTTTAAAATCTGTAATTTTACTTTTACTTAAGTATGTTTTGTTTAAAGTATTGTACTTCACTACATTTTAAATCATATTCAATACTGAGTAAAAAATTAATGAAATGAAAATGAAAAATAATACGAATAAAACAACGGAGAAGGAAAAAAATTGCAACCCGTAAACCACTGCACTGATTGATTGATGGAGAACAAACGCGCTAAATTCACAAGAACGATGGAGACAAAACAGATGCCAGTGATGCAGACCCAGCTGAAGGTGAAATGCCAACAAATTCTTATGAAGCAAACCGCTGGTCATACTTAAGCAACCACTTTGATTTCAAGCGCAACAAAGAGAACATATTTATTATGCAAGGGTGTTCCATCCCCCATCCCCCCACCCCCGCTGTTAAAAAAAAGTAACTCAGTAACTTTTATTACTCTTTCCACCTCTGGCGTACACGCTGGCGTGATGGGCTAACTTGAATGCCCAGTGCTGCAGCTAGCCTCCCGTCAATAAAATTTCCTGTGGTCCCCGAATCTTGACCTGACCACACCCTCCTGTGGTGACCCTGTCTGTGGCTTGCTGAGCCACGGGCGTCGCTTGCCCTCTGGGAGCCCCATGGGCTGCTATGCCGAGGGTCAAGCCTGGCAATGCCTATCTGCATAGGCTCTCCCATGTCTTCCAGCTCAAGATTTTCTTTAGGCTCTAAATCAGAAACCTCAGGCTCTGTCTCCATGGGCAGAGGTGAGACTTTGCGACCGACTAGGCGCATGGAGCGGCTTTTGTGGGGTGGAGGAGTTGTTCCCCGTCTGGAGCTGCCGGAACGTCCGGCCTGATGCTCATGAAGGCAGTTATCCACCCGGATGGCTAGCCTATAAAACTCTTACAGATCCTGTGGAGGATCACAAAGTCCAAAGGTCTTTGGCCTTTCTTCAGCTTATCAGAGAGCCCTTGTGTGTACGCAGCCATAAGGGCTGTGTCATTCCACCCTGAGCTGGGAGCCCGGGTACAAAACTCGACTGTGTAGTCAGCTACAGATTGCCTCTCTTTATGAATGGAAAGGAGGGGCGACACTACACTGCTCGCCATATGCGGATGGTGGAAAGTGGACCTAAGTGCTTCAATGAAGGCACTTAGGGTGGCGGTTCTGAGAGGAGGTGCTGCCACACTGCAGTAGCCCACTCTAGTGCTTTGCCTGTGAGCAGAGACACCATAAATGCAACCTTCGCCCGTTCAGATGGAAATTGGGAAGGTTGCAGCTCGAATATTAGTGAATGCAACCACGGGGGGGAGCAATCCAGTGTCTTCTTGTGCCAGTCCCAAGTCTGGATAAATGCATAGGGTTGTGTCAGGAAGGGCATCCGACGTAAAACATTTGCCAAATCAATGATGCGAATTCCCATACCGGATCGGTCGTGGCCCGGGTTAACAACGACCGCCACTGGTGCCGTTGACCTACAGGGTGCCAGTGGAA
>JAQMYJ010000040.1:30756106-30766861 GCA_030014305.1 Clarias laeviceps | reverse complement strand
CCCCCCCACACACACACACACACACTCCTAATTCTTTCATCTTGTTTATACATTATACTGTTTAAAGTGATTTGGTATAAAAAGCCCACAGTGATGTTGACAGTTTGTTATCATCAATACATAGAATAGAATAGAATAGAATAGAATAGAATAGAATAGAATATAGAATTTGTGCTTTAAGAGAACTTTAGAGGAAGGTGGATCTCATGGAACAGGTTTTACCAGAGCAGAGATCACTAACTCCAGTCTCAGAGTCGGTCCAGTTCAGTGTGTTATGATGTTAGAGATCATTAATAACTGCATGTGGAATTTGGTGACCCGGTGGTGGTTCTGTACAGTAAGTTGTGGTTCTGTGTCTCTGTTAGATGGTACAGCTGAGGACACGGTCTCACTAACCCTGCCTGCGGTGTACGTGGAAGGTTCAGCCACGGCCTCGGTCTCTGTGCTGGGTGAGTCCTAGAACTCTTCTGACTTTAACACTTCTGCTGCTCAGGCTGGTCCATAAACAATACATTTTTTAAATAAAATCTTTGCAGCCTGTCGCAGTAAAACATTTGTTCCCATTTCATCTCTCTGCAGGAGATCTGATGGGCCGAGCTCTACAGAACCTGGCGAGTCTCCTGGCCATGCCGTACGGCTGTGGAGAGCAAAACATGATGAACTTCGCCCCTGACATCTTCATCCTGAAGTACCTGCAGAGCACCAACCAGCTCACAGCGGCCATCAAGAGCACAGCCAATAACTACCTCGTGAGCGGTGAGGACTCTTTACAGGGCAGATCTTTACATTTCTGTAGACTCAAGGACTACAGAACGAATACAGCAAGTGGAGACCAATCTCTTTTTAAAATGCCTCTCTCTGGACGTTGTGAATAACTAAACTAGGATAAAACAAGCGGCTGCGTGTTTTGTCTCCTGCACAGGGTATCAGAGGGAGCTGACGTACAAACACACTGATGGATCTTACAGCGCGTTTGGGATGAGCGATGCTTCAGGAAACACGTGGTGAGCTTTAGAGGAAACATGAAACTCACAACTTAAGGAATGGTGACGATGACTCAAATGATGGATCTCTTTTCATACGTGTATTAAAACACTTACTGTATACAATAAAGAAAAGAGTAAGTGATACACAAACAAAGCAGGTCTTCAGAACTAGAACCCTATTAGGAACATTATGACATTATGATAAAATTTCCTTCACTTAAACAGAAGTAAACAGAGATGACATGATTAAGCCATTCTGCCTTTATGAGCACTTTCAGCACTTCGGTTCCTTTGGCTCCAGTCATGAACCCGTTGTAGGTAATTTGGGAGTAATATTCTTTACTCAGTATTTTCTAAGGTGAAGCGTTTTTCTCTCATTTTCAAATGTTGAAAAAGACTAAACATTTATGCATTTATCAGCTCCAGACAGAGGCGAGCAAAGTGCACAAATCCTTAACTTAATTAAAATTAAATTAATTAATTATCGAACGTACAGTGCGACAGAACCCCCCCCCCCCCCCACTCTCTCTCTCTCTCACTCTCTCACTCTTGTGAATTGTTGTGAGCATTGTTCTCTCACTCTTGTGAATTGTTGTCTGGCAAGTCGACAATTTCTCCCAATACTACACACGTCTGAAGTTATATAACGTGATGCAATAAGTAGAAGTTCAGGTATTTGCTGTAGTGGAGTAAAAGTAAAAAGTATCCTTTAATAAACCTACTGGATTAAAGTACAGGTACAGTATGTGAAATATGTAGTTAAGTACAGTAACAAAGTGTTAGTAAAAACCAGAAAGTGAATAAATGTACTCAGCTCTGGCTCCAGGTTCGCTTACTGTAATACTTTCTATGTTGGTCTCTCACAATCCTCCCTGAACAGGTTACCGTTGGTTTCAGATGCTGTTGCCTGTCTTTTGGCTTATAGCCCCTGGGTTTGGCCTCACTGCACTGCACTGGTTTCCACTGGCTTGTTTTTCCAGTTCATCTCATGTTTGTCTATGATTCAGCTCACGAATACCTCACAGCCCCGAGTCTTCACCATGTTTATTTACAGCCTCCCATCGACTTCTTTTAAATGTACCGAGAACTAAATATAAGAACAGAATTCTTGTGATAATGCCATGCTATTTGGAATTGCTGTGTGTGTGTGTGTGTGTGTGTGTGTGTGTGTGTGTTCTCAGGCTGACGGCGTTCGTGATGAAGTCTTTTGGAAATGCGAAACAGTTCATCTTTATAGACGGGGCGGTTTTGGATCAGGCGAAGGCGTGGCTCGGTCGACAGCAGCAGACGGACGGATGCTTCGCCTCAGTGGGAAAACTCATCCATACCAACATGGAGGTCAGAGCGAGCAGTCTGAGTCCAATACCAGGCGCAAATACAGGGAAATATACAGTATGAATACAGAATGGTGTGATGAAATGGAGTCGCAACTGCTGCAACTTTAAAGTTCTTCTTTTTACTTCACTACAATGTGGCATGTTTGTTAATCAAGTGTTTGAAAAACTCTTTTGCTCTTACGGTATCATGAAAAGTATATTACGATATATTTTCCAAAGCATTGACACTGGAGACTCCTTACACAAATGTATAGTAAATCCCTACCATGTCATTGATTATTGATTTCACACTCAGGCAGAATCATATTTAATCCCCCCCCCCGTCTCTCTCTCTCTCTCTGTCAGGGAGGAGTGAATGATGGCGTGACTCTATCAGCATACGTAGCGGCTGCAATGATGGAACTCGATTACACAGTTACAGTGAGTCGTCTGTGTCACTGATGAAATGTCCTCACGTACTTAATGGCACTGATTATTACAGATGTTACAACCAACAGAAGAAACACAACAGTGACAAACACAGTGTGGAATAAAGCAGTGATTAATTTAAAATGAGTCATTACAGTATTTTATTAGGACAATTCTATGTAAAACAAATGTATCGATAGAATAAATTTTAACTGATTGCTTTTAAGTTGGATTTATTTATTTATTTATTTATTTATTTATTTTACAAAAATTCTAATTTGCTTGCTAAATAGATAAACATTAGTACGTTTAGAGGGTAAAAAAAAAAAAAAAACACTTGAGAATGAGAATTAAAAAATGACCAGCCAACACCATGTTCTTGAATTCTTATTGCAAACAGTGTGAACTGAAGTTTTCTTTTTTGTTACATACACATTCGTTATTTGTTCACCTTTATTTGTTCCTCACTTAGGGATCACAGGATATATTATATGTGTTAATCTGCTGTCTGTACGACAGGATCCTGTGGTGAACAAGAGTCTTACGTGCCTGAGGAACGCGTACCCTCAGGTGTCCTCCACCTACACCAAGGCTCTGCTCTTCTACACCTTCACCCTCGCTGGAGATCAGAAGATGAGGACCACCCTCATGACAGATCTGGGCTCACAAGCCATCATTTCAGGTGTGATGTCACTAATTTATTTCTTTTTTTTTTAAGGAAAACTGTCACCACACACCCCTAAAGCTCAAAGGTGAACGTGTAGCCCAAACAATCGCCAGGTTTGAGTAACTTGGGAGGGGGGGGGGTGGGTGTGCGTGTAAAGGGGCGTGTAAAGTAAGGATCAGTGTTGGGTGAGTACTTGGATTAGGTTTTGGTGTAACGAGTAATCTAACACGTTAGGTCGCCATTTAAGTACTTACAGTAGTTATTTAGTTATTTTTTTCAAAAATGTTTTCCGTTATTCAGACAATTTATGTAATCCGTGAGCCAGACAGCAATCATTCACAATCCCTTAGTGTGTGTGTGTGTTTGTGAAAGTCATCCTACAAGCCCCGCCCCCGATAACCCCGCCCCTCCTCTGTTATTCCTGCTGTTATACCCCTATCTTACCTATGCGGTGAGAAGCGATGTTATGCTCTGGCAGCCGCTGCGAGTGACCGCCCGACGTTCCTCAAAGTTCTGCGAGGTCCGCGTGGAAAGATGGAAACCTAATCACAGCACCAATGAATCATGATGAACTCTACTTACGGCCACCGCGCGAAACCGTGTAGGTGAGATCGTGGTGTTAGTAGTTAACAGATTATGGGCCAAACTTCACTGAGTGATGATGGTAGAATAATTATAAAGGTCTCGACTAAAACAACATGCGTGAGGAACCACAAAGGAGTTTTCATTTTCTGCAACGGAAAAGAACTCGAACTAGTTACTTTCATCAGAAACTAACGCTGTAATGTAACTGATTACTTTTTAAAGACAGTAATTTTGTAATGTAATTAGTTACGTCCCCCAACACTGGTAAGGGATGTGTAAGTAATTGCTTTTATGGAATGTTGTTATTTTAGATTTTTGGATGAAGATTGCTGGGGTCTAAATGGAAAAAGTTGGGGTATTTGTGTACAATATATTAATTGGTTATGTACATATTTGGGAATTTTGGTGTGAGTGCTTGTGATTGAAATGAGAGAATATATTAGGGATTGTTGGTGTATAATGTGGGTTTTTGGTTTTTGGTGCTCACTGGAGAGATGTGGGTCAATAACCCAAGTACGTGTCTAATATCTCCATCAGCGGATGGACGGCACTGGAGCAACGCAAATGATAAGTCAGTGAAGAGCTCCTTGGGGGTGGAGATGACGGCGTATGTGCTCCTGGGTCTGATGTCTGGACCCGTGATTGCTTGGTTTGATCTGGGTTACAGCGCCAGCATCGTCCACTGGCTCTCTCAGCAGCAGAACTCCTTCGGGGGCTTCGAATCTACACAGGTACAAACATCTAAACATTATCAACCTGACACTTTTTACCATTATACCATTTTTAATAGCAATTTTAAATGGACAAACCAGTTTATGTTTGAAGTTACAAGACAATAACATGGGCAGATTTTGTTTAGACAGAAATACTTGAGACATGTTGTGTGTCACTGCCAGATTTGTTAGATTCTAAAAAGCAATAATAAAAAAAAAACTGTCAAATGGCTGGTCTGAACACTGCGCATGAAAGGGGTTCATTTGTGCGTATTATGCTCTTGTCCATCATCTAGGACACCGTGGTGGCTCTCCAGGCTCTGGCCAAATACAGTCTGGCCACCTACAGTCCACAAGGAGTCGTAACCGTCACTGTAACATCACCATCAGGGCTGAGCAACATATTTAACATCACTCAGAGTAACAGGCTGCAGTATCAGGAGACTCAGCTTCAGGAGGTTCCTGGAAATTACAGCGTCAGTGCCAAAGGACAAGGCTGTGTGTTCGTGCAGGTACTGTAGGAGTATCACACTGTACTTTTTTTTTCATTAAGCAGGTTCTCAGAGATGCAGCCTCTGAATGAATGAGTTGTGGTAATATTGCAGTTTTTTTTTTCTTCTAGTTTTCTCTGCAGTACAACATCCCTCCTCCACCTGACCAGTCTACATTCACCATCTCAGCCTCAGCTTCTGGAAACTGCAGGGTCCAAAATCCATCTCTGGAACTGACCATTACAGTCACGTGAGTTCTACCACAACTGCTTGTTCTACAAGACCAGGAACAAAAATGATGATCGCTGAACAATTACACAATGTCTCTTTAAGAGCTCACAGGTTTGGGATGAAGCCCGAGTCACCTACTGGACTGCAGCCAGTAAAACAGATTAACGCTTTGATCAGAAAATGACAACTTAAACAACACGTTACACAGAATTTCATTGTTCATTAGTTATTCGTGGTAGCTTTTAATAATTCAAAATCCATAAGAAATATAGTTGTTTGAGATGCCCCGCTGTTCCCCGCTGTTATTCTGCCAGGATCAAGGTTTTTAACCCTGTACTAAAGTCCCCTGTGTTAATTGACCCAATGGCACTGGTCCACTCCACTGTCATCCACATCATCATCCATCTCGCTCCTCCACTCAGCCCACTGCTGCAGATGTCCAGTAAATGGGCAGCAATGCTCACTGAAGATCCATGTATGGAAGTGGTTGAGATACTTCAACATGTTTACCGCCTGTAGCTGTTTAGTGGGGATCTGAGCCTGGGTGGATTGGTGGGCTGACCACTGCTTTTCAGACCAGCCCCACCCTTCATCACATGCTCAAACAGCTCATCCTGGAAGTCCATTTTCATCAGCGCTTGCCATGCTATGGGTTTGACCCCCAGCCTGCACCAGGTTCTGAAGCACCTGCTGATCTTCCGCTTGTGCTTAGAGCAGTGCTTTGAGGTACCTTCCTGCTCATGGACTGATGGATGGGAAGCAGGCGGTGAATCTCTGTAGGGAATTTTGCAGTTTTTAGTGAATGGCTTTTCACTTGCACTCTCTTTCTGCGAGCTGTGTGTAGCCCGACTCGGCTCTTTCTTTTCAGATGAAAGAGCCACAACATTAACAAAGTTATTATTTATTTCAGTTTCACCATTAAACAACTTTTTTTTTCATTTATAAGCATTAAGCAGATGTGTGTAGAGTAGCCAGATTTACTCAAGTAAGAGTAGCTGTACTTCAAAAAAATATTACTTAAGTAGGAGTAAAAAAGTAGTCAGTGAAAAGATACTCAAGTACTGAGTAACTGTTTCGATCGCAATGTCCGATTTTTTATTTTTATTTTTTAGAAATTTGATAATTGCATATGTTTGTGTGTGTGTGTGTGTGTGTGTGTGTGTATATATATGGTTAGAAAAGTAACAAGCAGAGGTGGAAAGAGTAATAAAGTTTTGTACTTAAGTAAAAGTACTGTTAAAAGTATTGTTACTTTAGTGAACTTTTACTGAAGTACAAGTAAAGTTACCCTTATAAAAGTCTACTCAAGTAAAAGTGAAAAACTACTTTAAAAAGTAGAAGTACACAAAAAATCTACTCAATTACAGTAACGCGAGTAAATGTAATTCATTACTTTCCACCTCTGATAACAAGTCGAGTGTAGTGGAGTAAGAGTGGCGTTTCTTCTTCACAAATCTACTCAAGTAAAAGTAAAACGTATGCTGCAGTAAAACTACTCATAAAAGTAATTTTTTTCCAAAAAGTTACTTAAGTAAATGTAACGGAGTAAATGTAACTCGTTACTACAAACCTCTGGCATTAAGTGAGTATAATGTTAAGTTGTTTATTTTTTTTAAACCTTATGTTAATTGCAGGTATAACGGCCAACGCTCCGAGACCAACATGGTGATCATCGACATTAAGCCTCTTTCTGGATTCAGCCTGAACAAGACGTCTGTACATCTCGTGAACAGCAGTACCAATGTAACGTAGACCTTTTAAAGCATAATCAATTTTAATTTTATATACACTGATTCAGAACAGAGTATGTCTCAATTTTATTCTAATTCTTTTTATTCTAGACGAATGGAACTGTGAAACGTGTGGATCAAATAGATGGGGACACATTCATCTATCTGAATGGAGTAAGACCACACACACACACACACACACACACACACACACACACACACACACACACTTTCACTGCTTAAACAACACACATAAAACACTGGCTTTGACTAAAACCTCTTTAACTATCAATATTAATAATTTAATTGTCACTGTAAAAGCTTGTCATCTCTGATTTAAAACAGTTAATGAACATATGGAGTGTCGTCTTTTAATGACTCCCAAAATATGGTTCTAAAACCGAAGAACCGAAGATACAATTTCCTGTTCTGACTTCCTCTGGTTAGAGTCAACATCACGCCACACACTAATGTTAGTGGATGACGCATTCTCTACTGTACTGGAAATTGTTGAGCAACTTTTTGTTGAGTGAATTTTGGGAAACCAAAATTACAGTAAATTACAAATGTGATATTTGCATTATGATATTTTATGATCCATTTCCAATCTTCTGCAGACTTTCCATTTTGCCAACCTGTTGGTGGTGCATTCTCGTTCTTTAATGACCAGTAGCCAGTAGCCACACACACACACACACACACACACAAAGAAGCTTCTACCACCTAACACACAGCCCAGACTTTGACTCCATATGCTAAAAAAATCACTGCATTAAACATTCCAGATGTTTGAATTTTTTTATTTGGTTTATTGCCAATAGTCCCACTTTTAAAGGAGTACCAACGACTGTGCTCTTGAAGTTCAGACAATGTGCTGTAACTCTGATGTAGGAGCTGTGACAGTTTGCTCTTTAAGTGGACTCAACTTTCTAATTCAACCTCCATTTGTTCCCCTTGAAATTAAAAGGACAAATAAAACACAACTTGTAATTTTACAGACAACCCACAAAGCATAAACACATCTGTTTAAAAAATGTCAGAAAAATGTCAAATTACAGCATTACTGTACCTCTGTAATTGAAACAGCTGGAATGGGTTCATTTTTATACAGAGGACAGAAATAATTTCATTTTTACGTCTCTGTCTGTCTCAGCTGGTACATGGAGAGAAGAAGGTTTACGCCATGACCGTCGTGCAGGACATCGTAGTGAACAACCTGAAACCAGCTGTTGTGACGGTGTACGACTACTACGAGACCAGTACGTGTTTATCTTCACTTCTTTATTAACCAGTAGAAGCTCGACATTTATCTGTCAAGGAAAATAAACCTTCTTGTGTCCTACAAGAACTGAAGCCTGTTTTTTCTTCTCCTTCTTCTACAGATGAGAAAGCTGTAACAGTGTACACCTCTCCATGTGGGGCTCAGTGAGAGACCTTTTCTTCTCCATATGACTTTTTCATGGGAATTCTTCACAAAAGTTCAACAACTTTTATTAATCATAATATTTCTGGTTTTAAAAAAGATGACTTTCTTTCTAACATCCTGCATAATCTACTACATAAATCATTTATAGATTAAATGTCACTCAACAAGACAATTTATATAAGGAGATCAGACAGATCGCCATAATAATTGTGTTTTGATGAACTTGGAAGTTGACAACTTTAATGAAAATCTAAACTAACCATGATTTATTTGTAATTACTGATCAAACATGAGTGTAGAATGGCTTTACAAGTCGAACCTGGTTCCTCTTATTCCTCTCTCTCTCTCTCTCTCTCTCTCTGTTTGAAGATTGATCTAAATCTGTAGATCAAGATACCTTTAAATGCAGATACTCATTAAATGCCATGTGCTGTGAGCAAACCAGAATAAAAGAAAAGTCTCTTTAAAAGTGGCAATAAAATTTTTTATTTGCACTGATCATTATTCTTGTCTTTGTCTTGGTTTTTGTGCTCCTGTACAACTTTTGATGAATTCCAATCACTTATAATTTAAAAAGTAATTTTGATTCACATGAACTTAAGTTACTCCTTGATAAAAAATCAGAAAATCAGCAAAGGAGGTGCAAAGAAATTGCTTGACATAAAAATGAAAACTAGACTCACATGTTTATGGACACCAAGTACATCATGCACAGAAAGTTTTTTTTTTTTTCTATTCAAAGCCAATGGACTATACGATTTAATACACACACATATATGTAGAATAGAACATGCTTTGTCATTTTGTAGAGAAAAAAGTACCAAAATTGAAAACACAAATGACAATCTAACAAAACAATTTACTATAGAAAAATATGTTTTTTTGCTTTACATACATACATCATAAAGTAAAAGTGCGTTTGACCGTACACTTGGAGAATGTTGTGTTAATTGATTTCAGGCTTATATATATTTATATACAGTAAATATATGTACAAAAGTTTGGTGCAAAAGTTGGGACAAAACTTTGGATTTGTTTTTTGTATTTTTCAATACTCTTTTATTTAAAAACTATGATATAATACATATGGAATGAGGTCATTAAGTAACAGCAACAATGACAATCAGTTGTTATGTTAAAAGTTGATTTCGAGTTACCAGCCTCAGAAATCACCAATTAACAAACAGCACCTCAGATTACAAAGCATAAGCATTTCAGAGGTTCGTAACTGTTCAGTTCAGAGGAGATTATTGCATATTTTGGATGCATTCAGTATTGTTTTACAGTGTATGGAATTAGAAGGGGTGTCCAAACTTTTGTCTGCAAGTGTATTTATATACAAACCCCTCAACACATGGTCACAATTATCACACCGGGTCAAAAATTTTATCTAATTATTCATTGGCGGTGGTGAAAATCCTGAAAAGTCCTCTCAAATTCCTGTTAGTGATCATAACTCAATAGAATTCAATTCAATTTTATTTATATAGCGTGTTTAACAACCGTCATTGTCGCAAAGCAGCTTCACAAAATTAAAAGACAAGTATGGAAATGTGTGAGAGCAAGTAAAAATGATTGACTGCAGCTTGTAGCTTCATGTTACACCATAAAATGTTTAAACTCAGTGGTTATTTAACTTTGTAACACACGATTGGTGAGAATAATTTGTTGAGTTCAAACTGTAAAATGTAAATTTGGCTCTTGTTCTATTCACTGACTTGGAATGTAACACCCAGGGGTCGGCAGTACCGCCGGCGGGACACACTGCATTTTTTCTGATAACCATATAAAGAGCTTCAAATGCTCTGTCATTTTTGATCACATACATAAGTGTAGTGGATCATTAGAACCTATAAAGGGTCTACTTACATTCATGTACATTAATTATATCCAAGAAACAAAGAAAATAAACAGGGTCTCAATTTTTTATTCTTTCTGAATTAAAAATAATTTATTTATTTAAAAACAATTATTAAAATGAATCCAAAGAGAGGTACAGTCTTTACATCTCACTTCAAAAAAAAACTTTTATTAAATCACAAAAAAATATGTACAATATGAAAGATATAAAAGTACAAGAACCAGGTATAAAAGATTGAATTATACAAATAATTATACACAGTTAAATAGAAGTTATACAATATAAACAAACTTAACAAAAATATACAAATAAGTAATAAC
>JAQMYJ010000040.1:30702170-30717847 GCA_030014305.1 Clarias laeviceps | reverse complement strand
CACTATGGTTCCACTTTTTCTCCCCCAACTGATGTTATTTTAATTTACTTGTATTAATGATGCATTTCTTTGTGTGTGATTGTTTAGTTTTAAGTGTCCGCTCTTCATTGTCAATAAAGAAAAACATGAATTAGAATCCTGTAGGTACTTCCTAAAAAATTCCACTAATTTCCTTCCCTTCATTGCCCCACCTGTCATATTCGGTACTAGTGGGGCGCCACACACATTGAGAACCACTGGATTAGACTGTGAATAGCCTCAGAAGTAAATCCACTTAAATCAAATGAATAAGTGTGTTGACTTACGATGGTGATGAGTTCATCCCCGGCCTTACATTTAATGTCCACCTGTTCACATGAACACGAGAAGATTTAATAATTAGTATAAATAACACATTTAATCAGGAAAGGAGCATTTAATCACGTTCATTAATCACAAAATCATACATTAATCAGATCATCTGACTTTAGTTACTGTAAATAATTTAACCTCATGCATTTGCTTCGCAGCTGCCAAACGTTTTTTATGAGTTTTAATTGGTTGGAATGAAACACTTTCTGTATGACGCTGTCAAATCCCACAGTGTTTCCTCAGACTAAAATATTCCACAGCTTAAAGTGTTCAGAGGGAACAAAGAACACAGAGGGAAACTGTTTCAGAGCGACATGTGGATTTTACATCCCTGGTGTGTTTCAATCCAAAGATCTCAGTTAGTATTTAAATCCTTTAAAACACACAACCCAGCCAAACATGTCACAACTTTCATTTAATCAAGCAAACAGTCAATAACTGAGGAGCTTCTCATTTCTTACACAACCAGGTCAGAAGAGATACTGTATGCTGCGGTCGTTACTCTTTATCAAAAGAGGTAAATTATTGTCCTGTAAAATGTTATATTAAACCCCAGACAGATTGTGCAGAACCTACTAGAATAGTGAATCATCTTCAAGGAGAAAAATGTCATATCATGATTGGAGATGAATTAATGGTTTGATGAAATTAAATAGTTTGAAACATTTAGACATTAATGTTATAGATTTCAACATTAGAACTCATACTATGTTTAATTGTCTTAAACACATCTGTTATACTGAACTTCCAGCCTCCTAACACACAGCGTGAGTGCAGATCAATCCCTGCTCTCTGTTATCACCCAGATGAGGATGAGTTCCTACCCCAGGAGACTTAGGGCACAAGGTGAGGTCCACCCTGGACACACACACTCATTCATTCACACACTACAGGCAACATGGCCAAGTAACCCAACCTACATGTCTTTGGACTGTGGGAGGAAACCGGAGTCCCCAGAGGAAACCCACCAAGTACAGGGAGAACATGCACACAGAGACGGGACCACTAACCACTACACCATAGTGCCGCCCCCTGACAATTATATACAATTTATTCATATTTCCCCACTTTGTGACAATAATCATTGTTAAATGCGCCAAATAAAGAACCATGAATTGAATAATAGTGAAAGTATGAATATCCTGACACTCACAATGTGAAAAGAACTCAAGAGATTGGAACTAATCTTAAGATTAGGCCTTAAGATAAACACTTATCAGGGAGCGTAAAGGATGAACTGTGGAGCTTTAGAAAAAGGTCATGTGGTCTGTAGCCTGTGGCAATGGGTTGCTGCCATTGGTCAGCTGTAGGTTCAGCAATGTTATGAGGTCATCTAATGACCTGAACATAGTGAACGACCAGGTTTTTCCTAATGGAACGAGATGATGATGCCAGGATTCCTTCGGCTCAAACTGTGACAGAGTGGTTCATGGAGCATGAAAAGTCACACATGGATTGGCCACCAGAGAATCCAGACTTTAACCCCATTGAGAAGGTTTGGGATGTGCTGGAATTGGAAATCATTTTTCTAAGCAGCCCGACTTTCCGTTCCTCAATACAAGGTCTTGGAGGGGAATTAATGTGACACTGGATGGAAATAAATTTTGTGACATTACATCAGCTTATCGAAACAACGTCACTACAAATGCTGACTGTAATCTAAGCAAAATGTTGTTTAAAAATATATTACAGTGTGTGAGTTGGTTTTCTGGCCAGCAGAGTAAATGTGTTGATTCTTTACAATAATAACAGAAGTGTCACCTCTTTTCCTTCTGCTTTACGGTCTCTAGTGTAGACGGAGTCAAAGTGTCCGTCTCCAAGCAGCTCCACCACAGCGTAGCGTGAAACAAACTTTTCTGTCACACACACACACACACAAAAGTGAACTAAGAATATATATATATATTTTTAATATAATGCTTTAAGCCTTAAGATAAACACTTATGGACCAACACTTCACTGAGTTATGAGATCTCTCTTTAAAAAAGTTGGAAATACAGTAGTTGAGACGTACTGTCTTGTGAAGGGTGAAACTCCTGGAGATCTACATCCTGAGACTCAGAGACACTTGCGCTGGCCGGCTCGGAGTCTTCAGAAGAGATACCTGGAAAGATCTCATCCCACTGCAGGACATCGGACTCCCCTGAAGTCAAACGAGAAAAGACAGCGAAATGTTTTACATCATTGTTGTAAATAGCTAAAGATACGGTGAGATGTGGACTTCAGGAAGTTCAACGTGTCCTACCTGTCCTGCATGAATAATCATCAGAACCTTCCGTCACCAACACGGCCGAGTCATGAAGCTCGTCCTCCTCGAACCACTTGTGGTTCAGGATTTGCTTAAAAGTTGGTCGCCAGTTGGGGTTTTTGTTCAGGCATTGCTGTATCAAGTCGCAGCACTCTGTAGGAGCAGTTAGGAGACAGAGGTCAAGGTAAAAAATTTCATTCACAAACAAAACGGAATACTAAAAAATGATGACTTTGCATTTTCTCACCATCAGACAGAAGAGCAACAGATGGCAGATTCCCCTTAACCATCTCCTTTTCATTGCAAAAGGGCAATTTTCCACAGACCAACTCAAACAGGAGAACCCCCAGACCCCAGAAGAGCGCAGGGAGTCCAAAATACATACTGTGTTCCACCCACTCAGAAGGAGAGAAAGCTGGGCTTCCTGAAGAAGAAAAAAAGAGAAATTGTCAGAAGTCATGATTCTCTTCTACATCCTTCACTTGAACGTATCCCATGTCGATTAGTGAACTAACCTTCTAAGTCTGTGTAGAGTTCTGGCGTCATCAGCTCAGCACTGCCAAAGTCCACCAACTTCACCTCCAGTGTCTCCGGATTGATCAGAAGATTCTGCTCGAAATCACAGTGAAAAACTCCGCGTTCACAGCAGTGATGAACAGCTCGAACCACCTGCCGCATGACCTTCTGAGCCACTGGTTCAGGCAGTCGACCGTTGTAAAGTTTACAGAATTTATCCAGGTTGATGCAGGGGTTGGGTCGCTCCACCACCCAGATGAAAAACGTGGACGTCTCGAACCATTCCAGCAGCTCCACCACATTCTCACAGAGAGGAGGCTTGGACACTAGCTCCATTAACACCACCTCCAGAGGCAGGAAGTATGTCTGTCCTGGCTAGAATCACACATTCACACATATGATTAGCGTGGGGCGGAATAAGGCTAAATCGTTTTAGGATTTTTCCTCTGATATCTATTATAAACCAGAGAGGATAAAATGTGAAACTGAGATGTGAAGAGCTGAGTTGTTGGAATGGACATCAGTTGGGTGGAGATCTGCTCTATAACATGATTGTGATTAGTGCTTATTGCTTCTCTGCAGAATCAGAAGTAAAGGAACTTACAATGGTGATGAGTTCATCCTCAGGAGGTTTGAGCAGGCATTTAATGGTGACCTGTTCACATGGACACAACAGAATTAATCAGTTTCACATGTCATCATTTACTAATTAGTGGACATTTACCACTCAAAACTCTGGACACACCTTTTAATTACATGGCCTTTATTGATTATGAAATTCTTTCTACCATACTGAAGGCGTTTATTATCCAAAATACACGATAATCTCCTTTGAACAGTTGATATTGAGATGTTTATCTGCTACTTCTGCTCTGTAAAGCTTCATAACGGCTCTAATCTATATATAAAGAGGTGCTGTTTGAACTTCTTTTCTGCAGCAGAGCTCAGTTTTGGTCTTTCTTTCCTGGGAAGGTCTTCATGCGAGACAGTTTCATCATCATGGAGCTTGATGGGTTTTACAAACACACTCGACACAATACTGTTCTTGCATGAACTGTTCCAGAACAGCTGGCCTTTATGTCTTAAAGTAACTTGACTGTAGTTGAGCCATATGTGTTATTTTATAGTTTAAAAAGAAAATCCGGTATTGTTCTAGAATGCAAAAAATAAATCCAAACTTCTGCTCAAACTTTGTATTGTAACATTTCATATTGAAAAAAAAAAAAAAACGGATTAATTACCTCTTTCCCATCTGCCTTACGGACTCCAGTGTAGAGAGCGCCAAAACATTCGTTCACTATCAGCTCTACCACAGCATAGCGTGCATCAAAATCATCTGTTACTCACACACACACACACACACACACACACAAACACAACAACTTGTCACACTCTGCATGTTGAGCTTCTCAAAATGACACAAAACTCCTAAATTATTAGACTTCAGTGTATCTTTACGGATAAACTGTCTTCTTAAACAAAGAAAAACATTCCTCTCTCTCTCTTTCTTTCTCTCTCTCTCTCTCTCTTTCTCTCCTCAGCTACTTTTTCATGAGAACCATGAGATTTTTATCTATGCAGCATTATACAACCCCAGCTAGGTGATTTTAAAATGTTGGAACTAGTTGCTGTAGATTGTAACATACTGTGTTGTGAAGGGTGGAACTCCTGGAGATCTACATCCTGAGATTCAGAGACACTGGAGCTGGCCTGGTCCGAGTCACCAGAAGAGATAGAGAAAGCTGGAAACATTTTATCCCTCTGCAGGAATCCGGGCTCCCCTAAAGTAAAATGAAGAAGAACAGAGAAATGTTGTACGTCCTGGCTGTAAGTAGATCTTTGACTCAGGTGGCACCACAGACAGACAGACAGACAGAGGTGGGGTCTTGAGGACACAGGGTAGTTTTATTAGGAATAAATATGAAAAGGAAGGGATTTTAAACAGGGAGGGAGAAAGGAGTGAGGGTATGCATGTGCAGGTCCAGTGGCAGTGCCCAGCTGGCAGAGATGCACTTGGCTGGCAAGTGTTGGTGGTGACAAAGTGGCAGAGTGCGTCCGCCTGGGCTGCAGCTCCTACCGCCCTTCAATGTGGCTTTTACTTTAGGCTGCGAGCGAAACTCCACTCCTTGCGTTTATAAAGTTGCTTGATTAACCCCAGATCTATTTTACTCATCCTGCCCCAGCCGTGCCCAATCTAGCAGCCCCGCCTCTTCACCCACTTGCAGAAGGGGAGCTGCCTACTTAGGGAGTCTGGGCAAAAATATTTGGACCCATGCCCAAGTGCACACTTTGACAGTGTGGACCTTCAGGAAGTTCAGTGTGTCCTACCTGTCCTACATGAATGATCATCAGATCCGTCCGTCACCAACATGGCCAAGTCTTGAAGGCCCTCCTCAAACCACTTGTGGTCCAAGATGTCCTTAAAAGTTGGTCGACATTCAGGGTCTTTGTTCAGGCAGTGCTGTATCAAGTCGCAGCACTCTGTGAGAGCCGTGAGGAGACAGTGGTCAACATAAAAAGGTTCAATTCCCAAAGAAAACTAAATTATGAAAAGTGGTGCTTTTGCGTTTTCTCACCATCAGACAGACCCGAAACAAATGATAGTTGCCCCTTTATGATCTCCTCTTCGCTGCAAAAGGGCAACTCTCCACAGACCAACTCAAACAGGAGAACCCCCAGACCCCAGAAGATAGCAGGAAGTCCAAAATTTATTCTGTATTTTACCCACTCAGGAGGAGAGAAAGCTAAGCTTCCTAAGGGAGAAAACAGAGAAACTGTAATAAGTCATGATTCTCTGCTACGTCCATCATTTGATTGTATCCCATATTTATACTGAACTAACCTGGTAAGTCAATGTATCGTTCTGGCATCATCAGCTCAGCGCTGCCAAAGTCCACCAACTTCACCTCCAGTGTCTCCGGATTGATCAGAACATACTCCTCAAAGTCACAGTGAAGAACTCCACGTTCACAGCAGTGATGAACAGCTTGGACCACCTGCTGCATGACCTTCTGAGCCACTGGTTCAGGCAATCGACCGTTGTAAAGTTTACAGAATTTATGGAGGTTTATGCGGGGGTTGGGCTGCTCCACCACCAAGATGTAGAAAGTGGGTGCCTCAAACCATTCCAGCAGCTCCAGCACATTCTCACAGAGAGGAGGCTCGGACACCAGCTTCATTACAACCACCTCCCTAGGCAGCATATACGTCCGTCCTGGCTAAAATTACACACATGTGATTAGCATGGGTTAGCATGAGTTAGCATGGAGAAATGGGTCTAAAGTGTGTTAAGCAGCGATGGAAGTGACTTTTGGGAATAAAATGTTAAACTGAAACATGATTACGAGCTGAGATGTTTGTAATGATGTTAGCAGCAGGACACATCAGGTGGGTGGAGATCTGCCCTATAATAACAGAATATATCAGAATTAAAGTAAGTTCACTTACGATGGTGATGAGTTCATCCTCGGGAGGTCTGGCCATACATTTAATGGCGACCTGTTCACATGGACACAAGAAGATTGAATTATTTCTGCAGGCCATCATTTACTAATTAGTATAAACAATACTTTACAACACATAGTACAGTATTTTTGCGTTGGCGGCACAGTGGTGTAGTCGTTCGCACTGTCGACTTGCATCTCCAGGGTCCAGGATTGATATCCGCCTCTGTGTGCATGCAGTTTGCATGTTCTCCCCATGATTGTTGGGGTTCCTCTCACAGTCTGAAGACCTGTAGATTAAGCTAACTTGTTTTCCCAATTTGCCTGTAGTGAGTGTGTGTATACAGTATGTGTGGCCTGTGATGGATTGGCACCTTGTCCAGCATGTACCCCACCTCATGCCCTAAGTCCCCTCGGATGGGCTCCAGGCCCCCCGCGACCCTCTACACAGGATAACGCGGTATAGACGATGAGCGTGTTGTTTCTTTACAGTAATAACAGATTAATTACCTCTTTTCCATCTGCCTTACGGACTCCAGTGTAGAGAGCACCACACCGCTTGTTCGCTATTAACTCTTCCACAATGTAGTGTGTATCGAACTCATCTGTTACACACACACACAACAGTGAGTTGATTGTATTTTCAGCGTATTGCTACTTTTACTGAGTTATGAGATCTCGAGCTACGCAGAACTGTAAACACCCAGTTAGGTCATTTAAAAAATGTTAGAAATAGTTGCTTTGGGTTGTGATGTACGTACTTTGTTGTGAAGGGTGGAACTCCTGAGGATCTTCCACCTGAGACTCTGCCCACTCCAAATCATCAGGAGAGATAGAAATATCTGGGAATTTCTCATCCCACTGTAAAACATCAACCTCCCCTAAAGTCAAACGAGAAACAACAAGAGAAATGTTATACATCACGGTTAAAATGATAGCTTTGTGTGCGGCTCAGGATGTTCAGCGTGTCCTATACCTGTGCTGCAAGAATGACCATCAGATCCTTCTGTCTCCATCACAGCAGAGTCCTGAAATCCCTCCTCGAACCGCTTGTCTTCCAGGATTTCCTTGAAAGTCGGTTGACATTCAGCGTCTTTGTTCAGGCAGTGCTGTATCAGGTCACAGTGCTCTGTGAGAGCAGTGAGAAGACAGAGGTGAAGGTACAGTAAAAAATTGAATTCAGCACCAAAATGGAATAATGAAAAGCGACGTTTCTGCATCTTCTCACCATCAGACAGACCACGAGTGAACGACAGATTCCCTCTAACAGTGTCCTCTTCACTGCAAAAGTGCAACTCTCCAGAGATCAACTCAAACAGAAGAACCCCAAGACCCCAGAATACTGCAGGAAGTCCAAAATACATACTGTATTGTACCCACTGAGGAGGAGCCACAGCTAGGCTTCCTGAGGGAGGAAAAAGAGAAATTGTCAGAAGTCATGATTCTCCATTACATCCTTCATTTTAATGTATCCCGTGTCTGTAGGTAATTAACCTTCTAAGTCTGTGTAGAGCTCTGGCGTCATCAGCTCAGCACTGCCAAAGTCCACCAACTTCACCTCCAGTGTCTCCGGATTGATCAGAAGATTCTGCTCGAAGTCACAGTGAAGAACTCCGCGTTGACAGCAGTGATGAACAGCTCGAACCACCTGCCGCATGACCTTCTGTGCCACTGGTTCAGGCAGTCGACTGTTGTAAAGTTTACAGAATTTATGAAGGTTCAAGCAGGGTTTGGGTCGCTCCACCACCAAGATGTGGAACGTGGGTGCCTCGAACCATTCAAGCAGCTCCAGCACATTCTCACAGAGAGGAGGCTCGGACACCAGCTTCATTACTGCCACCTCCTGAGGCAGCATGTGTGTCTGTCCAGGCTAAAAAAATCACACACACACACACATGTGATTAGCATGGGTTAGCATGAGTTAGCATGGAGGGAATACGTCTAAACTGTGTTAAGCAGAGATGGAACAGTCTTGCTTTGATATCTACAGTCATGTGTAAAAGTCAGTGCCCCCTCATTTAATTCCATGTTTTTCTATGTTTTTTGTGTAAAAACATGATATGTCATTATTTGTGAATAAAATATTGATTTTATAATGAATAATGACAGGAAATTATTAAAATAATCATTTCCTGTATGATTTATCAGTCTCTCACATTGCTTTGCTCCACTGGACTTGTAGGGTCTGAGATGTAGCTCTTGGGTCTGACCTTGGGGTGAATGTGCTGGAACATCCAACCCTGAGAAGATTGAATTATTTTTTTTCTCACTGTAGAATATTGAACTATAAATTGTTTGGGAATGGTTTCATAACCCTGTGTGGATTGATGTGCAGCTAAAATTGCTTCTCTAAAACCATGGCTTATGTCTTTCCCTCTTGGAATTGTGCTAACACACACCTGAATGCCTCAGACCAGCAAACTGCCAAAACTTCAAAACATCTGCTTTTATAGGCGGTTGCTGATTAGCAGCACTTAGCTGCAACTTACCTTCTTAAATCTTGGGGAAGCCGTAAGAGTTACATATTATTGCCTTATTGGCTTCATTTTGGTTAAACAAATAAATAATGGCACAGGAAAAAGATATACAGTATGTTGTTGTTTGTCTGAGGTTGTATTTGCCTAAAACTAAGACCCACTACAACCAGATGTTTTTTTTTTTTTCCTGCTTTTACATAAAACACAAGAGGGTGCACTAACTTTTACACGTGACTGTGTTATAAACAACAGGGAATAAACTGTGAAAAAGTCATGAATAAGAGCTGAGATGTTTGTGATGGTTCTAGCAGGAAGGTGTAAATGGATACATCAGTTTGTTGTCGATCTGCTCTACAGTATAATGTGGCTGTGAATTAGTGCTTTATTGCTTCTGTGCAGAATCTCAGGAGTAAGTTAACTTACAATGGTGATGAGTTCATCTTCAGGAGGTTTGATCATACATTTAATAGTGACCTGTTCACATGGACACAAGAGAATTAATCAGTTTTACACGCCACTATTTACTACTTAACAGATCGTTTGTGTTGTCTCTTTACAACAATAACAGATTCATTACCTCTTTCCCGTCTGCCTTACGGACTCCAGTGTAAAGAGCACCGAAACATTCACTGACTATCAGCTCTACCACAGCGTAACGTGTATCAAACTCATCTGTTTAACACACACAGATTTACAGTGTAAATTTTAAAACAAAGAATAATATTCCTGCTGCACTGTACACACCAAGTCAACACACGTTACAAAAATGTTCATAGTCTAATATTTCATTTGACTACCTTTCGCTTTGATTGTTCACTTCAAAGCAAGTGGCCGTGGCATCATTTGGATACACTTGTGCAATAGCACAACATTTATTTTAATCCAGAGTCGCATTAATTTCTCTCCAAGATATTGTATTGATGATGTGAGAGTTGGACTGCTGTGTAAAGTTTTCTTCAGCACATCCCACAAGATTCTCAATGAGGTTAAGGTCTGGACTCTGTGGTGGCCAATCCATGTGTGATAACATATTCTCTCATTCTCACTAAACCCCTCTTTCACAGTTTGAGCGTGATGAATCCTGGTGTTGGAATATCTGGTGAAAAGATCTGGTGATGAAAAAGATTGTCAGCTGACCTAATTTTTTGCGCCTTTGCTCCACAGTCCATTCTTTATACTCCCTCACAAATTGAAGCCATTTCTCTAATTAGCCTCGAGGAGAAATGGCTTTCCGATTGCCGGTTAAGTTGGAAATCATCTTACCTTTAAACACAGCCATGAGTTCTACTGTTGATTTTTGATCATGTGATTTTACTAAGCGTTTACTGTTAAGCGATTTCCCATCATGCTCATTTATGATGTTTTCGTGACCACATTTCTTCCTTGAAGATGATGGTTCACCACTATCCTTCAAGACTTAACCCACTGTTAATAGTTTCAGCAGTTTCCTTAGTTTATTTCTTTGCTGGATGCAGACCAATAATTTGACCCTTCTGAAACACAGTAACATCTTTGCCATGACCGCAGAATCTTCTGACATGGTTGATCAAGAAATGAGAAGAGACTAACTGTATCATTTAGAGTTAAGTAAATTATTGCGTCTGAACCCTATTAATCACTGTAGTAATCACCCAATTGAACTATTTAGTTTAGTTAAATCCAGGTGGTGACTTTTTTGGCCAGGCAGTGTAGTTGTTGTGAATTGAAACATACTGTGTTGTGAAGGATGGAACTCCTGAATATCTACATCCTGAGACTCAGAGACACTTGAGCTGGCTCGCTCCGAGTCACCAGAAGAGATAAAAATGGCAGGATGTATCTTATACCACTGCAGGTCATCAGACTCCCCTGAAGTCAAACGAGAAAGAACATAGAAATGTTGTAAATAGCTAAAAGGACGGTGAGGTGTGGCGCTCAGGAGGTTCACTGTGTCCTGCCTGTCCTGTGTGGATGATCATCAGATGCTTCCATAACCAACATGGCCGAGTCCTCAAGACCCTCCTCGAACCACTTGTGTTCCAGGATTTGCTTGAAAGTTAGTCGACAGTCAGGGTCTTTATTCAGGCACTGCTGTATCAAGTCGCAGCACTCTGTAAAAACAGCGAGGAGACAGAGTTTAAGATAAACATTGACAAATAAAAGGAAATTATAAAATTGCAATTTCTCACCATCAGACAGACCAGGAGCAAATGACAGATGCCCCTCAACGATCTCCTCTTCACTGCCAAAAGGTGAATCTCCACAGACCAACTCAAACAGGAGAACCCCCAGACCCCAAAAGATAGCAGAAAGTCCAAAATACATACTGTATTGTACCCACTCAGGAGGAGCAAAAGCTAAGCTTCCTGATGGAGAAAAGAGAGAAACGGTAAGAAGTTGTGATTCTCCACTACATCCTTTACTTGAACGTATCCCATACCTGCAAAGTCTGTGTAGAGCTCTGGCATCATCAGCTCAGCACTGCCAAAGTCCACCAACTTCACCTCCAGTGTCTCCGGATTGATCAGAAGATTCTGCTCAAAGTTACAGTGAAGAACTCCACATTCACAGCAGTGATGAACAGCTCGAACCACCTGTTGCATGACCTTCTGAGCCACTGGTTCAGGCAATCGACCGTTGTAAAGTTTACAGAATTTATCAAGGGTTATGCAAGAGTTGGGTCGCTCAACCACTAAGGTGTAGAAAGCGGATGTCTCGAACCATTCCAGCAGCTCCACCACATTCTCACAGGGAGCGTGCTTGGACACTAGCTCCATTACAACCACCTCTCGAGGCAGCATGTAATTCTGTCCAGGCTAAAAACACACACACACACACACATATATATATATATGATTTGTTACAACTCATCAGATCGAGCCAACACCACAAACTTCACCATAAGCAACCAGCTCACTCTCCTCCATACCCAGCTCCAGCTCATATCTTTCACTACCTCAGTCATCATTTTGAGCTCAACTGTTTCCTATTTGTAATCATCTATTCCTACTTCAGACACCTACTACTGTACTTTAGCCGACTCTCACCAGATTATTGTATGACATTACTTTCCCTATGTTCTCATGTTTTTGTCTTGTCATTGCTGACCAATCATGACCATGTTTTGTTTTCTCAACCTCCCTTTGTTCTTGCACTTTTGCACATTTTGGATTTACTGGCTTTGACTTCCACATACAGATTATTGACCATTTGTTATTGGATCTACTGTAACACCAGGCCACTGCCTTCTACTGGAATTATTTTTGCTTACTATTTTTAGTTCATGGATCTCCCAGGTCAGATCATGAATTTTCACCAGTGGTCCTCTTCTGTTTTTGACTGTCATAGAATTCCACCTTGGCTGCCTCATGTGGCTGGAATGACCAGGCACTCTTCGCTATTTTTCCTCATGGACTCTCTCATGGACAATTGACATTACATGGTAATTTGAAGTTGACCAAAACCTGATCTGTTCCCCCTTGGCGAACCTTCTCAAGATTTCCTCCATACCTGCTCAGGGTCCAGGAGCTTGATGGAAGCACCCTTGCCCCAATTACCCATCACATTGCCCCAGTCATGCTACAATTCTCTTGGAACCTCAAAGAAGCTATCTCCTTCCTCATTAACAACAGCTCGCATGCCCTTATTATCTTGGGTCTCCTTTGGTTAAACTACTCAATCCACATATTGACTGGATCAAAAAAAGGGTCTTGGATTGGGTTGCAGCCTGCTTGTCCTTATGTCTTCAATCTCCTCACGAAGAAAACCACTTCGGCTACACAGGAGGAGTTCCCCAACATCCCAACAGAATACCACAATCTCTACCAAATTTTTAGTAATTTACGTGCCATCTCTCTATCACCTTTGCCCATATAATTTTGCTATTGACCTTCTTCCCGGAACCAAGGGGCAACTTTCTTCTCGATCTTGTCCAGAAATCAATCAATCAAGAGAACATCGCAAAGTGACTCCTTTTCTCCGGCTAGTGCAGGGTTCTTTTTTATGGAGAAGATAAACTAATTAATACAGTGCTGTAAAGATTTGTTGGTCTTCTCCATGAAAAATCTAAAATCTCTAATCAATACAGGACTAAACAATAAGACAGCCTTTAACAAGCCCACTGGCCATAATGAGTATCTTATCATCCCTTTGGACTAACCAAGTCTTCCAGGCTCTAATTAACCACGTTCCAAAAGGATCACAGATTTCGCAAGTCCTGGCCCTACCAATGTCCCCCACAATCAACTTTTTGTCCTGGCTTCCATCCACTCTCCAATTTAAGATTAGAGTCACAGCTCCACACTAGCATGCCACCCGGGGAGGACTTGCAGGCTCATGTGTTCCACCTCAATGGCCTCCCTATAGACATCATGTCAGGTAGGGGGCCTAAATTCTCTGCCTAATTTTGGACGCCTTCTGCAGGCTCATCAGCACAACAGCAAGCCTCTCCTCAGGTTTTCATCCTCAGGAGAACAGGCAGACTGAACTTACTAATCAGGGTTTGTGGAAGTCTGTAAGGTGCATGATCTCACGGGACACAGCATCATGGAGCAAACTGCTTCCTTGGATAGAATACGCTCACAACTTGCTCGCTACCTTCTCCACCAGTGTGTCACCCTTCCAATGCTGCCAACCACCCATTTTTTCCTGGAGACCACAGTACCATCTGCCCAAGGCTTTGTCCATTGTTGCAAGAGGACATGGCAATGGGCTCGCTCCCAGCTGCTACACTCGGTGAACGTTTCATTGCAAAGCCAATCGTCTTGTCTGTGCGCCGTACAGACCTGTCCTTCCATGTGTCCCAAATCCAAAGACTAGTCTCATGTCCGTTGTGCCGAAACTGCCAGAACCTATGCATATTGCTCATTGACCACGACATTGCCTGCTACTAAAACTATCGCTGAATGCGATTTTCAGCTCATGCCTGCAACGGCACCTGCTGAAATTGTCTATTTTCTTCTCTGCACTTGGGTCCTACATTCTGTCCTGGCAGCTAAAAGTTAAAAAAGCTAAAGTGTGTTAACTTACAATAGTGATAAGTTCATCCTCAGGAGGTTTGGCCATACATTTAATGGTGACCTGCTCACATGGACACAAGAGAATTGGTCAGTTTTACGTGCCATTATTTACTAATTAGTATAAATGATAGGTTTAAATACATAGTATTTGTGTTGTTTCTTTACAATAATGCCAGATTAATTACCTCTTTCCCATCTGCCTTACAGACTCCAGTGTAGAGAGCGCCGAAACATTCGTTCACTATCAGCTCTACCACAGCGTAGCGGGTATCAAACTCATCTGTTTTACACACATTTACAAGTGAGTTAAGTCTATTTTCAGCCATGTTGCTTGTCTCACTTTACATGTGGATGCTTTTGTGTAATCGAGTCCAAATCATCTTTGCAGCTGACTAATGGTATGTAGCATAAAGAAGTGTGAATGTCGCCATCTGCTGGCTGTTATGTGAACGCGGCATGTGTTTGAAATAAGAAGCGGATCTCTAGCTGCGCAGCACTAGCTAAATGATTTGAAAATGTTATAAAAATTGGTGTGATTGTATATTGGTGTGGATTGTAACATACTGTGTTGTGAAGGGTGGAACTCGTGGAGAGCTACATCCTGAGACCCAGAGACGCTTGAGTTGGCCCAAACCAAGTCAACAGCAGAGACATCAAAAGACTTTGATCTTCTTTCCACCAGCCGATGAAGTTTTCTAAGCCACTCAGGTTCTTTCTCTTTTCTTACCACAATCAGATTGTCTGAAAGCTACAAAACAAATGGGTCAAGTAAACTAATGATCATGACTTCATCTTTGGAACCCTGAAAGCAATTTCACAAATACAAAGAATCTTATTTACACATGTGACACTTTTCAGCACACTGCTTTTGATGAGATGAGGAAATCTGAGGATTGTAGTAACGACGCTCTCACAATAATCAAGTGCCTGATCATCAAGTTCATTCCCGAAGAGCTCCCAAGCATAAAAGGCCTTGAACTCCTAGAAGAGACAGAGCGAGATTTACTCTCAGTATGACTGTTGGTCATGATGTGAAATTTGACGTAGAGCAGAGAAGAAGAGAAATTCTAACCTGGAAGTGTGATTGGCCAAACCCTGAGATCAGAGACAGTGCATATTCATAAACCTCAGTTCTCTCAGTCACATCCTTCAGGGAGGATTTACTGCCTGGCCAAATGGTGCTAAGAGAACAACGTGTCAAATAAGAATAATAAACACACACACACACACACACACACACACACACACACTACCTGTCATGACCAATCAATTGGAACTTGGGTCGGGATCCCAGCTCTATTTGTGCTACCATGTAGCAGATTTGTGCTGGATAGAACAATCCTCTGGAGGCTGTGAACGGAAAAACGAAGACGCTTTTTGAGGATGATCAGTGTCCATAAACCAGTCCAGTTTATTAGAAACACCTGCTCTTTCATGCATCAGCCAATTATATTTCTAAAGCAACGTCTGAGATCTTTCTTCATTCTGATGGTTGATGTTAGTCATTAACCTTCTGATCTGTACCTAAATTATTTAATACATTGCACTACTGCTGGAACATGATTGGCTAATTCAATTCAATTCAATTTTATTTGTATAGCGCTTTTAACAATTGACATTGTCCCAAAGCAGCTTAACACAATCA
>JAQMYJ010000040.1:30683303-30695199 GCA_030014305.1 Clarias laeviceps | reverse complement strand
TCATAATATTAACACCACACAATATTAACACATTGACACATTGATTATAAATTATATACCAGTAAACCGATGACACGATCATGGGCACTCAAGGCTCACCCATGCTAGCGGGGAGCTAAGGCCAACCTGTCTGGACTGATCCCATAGAAAAGCCAATGTAGCACAAATCACAGAAACAAAACATCAATAGAAAGGTTTCAAGTTCACCAGTGCATGGACGAACTCACCTGGTCCAGTGTGAGTTTACTGTGGGCAAGAACATTATAAGGGCCCCAAAAGGTATAAAACTACTGTCGGCCCCATATGCACTAACCCTCAGGCTCATTATTTCACAGATTCAAATACACTATACAATAATCTGATAGGTCACAGATAAGACTTGAAAAAATTAATTTTGTAATGGTACTGTATATGTGTGTATGTTATTTTGCTAAATTAATGCTACCTTGACATTTAACACTAGATAATCACTGTTATCTGTATTTCCAAATATCTCTGCAGGACTTTTTTTTTGGATCAGTCTCTGAGCCATACAAAGGGGTCCCACCAATTATGGTTGTGCTCGCAGCAAAAAGTTCAGCCAAAGAACAACACAGAGGATTTGTTATTTCGGTCTCGCTCCAGGATTATTGATTTTAAAAAGTTTTGGAAAAAGCTTGCTTTGGAGTTAATCTAACTTTATCTGATTATCTTACAGTCAAAATAAATATACCATGTATTTTTATAAAAATAAAAAGACCAATCTATCCTTGACCCTGTAAATTTTATGAAAATAAAATAAAAAAAAACCTTTTAACTAAATCTCATGTCACAATTATTGGCACCCAGAAAACCACTGTAATTTAATAATATTGTACTTTCTTTTATAAAAATGTTCCTGTTAAGCCTTAACTTTCAGAAGGCAACGTGACCATTTAATAAAATAAATAAAAATATATACACATTAATCCTGTTTAGTGTGTTAATATTTAAAAATAATATAATAATTACTAAATAAACCATTAAGTGACAACAATAGAAACGACTATGGAAAATGTACTTTACAGCATTTAATGACGTTGGAGAATACTGTTAAGAATACTGTTGGAAACACATAAACAGGAGTATATACAGAATACATATACACACAAAAATACTGAATTAATCCTTGTATTTTCTGGATAAATGTATTCACTAAACTAATTAAAAAAAAAACATAAAACAATTATGCAAAATAAAATCTGTGATTTTAACAGCACTCAAACAAATGAATGGTGTCCAGGGTTTTCCAAAGTGTGGCTACTACTTGTGGTTAGTAACTGCAGGTGGGCCACAAGACATCGATTACAATAAAAAAAAAAAAAAAATGAAAGTACTATTGAATATTGATGATTAACAATTTGTATTATATTCATAATATATATGAAACGTTTTCAGAACTAATGTGTTGATAAGCTATGCAGGAAATTTACACATTTCAAACTGAGTCACGGCCGTTTTAAATTTCAGGATTTAAATACAGTATGTGTGTAGATAAAGGATGAGGTTAAAGAGAAATTTTTATTATATAATAGCAGTTGAAATGTTTAAAGCTCAAGTAATTAATAAAACATTTAGTCTGTCTCGTTTGTCTCATTTAATAGATTTGGCCATTAAAACCACTTGACGTGCTTAGAAATCAGTGAGAAATGTGTGTGATGTTAGACATGATTAAATCACGGTTGTGGGGCAAATAAACCAAACTGTGAAACTAATCACACAATTATTCCTCACTTGCCTTTAGCCATTAATTTGTGAACTCTCTCTCTCTCTTTCTCTCTCTCCAGCATCTGCTTCTAAGAAATGAAATAAACAACAAAATAAATCCTAATTATGACTTAATTATCCTCTCATGAAATCTGTTAGGTTAATAGACTTGTATGTATTGGCTGGCTAGCTATCATGAAAGATTGGACAGCATTAGCTACTGTAGATGTTTAGTATTAGCTAGAAAGCTACTTTTAGGAAGAAACTTTTGTCCCCTAATCCATCAAAGCCTTATATTCTAATTTAAAATACTTTCATTAGCATGTCATTAACAAGCCTAATGCTATCCAACATGCTGCCATATGTTCATACTGTGTTTTCTGTAATCTGATCTCTTTGCTGTTCCACATCGGTGTCAGGTTCAGGGCAGAGAACATTATGGTGTGGTAGCTGCTGAAAGAAATGTTCTAGATCAGTTGCAGCCAGGTATATACAGTATATTCTAATTTTGCACCAACGTCTTCAGCAAATATGTCTTAAATATGCTATAAGTTTACCATTATACTGTATACCCATTTTACAAAACTTAAGTTAAACAAAATCTTTAAAAAAAAAAGGAGCTGTAATCTCTTAACATTTTTGAGCTCCCAAATTCTGTTATAGACTTTACTATAATAATGGGCTGTAAATCCTGTGAAATTATCTAATGTAACCGAGCTAGGCCACAATATGAAATTTTAGCATTGTATAGGTACAATTTTGACATTACCATGGTATTTATTTACTACACTTACATGTTTATGTTTACAAATGGACCATTGCACAAGACACTTTAATATGGCACCTTCATAAGTCACTTTTTATGCACATTTGCACACCATCTTTCTTCTCTTTTAAGGTCACTGGCGGTCGTATAAGCATTTCACTGCATATCATACTGTGTATGACTGTGTATGTGACAAATAAAATTTTAATTTGAATTGGGATTTTATTTTCTAATATAGTACATGTACCGTACTATTATACATTGTTCTGTAATGGTACATACTTTATATAGTGTTACGATGTAATATGGTACTATGGAACACATACAGTATCAGGGTTCTGTCAAAAATATGTTTTACATGTTTATGTACCATAATGATAATATTCATATTGTATGGCACCTCTATAGCACGTTGTTTTCTTACTTAGCAAAACTTGGTGTCACTGTGGTACCTTTCCTTGTAGGATGGTACTTACACTGGCCCTGTATTGTAACCTTTTCAGTACCATTTACTTTTTATGGTACCATTAAAGGGTTAACAAACAAAACTTTGGTGAATGTAAGGGTACCACAATTGCTACCAAATTTCAACGGGTATCCAATATGCTGCCTGTAGTATGCAATACAATACCAGTAGTGTGTCCTAACATATCTTACTGTATGTGGTCCAATATGTACAACCATACAATATAAGATACCTGCTGAATTTTGGCAGACAATGTGGTACCCAATAAGTACCATGGTATGTGTGAAGGCGAGAGGAGGTATATGTGTTTGTGTGTGTGCGTGTGTGTGTGTGTGTGTATGAAGGGGTACGGTGTCCACTGAGGCGCGCAGACAATGTGTAGGCTGATACAGAGAGGGAGAGAGAAAATGGATCTTTAACCTCTTTAATGAGACTTTTTTTCGCTTTTCACGCGTGCATACACGTGTGTTATAATAAACAGTACAAACAAAATCAAATATGTTTTACGTGCACAAACGTGGTCACAGTGTTATAGTAAACAGTACACACATGCACGGATGTTGAT
The DNA here is from genome assembly GCA_030014305.1 of Clarias laeviceps. Taxonomy (NCBI): domain Eukaryota; kingdom Metazoa; phylum Chordata; class Actinopteri; order Siluriformes; family Clariidae; genus Clarias; species Clarias laeviceps. Next base: position 30,691,677 of record JAQMYJ010000040.1, on the reverse strand, counting down.
TATACCAGTAAGAGACGAGCACTAAGACCCAGCAGGGAAGACGATTACCCACAATTCCGCAGCACAAGAGAGACCGTTGGCTCAGTTGTGATCACGTGACGCTCGGCGTCAAAACAAGAAGCGCATGCGTGATACATGAAACTCGGTACTCGTAAACCAAGACTTGCTCTTTTTCCAAGTCAAAATTTATTAAAAATCTTTGCTCACCTTGTGGAACACTCGCAAACCGCGTTACTCACAATCCGAGGTTTCACTGTAATGTAACTTTAAAATTCTCTCAGATCCCGGATCCTGTCAGGTAAGCTTCTATTAGCTTGCTGACTAGCATTTGGGAATTTACCTCAAAAATCCTTTCAAAACACCACTGTGATGGTTGCAGACAGCTCATTTTGGCAGTAAAAGTGATGATTTACATGACAAGATAAGATTGTGTGCTGCTTCAAAACATTTATTAATCAAAAAACACTGTTCTTCATAAACTGACCTAATAACAGACACCATAAACAAAGCAGGAGGAAAAGAAGCAACAAAGATAAACAAGTGAGACACAAGATTTAAGGAGGTTCTGTGTGCAGACCACTGGGTCATGAGTATATATTTAAACATATATATTTTTAAAACAATTACTGAAAAAGAAAAAGAAAGAAAAAAAAGTAGCCTTCAGAAATCCTGCCAGGAACGCTCATGCTAGTTAGCTGCCAAGTGTTAGCGCTGAATGTAAACTGAATGTGAGATTACATTCCTTTCAGAAATGCTGCTGGTTATCTTTGTTTTAGCCAGCTAGCAAAAATATTTGTCTTGGTTTTTTTTTTTTTAGATTTTTTTTCCCTTTTCTTCCCTCAGGAAAAGCTCATGTTATCTACAGTAGTTAGTGTTCACAGGAACAATACTGAATGTTTAGGGTTAGTTTAGATTAAAAATCCTCTCAGAAATCCTGTCAGGTTTTACACCTAATTCATACTAACAACATTAGCTCATTACTGACACATTGATTTATTTTAATATTAACATTTAATTAACATTTTATGTCAAAATCACATAATATTTTTTTTTTCTAATTTCTAATTAATTCATTTTGACTGATTTATGACAGCATTTTAGAACAGAGTTTTAAATAAAATAGCTTAATTATCTTCCCTGCTAAGACTAGCTATCTAATATGACCGAACCTGTCAGGATTTCAAATCAAACTCATTCTTGACTAGAAATTCAGTCGAGTTAGATTATGTTAGCTAGTTTGCTAACATTACCAGTAAAGCATATGGATATGTTTTATACATGAATCCAGAAATCCTGTCAGCAAACTGGCAGTGAAACAATGTAACGCTTAGCGAGTTAGCATGTGAAGATGGAAACATTAGCCGTTTCATTCTACTTTCTTTGATCTGCAGTTAAAGCCAGTTAAGAAGAAAAGATATCTGAGGAAATGAAAAGGAAGACAGAAAAAGAGAAAGTTTAACGCAGACTGTATATTAGAGATGACACAAAGTGACAAAACTTTAAAGAACATCTTTCCTTGTACATACTGTAGATTATATTTCTAACCCATATATTATATACACTGTAATCAATGCACTGTGATAATTTAAAGCTATGTGATGATACAAATCTAACAGTAGTACAGACTTTAAAAATGTTTTTCGTACTAAGATTTTTTTTCAGCTTCGGGAATGGTTTGAGTATAAATAGCATTTTTTTAAGGCCATCGGTTATATTGTTGTGGCATATTTACATACACAAATAGGTGTGTTTACATCAGTGATGGACAGCGATGGACTTCATGTCTATGCCTGGCTCCTAATGTCCAGCAAAATTAAGAATCCGGCACCGTATGTTCAGAGCTGCAGCATGCAGGAAAGATATCAGTGTAGACTGGGAACAATTAGCAGCAGGCCAGATGTTCTTTACAGTAAATTAAATGCAGACAGGAAATATAAATAAAAGTTCCTCTTTAACCGTCATTATAACCTCTATTACATCAGGGATTGTTTAGGGAAAAAAAATTACAGTACACAGCATTCCCTTCATCTCAAAAATAATGAATAAGGCAAGACACATTTATTTTATTTATCATCATGGCTAAGAGTCACCCAGCTATTGAAGACTATTTCGCCCAAAATCATACCGATATACTGTACCCATTTGTCTTTTCTAAGTCAACCAGGTCCCGCCCACAAAGACCCCGCCCAACCCCAGAGTTTAAAATTTAAAGACGGAATTATGGCTATAAGTTAAAATTAATGTAAATAATACCTCCCACATACCCTGTACAGTCCTGTTCTCACTCCAAGCCATTTCCATATATTTGAGCCATTAAAGATGTTTTTGGAAGGCCAGCGTTTCAGATGTGAAGCTGGCAGTTCAATCATAGCCCCCGGAAACACTGGGATAAGTGCATTAGTATAGCAGGTGATTATACATGATGAGTTTTTACTCTCTTAACTTTGTTCTGTTAGTCTGCACATTCAAAAGTCCCGGTTTGACATGAACACGCCTTGTAGACTCACTTTGAATCTAAATGTGTAACTATTAACATTGCTATTATTTATTTATTTATTTATAAATTGATTAATAGAAGTGGTTTTAAATTTTTAGAGCGTTTTGCAGTCATAGAGGTAAAGTACAAAAAAAAAAAAGAAAAGGGGTGGATAATTTAATAATTTAAAGAGATAATATGTTAATATAGTGCCATATTAAATATCTTTGAAATATGTCTTTTTTTTATTTATTTTTTTTTATAAATTACAAGCTCTACTGTTAAGAATGACTTTACGTACTGTGAAGTTTGGGTGAGATAGTCTTCTGTTATTTTTTTTTAAAGCCATGTGACACTTTTAGCTTCAGTACAAACTTTGGACACCAGACTTGTCTTAACACATCAGCTACGTTTACATGGACGGATCAAAGGGAACTGAACTGTTGAAGTTGTTGCTCTGACACTTAATTAAAGCCTTTGGTTTTAAAATCTGTACATTCTGTGGACAGACTTTTTTTTAAAAAGACAAATCTTTGTAGAATTTCTACTTTTTGATTTTATCTTAATAAACAGATACATATTTAAAAGTACTCTGTGTTTGTTTTTCCAATGTGTCTCCTTGAACTTATCTTGTAAAACACTTTGTGACTTCATATCTAGAAAACTGCTATATTTACTTTAAAAAAAAACTAATAAAAGTCACTTAATTTCCTTAATTATATATTTATTATATTTATATTTATTTCAGCAAATGAGGAGCCAATCAGATTACATATTTACAGACTTATATTTATCTATACAACAGATTAGCACAGGTTTACACCCCGTCCTATTTGGATCGGGCCGGATCGGGCCAGACTGTTCTGAGATGTGTAATTGATTTTCCCTAACGATTTTATTCTGATTGGGATTTTACTCCCATTATTAGTGGAATATTAGGGTCCATGTAAACATAGCGACTATAGAGGAGGCTTGTATAAATAAAATGTCTTGCTCTTTGACTTCAACATAACAGCACAGTAAATGTATAAAACAGAATCATACAGCAGATGCTTGTGTTTGTGCCTTTTCTTGCCTTTAAAACGAGGGTCAGGATAGTTATATAAACTCTACCTTTTCACTTAACGAGCAGTGCAATCATTTAATCAGCAGATCAGAGGATATACAGTACAGTACAGTAGCAGTTCAAGTGAAAAAGGAAGGAAGGAAACAGAATCATGTTCATGACATTAAAGGAGCGCTGTGTGCTACTGTACAGCAGACTGGGGAAGAGAAAGACCCGGATCTCGTACCGTAGGAGCCGAGCACCTGAACGTCTCATCACCATGGTGTACAAATAATATTCAGCATTCTTTAATAACTAACAAGCACTTTGTGTTAACATTTAATAAATAGTAATAAGTTCTTCATTGTTCTATGTGTTTATATGCAGCAGTGCAACATGGGAAATATATATAGTGTAAATGTGCTCACTGCAGTACAGTGACGGTATGTGATAAAGATTTATACTGGGGGGTTTGTGTGGAAATGATTTGTGTGGAACTGTGATGGGTGGACACACACCTGATTTTAATCTTGTTTAATAACGTGTATTATTGTTTACATATCTAACTATTTTAATATCTTTGAATGAGGATATGTCATAGACTTACATAATACAAAAAGACAGAACTGCAGCAGTTTTATAGATTTTAATCCGTCCCTCTTAACAGACTTATAGAATTTTGGTGTAGCATCTAAAAATGATAAAAACTTATAGCAAGAAGACGAAACTTTTAGTTTATTAAATTTGTGATCAGTACTTGGGGCAGAAACATTTACACAGCATTTACACAGTGTGTGTGAAACATTCCTAGTGACCAGACGAAGTAAATCTGATTTCAAATCCTTTTCCTAATTACATTTTATTCCACATGACCTGAACGCCTGAATAAATGAGACCTCACCCTGTCCTGTCTCTCTCTCTCACTCTCTCTCTCATACACACATATTACAAGAGCATGTGTGTGAAAGACAAAGAGAGAGAAAAGGTCACAAAATCTGTGCTTATTACATGACACGTCCAGAGAAGCATTTGTGTTTAATCCCTGTTCGAGAACTGACAGAGAGAGAGAGACAGAGAGAGAGACACAGAGAGAGAGAGAGAGAGAGAGAGAGAGAGAGAGACAGAGAGAGAAAGAGACAGAGAGACACAGAGAGAGAGAGAGAGAGACAGACAGAGAGACAGACAGAGAGACACACAGAGAGAGAGAGAGAGAGAGAGACAGAGAGAGAGACACAGAGAGAGAGAGAGAGAGAGAGAGAGAGAGAGAGAGAGAGAGAGAAAGAGACAGAGAGACACAGAGAGAGAGAGAGAGAAAGAGACAGAGAGAAAGACAGAGAGACACACAGAGAGAGAGAGAGAGAGAGAGACAGAGAGACAGAGAGAGAGAGACAGAGAGACAGAGAGAGAGACAGAGAGACACAGAGAGAGACACAGAGAGAGACACAGAGAGACAGAGAGAGAGACAGAGAGACACAGAGAGAGACACAGAGAGAGACACAGAGAGACAGAAGCTTAATCAAGTTGTGCTCATCTAATGACATTTACATTAAAATGATCATCAGTGTAAAGAAAAATAAACACAGTTTAGACCTGATTGTCCAGTTTTACTCTCCTACCTCAATTTTAATAATTTGTAAATTCTTAATTTACTTTATTTTATGAATATAATTCATAAAATTCAAATTTCTTTACTTTAGTTCAAAACCAAATGTTGTCCAATCAGGCCAAACGCACATGATTTAGATTTTTGTACATCTACAGCCTCATTATATTAGAACCTTTATAGGGAACATGCGGTTTATAGTTAACAGGAAGGGACTTTGGATTGGACCTCACCATGTGCTGGACGCTTTAGGAAAACAACAAGCAACGTTTTGTGTAAAGACGAGTTACTCGCTCAATATCAGTACCAATGTATGTTTGTAAGTAAAAACTGTAAAAACATGAAATATTACAGATAACAAAAAAAAACTATTATTTTCATCTGTTATGATTTTTTTTGTCGTATGTATTTTAGCCACTAAGTTAACTTTGTACATTTAAGTAAATTCTGGCAGGATAACTTTATAACTTCATTAATATTCAAATTACTGAACATTTTTACAAGTTTGTGCGAGTGTGTGTGTGTGTGTGTGTGTGTGTGTGTGTGTATAGAGCTGTATAATGGAGCTCAGCCCAGTGTAACACTGCTGCATATTAACCTTTGGTCCTGACACTTACAGTAAGCTGCCTTAAAAAGAATTGTCACATACAGCTCAGAAATCAGACTGGACTTCAAAATGAGTACATTTAAATAAATATACATATTAATAATAACAAGGAAGAGAAATAAATACAGCAGAATCGTGGTTCAAATACAGTATATGAGGTCTGAGTCTGTGGGAGGGAAAAAAAATCACTGACGTTGTGTGAAGACTTTTGATTATAGCAAAACAAAAACTACTGTGTGTGTATACGTGTGTGTGTGTGTGTGTGTGTGTGTGTGTGTGTGTGAGCATCAATGATTGTCCTTGCTTATATCAGCTCAACAAACCTCTAATCCTTCAAGAATAAACCAAACACAGTGTCAAAGAAAGTGCTAATCATCATCTCTAAGGTCCAGTCCAACAGGAACACACACATTCAACCCAGTCACACACTGGACACTCCAAACACACTCCAAACACCCTTAAATACTTCATGAACACCTCTGGGAGCAGTTAGAAATAAACTGATGCTACATTCGTATTTGCTTGCAATTCTGAACACTGCACAAGTCGTAATCACATGCAGGAGTTTCACCCAGACCTCCACACTGGTGGCCTCACATCACAGCTAACAAGCTAGGCTAATGACATGGCAGGTGGGGAAAGCCACAAAAATGCAATGAAATGAATTAAACAAACAAAAAAAAAAATCTCATTCCCATGACCTGTTCATTTGATCAGCTTTCTGGAGTTTAAACAAACATTCACATCAGTACTGACTTCAAATAATAAATGTAGTCAATTAAGGACATGTCTAATGTCATGTGCTTGTATATCAAATGTTTAAAGGGTGATTTATCCAAAAATCAAGTCACTGCAATAACAATGTGCAACGTTTTATGACTTTAACTTTAAACATGTGCTGTCCTATAGCTACACTGGATGGACAAAAGTATTTGGTCAAACCTTCAATGACATTGTATCCAAATAGATAAACTTCAATATGGAGTCGGTCCCCCTTTTGCAGCTCCCACTCTTCTTTGAAGGCCATCCACAAGATGTTGGATTATTTCTGTGGGAATTCGTGTCCATTCATTCATTTATGAGGTCAGACACTGATGTTGGATAAGAAGGTCTGGCTAGCAATCTCCGTTCCAGTTCATCCCAAAGGTGCTCGATGGGGTTGAGTTCTCAGGGCTCTGTGTTGGGGCCAGTCGAGTTCTTCCACACCGAACTCATTAAACAATGTCTTTATGGTCCTTGCTTTGTGCACTGGGGCGGAGTCATGTTGGAATGGAAAAGGGCCTTCAACAAACTGTTCCCACAAATTTGGAAGCCTATCATTGTCCATGATGTCTTGGTACTGAAGCATTAAGATGTAGTGTATATACACAAAGTCTTTATGCGCCTGAATAGTAAAGAGGTAGAGCTTAAATTTTTATTTTTAAGAATTACATTTTTTTGTTTTTTAAACTACAACCCAAAGTCAATTATTATTACTTTTACTTATACAGTAAAATGAAGTTTTCTTATTAAACATTTATATGTTTTAAAAGTGATTGGGCTCATATTATCGAGTCTCTTCACAGATATGTACATTTACATAAAGTCAGGAGCGAATCTTTTTTTTTTTCATCTAAATGAAATGTTTTACATCGATAGAAGAATAACAAGGAAACATGACACTTTAAGAAATCATGTCAGCTTGTTTGGTTGTTTTCTCGCTGTAATAAACTGCATGTGGCGATGAATTAGAGTTTAATAACCGCTGACGTATGAACAGTTCATGGGAACGAATCTTTCTTTCCTGCTGTATTTTTGGCCCAATAATTCGGTAGTAAAGTCATCACAGGAAGTGATGCAACAAAAGCCAGAAGTCAGAACTACACATAGAGAACATTCACACACACTCACACACACACACACACACACACACACACACACACACACGTACTTACATTCAGTACAGAGTCTCTTCATATTTCTTTAAATAATCCCAAATCTAGAACCTGGTCATGATCCTCAGAAAGGCAGAACAGACTGTGGCAGTAAAGGAGAGAAGCGTAAAAACACACACCCACACACTCACACACACACACACACTACACAACGAGCGTGTTTAAGACGTGTTCGCACACAGACACAGATCATCTGTTGGCTTGCGGGTCGTCGCCGGCTGGCGTAGGAGTGTTTGATGCCGGGGTGTGAGTGTGTGTGTGTGCGTGTCCCTCAGGCTGGACGCTCTGCACGGTTTCCACCAAACTCCCGCTGGGCAGAACAACGTAGCGGGCGGAGACGCACTGCGGCTCCTTCAGGCCTTCTTTACTGTGCCAGATGCCGTAACCGAAATACACCAATAAACCTGAGACGGAAGGAGAGAGAATAAGGAGGGAGGTGTGTGATTCAAACCATTTCTGAGAAAATATTGAGAATGTTCCTGCTCTTATAGCGCTTTCATTAATCCACACATTTGAGGTTTTACCCCTTGACACAACCCTCATGGTTAAGGATTCCACGCTGGATGGGAATTGAACCTTAGATTTGAATCCTACCGCTGACTGACCGGTGCTCAGAAACGCACTTGACAATACTGTTCTTGCAAGAACTATTACAGAAAGTCTGACCTCTGTGTCTTAAAGTAACAACTAACTCTTGTTTTTCTTGTTG
>JAQMYJ010000040.1:30652965-30664313 GCA_030014305.1 Clarias laeviceps | reverse complement strand
AATTCTTTTGATTGTGTTAAGCTGCTTTGCGACAATGTCAATTGTTAAAAGCGCTATACAAATAAAATTGAATTGAAATTGAATTGAATATTGCTGAAAAGTAGACTTTTCCCTGTCCGCTGGTGACATTGCTGCACAACAGGGTTTGAACTGGGATTTTACGTGCTGAAAACAAATAAGCAGGAAATAAGAAGGTTGCAAACAATGAACTGTTTCAGTGCAATCATAAGAAATATAAGCACCACTTAAAATGCTGTTTAGCCCCAAATCGCCTGGGAAATACCATGTGATTTCTGTTTTCTAATCTTCAACAATCCTTGTACATGGTGAGATGCTTTTCCTCTTAGTGAGTTTACTTTAGGAGTTACTATATCTTTCCCATGGTCCTCTTTTACCCATGAGGTGTTTTTTTTTTTTTTTACCATAAAACTCTCACTGGATTCCACATGTTACACTAAACACGTTGCACCTGGCCACGCCTCTTTTTAAGGCCTTTGAGTGCCTCACTGCATGTGCAGAAATAGAGCTGGGCCAGGTAACGACGCAGTGCCGTGCCACTCTGACTTCTGAGAAAGCATTAAGTAGAAAAGTAAATTAAAGAAAACTGAAACATCAAGAAAAGAAAGGAAAGATAATCAGAACTAAACCGGACACACTATGGGTAAGAAAGAAGGGGAGATCACAATGAAGAAAAAAAAAAGGAAGACTGGCAACTCAGAAGTACATAACATTTTAAATAAACAAAAAAGGAAGAAGAGCTTAAGACAAAACAGGATGTTAGAAAGAAAAAAAAAAGATTTTGAGAGAAGTGCACTGCCTGGAAAAACAAGTCGCACACTAATATTTCATTCGATCACTTTAAGCTTAGATCTCCCATAGCACTCATTCAGGATTTTTTTTCTGTGAAGTTCCAGGTTTTAATAATGTATTGGACAGTTCTAAACCCAATTTCAGTCATGTTTTGTTTGCTTGATGCAGATCAATATTGTGCTCTATCTAAAATGGTAACTTTTTTGGTCCAGTTAGTGTACTTGCCTCCTTTAGGTTAAAAATGATTTATTTTGTTATCTTTCTCTGCCTTTACAGTAAGTCCTGCCAGGAAAAAAAGCCAATTCCTACTTAAGTCTAATATTCTAAAGCTTCTACATTTTTGAGCCAATGGCCGTACAGTACCATTACTTTGGCAGTGCTATTCATGGTCAGTCTAAATTCAGGTAAGTCTGAGCATGTCATCATTAAGCTCATCCTGAATTAAATGAAGTAAAATAATAGAATAAGTCCTGAAGCCCAAAACATTATATCAGCAGTTCCTTGCACGTACGGAGATACAGTAAGACCGCCTGCTCCTCAGCCCATATAGGACCAGCAGGGAAGTGTAACTGTTTTTGTTAATAGTTTATTTTTATCAGTTAGGAAAATGCAAAGTAAATGAACAGAAAATAAATCAAAATTAAATAAATATTTGTGTGGCCACCCTTTGCTTGCAAAACCGGAATCACCATCAATTCTTCTAAGTACATTTGCACACAGTTTTTGAAGGAACTCAGGTAGGAAGGCAGGTAGGTTGTTTTGACCATCTTGGGGAACCAACCACGTATCTTCTGTAGATGTAGGCTTCCTCAAATCTTTCTGTCTTTGCATGTAATCCCAGGCAGACTCTATGGCGTTGAGATCAGGGCTCCACAGAAAATAAACATAGAGAGATTACGCTGCCTCGGTTTTCTGGTTTTACTCAGTTCCCCAGATTGTGGGTTCCTCTTGCTTCCTCCCACAGTCCACAAATTTGACTTGCAAACTGCCCATAGTGAATGTGTGAGTGTGTGTGAGTGTGTCCTGCAATGAAATGTTACCCCATCCAGGGTTTACCCTGCATAGTGCCCATAGACCCCTGGGATAGGATCCATACCTCCCCTGAACAGAATAAGTAATATAGAGAGTGAGTGAGGGAGTGAGTGAGGGAAGGAGTGAGTGAGTGAGGGAGTGAGTGAGTGAGTGAGTGAGTGAGGGAGTGAGTGAGTGAGGGAGTGAGGGAGTGAGGGAGGGAGTGAGTGAGGGAGTGAGGGAGTGAGGGAGGGAGTGAGTGAGTGAGTGAGTGAGGGAGTGAGTGAGGGAGGGAGTGAGTGAGTTACAGGAAAGTAATAAAAGCACCCTCCATATCTGTGGTCCCACATCCATCAATTCAACCAACTGTGCAGGCAATATTATGAAAAAAAGAAGAAAAAAAACAACAAAAAAACAAAACAATAAAAAAATATTCCAGACATTTCTCAAAAGCAAAAACCAAATAGTGAAGTGCTGCACGGCCACATCTCACAGATCCTCATTCTCTCTCCCACACTTCTTGTTTTAGAATCGTTTGCCTTGCTTCTTACTCGTGTGCTACTTGTGTTGTGTTGTGTTCGTCCACAAGCAAGTAAAAGGAATTCATCAAAACACCAATTACTTGTTTTCAATCCTTCTCTACTCTGAATGTCATTGTCTGTATGTTTGGGCTCTTTGTCTTTCTGCGGAATAAATTTGAGGCCAATCAGACGCCTCCCTGAAGGTACGGCATGATGGATAAAGATCTGCTTGTACTATATTTCTCAGCATTAAAGACATCATTATCCTGATCAAATCTTCAACTCCAGCAGAATTGCAGCCCTGAACTTGCAAGGAACGTCTCCCTGCTTCACTGTTGCCTGCAGACACTAATTATTGTATCGCTCTCCAGTTCATCTGCAAATAAAACACTGACCCGGCCTCCAAACTACCCAGATCCCAATCAGATCGAGGACTCATGGGATGCAGTGACAGGACACCCACAGAGAGCGTTTGGAGTCAGAGCTGCTCCAGCGGGACAAGGAGAACGTACACAGTACTGGACGTTATGTTTTGTGTTGTAATTTTACGGCTGATCTGTGTATGTTTTTACAAACGTTTCCACAATAGACAATTAAAATGTACAAATTTCCACTTTACTACATGTACATTTTAAATGAGAAATTTACAACAAATTACTGCTAAACTAAATAATTTTTTTTTTTTACAATTAGTAAAGTGGCCCGTTTAAAAGAGCCAATGGTTTGATTTGAGTTAACAACAATGGCCTTCAGGCTCCACTCACAGCTTCAGGCACAAATACGAAGGCAGAGACGATACGTATGATCTTATAGCCTGCTATTATACTTTACCTCCATGAAAAAGAAATGCTGCATGTTTATACTGCATATAAACGAACAATATGGTTGGTCTTGTACTCAATACACTTTGCCTGTGACTCAATGTAAATTTCTCAAGTCTCAGGTTTGCATTCATAACCAAACAGTCATCTGTTTAGAATCGTATATGTAAATCTTTATATTTGTAGATCTCGAAGTTGTATTCGCAAAAACATGTTGCCTTACTTGATTAAAGAGCAAGTACTCAATATATGAATAAAAAACAAACTTTTGTGTGAAATGAATAAACTTGTGTACAATTGTTTCACTTTTTGTGGCAGTAACTGTTCTCCATACACCCCGTGATGCTGGAACTCATCAGCACATGTGTTATACAGTGTCATGAGGAAACCTGACACTTCGTTCACTCTCTGCTCGACACAGCTGACGCTGAGGGAAGGAAATGATCTGAATGGATGATTTTTCACCGACTCTTCATGTGGCTGCAGCTGTATTTGTGTATCTGTTTCAGTGTAAGTGTGTGTGGCGTCTCTGTCTAGTGGATTCACTTCAGGATGAAATTATTTCTCGTCTTTCTCACACAGATGTGTGTGATGGACACTGAAGCCCAGTGTAAGTCTGTTAGAGATCTATAAGTATGAATATGCTGTAAGCCTAAATATTATTATTATTATTATTATTATTTAGTGATAATGTAAACAGTATAATAAAGAGATGATGTCGGTATTTTGGTTTATCAACTACTGCATGATCGAGATGAATTTAAATGAGGCAGATTGTTTCATATGATCCTAAAAGTTATTTGATTTTATGAATAATAATTTCATTTAATCTGTCTGTCATAACCAACGTGTTGTATTTTGTATATTCTTGTTGCGTTTGTGTGTGAACTTCACCAGTTCAACACCACCAGACGGCATTGAGCGCCTGCTCTGACACGGATCAGGAGTACATGAGAGGGCTGGATGAAGAGGAGGTGTTTTATTCAGATTTTAAAAATAAAAAAGGAGTTGTTACGCTCCCTCGATTTTCTAGTCCGACTGAGTTTCCCGGATTTTATGAGTTCAGCGAGTCAGAAATGATCGCCTGCAAGCAAACCTTACAGCTGTGGAAAGACGAATTCAAAGACAAGCCGGTGTCAGAGGGTGAGTAACCCAGGAAACTTTAACACTAGATGATGATAACCATGATGATTATGTTCCAGGAGACAAATTTTAGGCAAATGTTTTGGTCGTGAACTGTTTAGGGCCCAAGCACTGTATAGGGTGCGCAGGACCCTCTTGTTTTCCTAAATATTATTTTTTCCACCCTTTTTCGGGGGGTCTTAACATGCTGAAAATTGGCAGGCAGGTTGGGATCTGCTGATCCCTGAGAGTCACGTGGCCCGGGGCCCTCAGGGGCCCCCACACAAGATTTTGCTTCACAGCTCATACACACTTTCACGCAGGCACACGAAACTCGGTACACATTTAGAGCTCGTTGAGCTGAACAACGTTCGCACTGCATGTCCTGGGCTCAACTCGACAGGAATTCAGTTATTTGCATCGGTCCCAAAATTGCACCCAATGGATTTTGATATCCTCCTCCTAGGAAATGTATACGATCGCCAACAAACCGGGTCGGCGTGATCTAAAGACATTGAGGACGCAAAATTGTAGAGGGATTTTTGATTCCTCAAACGGGTCAGCCGTGATAATGCCTTAAACTTATGCTGAAAAATGGTTTATAACTTTTTTCAGTGAACTTTTTTCAATTCAGTGATATCTAGTACTGACCTGTTTCTGTTGCACCATCTGAGTCTCAGTTCTTCTCCACACACTACTGCACACAGAGGCTCTACAGTGGGTGATCAAGTGAGACTGTCTTTTTTTTTTTTTTTTTCATTAGTTCCTAAAAATACAGTATAACAACTATATTCATAGCATTTACATTGTATAATTGTTCGTTGATTTAGAGAATACAGGAGAATGTTCATTCATATGTAAATATGATTTTATTCAAGGGATTTGGACATCTGTGGATTTTTGGTGTCCATGCTGGTCCTGGATGCTTCGACTGTACTTGTAAAGAGCCTCCTCTGGCATTCATTTCTAATTAATGAAAGCTGAAATGTCATGCACATTCATTTTTGTTTGTTTGTTTGTTTATTTAGGCGTCACGTTGACGTAGTAGCACACTGTCACCTTGCTCCTCCAGGGTCTGGGTTCGATTCCCGCCTCATTGTCTGTGTGCATGGAGTTTGCATGTTCTCTCTGTGCTTGGTGGGTTTCCTCTGCGTACGCCGGTTTCCTCCCACAGTCCAAAGACATGCATTTTAGGTTAATTGGTGTTCCTAAATTGCTCCATAGTGTGTGAATGAGCATGTGTGTGTGTGTGTGTGTGTGTGTGTCCTGTGATGGATTGGCACCCTGTCCAGGTGTCCCAAGTCTCCTGGGATGCAGGATAAACTGGTATAGACAATGAGTGGGAGTGTGTGTTTATTTCATATTTCTACTCAGTAGGCGTTACGCAATGAATGGTTCTTTACTGCTACAGGAAGTGAAAGTGTCCATTGTAGAGGAGTAACAACATGACATGCATCGCTAAGGAACATCCACAAATCAAAGGGGGTCAAAGGTTACCCAATAAGTCTTTTGAAAACCATTATGTTCAGGAGGTGTATATAGTTTAACATGAAACATATTATTATTATTACTTGCCTAAACGAACGTAAACTTGTTATCTAAAATACATGACTTGTAAAAAAAATTACACCACCAAATATCATCCAGGATAAACATAAAAACACACACATCACTATAATATTACAGTAATAACATGGTGGATTCTTGCTTCCAGATGCCCCACAAAATGCCATCTATCCCAGAGATGATGTTCAGCTGGGGTTAAAGAACAGCCTCATCTGTCACTCCACACGATTCTTCCCTCCACCCATCAGTGTGCGCTGGACCAAGAACAACATGGACGTGACCAACACATCCACAATCAGCCAGTACTACCCGAACAGAGACGGCACCTACAACCAGTTCTCCCACCTGACCTTCACTCCACAGGAGGGAGACGTTTACACCTGCACGGTGGAGCACAAGACCCTGGAGACGCCCGACACCAAGACATGGGGTGAGACAGAGGGTTTAATTACTGCTTCAGTCTTTTCTTAGGACAGGAATAACTCTGTGTGTGTGTGTGTGTGTGTGTAGAGGTGAATGTTGAGCTTCCCAGTGTGGGTCCGGCTGTGTTCTGTGGACTGGGTCTGGCTGTAGGACTGCTCGGAGTCGCTACTGGAACTTTCTTCCTCGTCAAAGGAAACCAGTGTAACTGACGCCTCAGGTAACTATAACAACATGCTAAAAATGTTATTATATCTTATCTAAATGCTGCACCTCTGACGGTACTATTTCTGTTTTTTCAGGGAGGACGTCTATTTTCGGTACTGTATTTCATCAAAGCAAAGATACATCCACAAACGTTTGATTTATCTGTTAAAACATTTTTAATAAAGTTTGAACCTCTTTTACTATAAACTTACTGTGTTTGGATTTATTAATTCAGTGAGAAAGAATTTTTTTTCACAAGTTTTATTTTACTGGAATTAAAGAGTTGGAAATCAGAAGGCAGACCAGAGTCTTAGTCGTTTCACTGTGGACTCACAGCTCCAGGACTGGGGGTTAATCTGAGGAGTTCTCCTCGTGCCTGGTGGATTTTCTCCAGGTGCTCAAGTTTCCTTCTACAATTGAAAGACAAGCCCTCTTAGTGTCCTGCGATGGATTGGCACCCCATCCATGCTGTACCCTTCCTTGTGCCCTAAGTATCCAGGAATAGACTTCAGGTTCACTGTTACTCTACATAGGTTAAGTGGTACAGTATAGATAATGGATGGATGAAAAAATAATAATGTTTGCAAAAAATAAAATAAATTGAATATATATATATATTTTTTTTAAGTAAATCATAATATACTAATTAAATAAAATACAGCATGGTGATGCTGTAACCTCTCGCAGCTGGAGGTCTAGAGAGAGCTGATTGGCCGAGACTCTCTCACAGGGGAGGGATGAGATGTACTTTGTGCTCCCACATTAATCACGGCTCTACAGCCAATCAGGGGCGTCTGTGAGCTCGCGCACGCGGAAAGAGCGGATAGCGCTGTCCTCCGAGTGTGTGACTCCGCCCCCAACGGTGCGTGAGCGAGCAGTTCGAAAAGATGCGGTCGGCTGGCGTCATATGGTTCGGAGGAAACACGTGATAGTCTTCGGTAATGGTGGTAGTAGCCTTAATGTGGAGCCCCCTGGACGGGGAGGAATTGGACACGACTAAATTAGGGAGAAAATCGGGGGAAAATCTAAAAAAATATATATTATGAAAATAAAATACAGTCACTGAACAGAAAAAGAAAACATTTTAATGTAATGTCTGTAATCAAATAAAAAAGCTATGAAGTTTCTTCAGCTGCAACAAGTTATTTAACCCTGACTGATGCAGTGAGAAGCTTCTCAGTCCTTAGACAACCATGTCAGAAGACATATGCTGTGGGCCTGGCAAAGATGTTACTCTGTTCCAGAAGAGACCAATTATTGTCCTGCATCAAGCAAAGAAAACCAGGAGGCGATTGTTGAAGCTACTGAAACTGGGTTAAGAACTGAAAAACACTTATTATTAAAACCTGGAAGGACAGCGATGACATCATCATCTTTGATGGAGAAATGTGGTCAGAAAAAACATTTTGAATGATTGTGGTCAGAGATCATTTAAACGTTTAGTGAACTCAAATATAATTAAAAAAAAAAACAGCACAACTCATGGAAATGTTTAATGGTGAAAGTAAGAAAATAGTTTTTTTCTTTATGTTGCTCAGATTATCTTTAATATTACACTTGTGTAAATACAAAATGCAGTGAATGATGATTTTATTTATTAGGGGGAAAAAACTGTCCAAATCTGCCTGGCACTATGTGAAAAAGTAATTGCCCCCTAATCCTAATAACTGGTTATTATAAACTACAACCAAGCGTTTGTGATAATGAGTCTTTACATCACTGTGGAGGAATTTTGCTCCACTCTTCTATGCAGAATTGTTTTAATTTAGCCACACTGGAGGGTTTTGGAGCATGAATGGCCTGTTGAAGGTCAGGCCACAGCATCTCAATCAGATTTAAGTCTGGACTTTGACTAAGTCACTGCAAAACTTTTGTTTATTTTATGCAGTTCAGAGATGGACTTGCAGGTGTGTTTTGGATCGTTGTCCTGCTGTATAACCCAAGTGCACTTGAGCTTGAGGTCACAAACTGATGGCTGGACCTTCTCCTTCAGGATTTTCTCATAGAGCGGAGAATTCAAGGTTCCATCAGTTATGTCAAGTCGTCCAGGTCCAAAAGCCTTAGAAATGGTTTTGTAACCATTTTCAGACTGATGCATGTCAATTACTTTGCTTCTCATCTCTTCTTGACTTTCTTTAGGTCATGATTTAGATGTTTTAGTGTCTGTCACTTTGTCAGACAGGCTTTATTTAAGTGATTCCTTGATTCAGGTCTGGCAGTAATTAGGCCTGGGTGTGGCAAGTGAAATAGAAAAAAAAATGCTTTCTAAAAATGTGGTTAATCACAGTTGATGATTTTATATAAACTGCCGCTCAAAAGTTTGGGATCACTAGCAAATTTGTCTAGTGAAGTTGAGAGTTTTTATTTTTATTTTTCAGAGTCCCGTGAGGTCTCATGCAGATGGTGGAGCGCTGTTTGTTTTTCGTTCTCAGTTTTCTTTAGCTTCTTTTCAGTTCCATAATTAATAAACACACCCCATTTCAGAACCATAAGGTCTTCCTGTGCATGTCATAAGCACTTACACCCTCCTATTTCATTAACCCCCTCAGAAGCTCTGCATAAGTGCTCTTATAAGAATTATTACATCCCGTGGTACAAACCCACTTCACGTAACAGTGTCAAAACATTCTTCAGGATGATGTGAGAATGTCTGTGCGTCAGCTGAATCTCTGTAGAAGTCGAGTGATGCAACAGGACAATGACCCAAAACACCAGGCAAACCCACAACAGAACTCACAGGTTACGGGACGTAATGAATCTGCTGCTAATATCGGTGTAGTAATATCGTACTACAGAACACCTGCAGAGGTCTTGTGCCGTCCATGCCTTGGTGGGTCAGAGCTGTTTTGGTGGCCAAGTTGAATTTAGACAAAATTAGGCATTATTACTGTAAGAAGAGTTCAAACACACTGCTGGTGCAGTCAAAGCAGACGTCTACAGAAACAAACACGATGAAAGCCTATCAGTCATGTGTTGTCCTCTCCAATATTATTAAAACACTGTGGCATCATATTGAAAGAGAAGAGAACAAAAGATGACCACCATCCAAAGAAGAGCTTTGGAATGTCCTTCAAGAAGCCTGGAGACGTGTTAAAGAAATTACTAGAACACTTACCTAAGAAAGTTCAGGCTGTGTTGAAGAATAACAGGAGACAAATCAAATACGACTAGCATTATTCTTCAACACAGCCTGAACTCTCTTAGGTAAGTGTTCATGGGGAGGACAATCCATGACTGATGGTGTTCCATCTGGGTTTTTCTATAGAGATTTGCTTTGACTGCACCAGCAGTGTGTTTGCACAATTCTTGCCTAATTTATTGTATTAGTAAAATATAAACATTAAACTTTTATATTTAAAATATAAACTTTAAATCTGTACAAACTCTCTTTGTTTTTAATGCCTTTGTGCTCTAATGTGTGTTTGCACATGTTGCAATACATTATTAATAAATTAATAAAACTTACCGTCCCATTTTCCTAGCAAGATATGAGGGGTGACGCAGTTCTGTAATTCATCAATCAATCAATTCATCAATTCATCAGTGATTCATGAGCACTTTAGTTCTCTATAAATAAATTATAGTCATCTAGTAGCTAATGAACTGGAATCTGTAAATGAAATACAGTCTGTATTTGTGTTAAATACTGAAATGAGACATTTAGTGAACTAAAATATGTACAGCCTTAACATATAACTGTATTAGGTTAAATTCTGCCTGGTAACATGTGACTGTGTGTGTACGTGTAGTAAGATTGGTGTGTGTGTGTGTGTATGTGTGTGTGTGTGTATGTGTGTGTGGAGCTGATTCACTGACATTCCTCAGTAAGCGACCACCGTCAGAGACGAACGACGTCCAAGATGATAAAAATACTTCTCATCTTCCTGCCTGCAGTTTTACCTACAACAAGTGAGTAGAGCATTTATTTATTTATTTATTTATTTATTCATTCTCCATACAAATTATCCTGTGTAGGGTCGTGGGGGGCTGGGAAGTGAATGGGGTGCCAACCCGTTATAGGGCGCACATGCACATACATGCACACGCACTCATGCACAAATATGCTGCACACACACACACACACACACACACACACACATACGTAAAATTATATACTTTGGACAATATGGAAACACCAATCAGCCAACACTGGGTGTCTTTTGGGGAAACCAGAGAACCTGGAGGAAACACACCAAGCACAGGGGAAATCACACTCCACACATGGAGGCAGCATTCGAACCCCCAAACCTTAATGAATGCTTCCACTAATCCAAATATCTACTTTATCCTAAATAGATTTGTTCATCTGTTTTAGATGGAGATATGCTGGCACTGCAGTTTTGGTGCTTCTGGAGCTCGGATGACTTGAGGGACATGGTGTACATAGACTCTTACATCATGAACAAGATCAGGTACGCAGAGTTTAACAGCAGTGTGGGGAAGTATGTGGGATACACCGCGTCAGGCATCAAGAGTGCACAGAACTGGAACGAAAACACCGCGTTAATGGAGGGAAGAAGAGCCGAAGTGGAGACCGTCTGTAAGAGGAACGCTCGGATTTACTACAGCATCCTGCTCAGTCAGACAGGTCAGAGTACGAGTCTGATTCCACAAGCATTTATACTATTGTTTTACATTATACAGTACATTTTATCTTTATTTTTATTCCTCTTGTTTTGGGATCCATGTGTCTCTTGGCATTTGAAAAGATCTTTTCATCCCTCTTTATTTCCCACTGAAATCACTGGACAAACATTCCCTTAGTGCAGTGGTTCTCAAACATTTTCTCTCAGTCCCCACTTAAGGTTGTGGGCGAATTTTCAAGCCCCACTTGTCAACAAAATGATAACGAAATCGGCCAAGTTTACTA
>JAQMYJ010000040.1:30585700-30597518 GCA_030014305.1 Clarias laeviceps | reverse complement strand
GTTGCATTGTGTCTTTGTAGATTTAGAGAAAGCATACGACAGGGTGCCGAGAGAGGAGCTGTGGTGTTGTATGAGGATGTCTGGAGTGGCAGAGAAGTATGTTAGAGTGGTGCAAATCCGACTTACGAACATGCTCCTGGAAGTAGGACTAAAATGACATAATTCAGAGAATTTTTGATCACTTAGGAGCGATTTCCTACTCTAAGACGCTTAGTAAATAGGGTCCAGAATGAAGAGTTTTATGTAAGAGTCTTTACCAAGTGGGTACATGCAGGACTGCAGGATGCCTTCATTACCATGCAAACTAGACACCTATTGAGGATTGTCACAGTTAAAATCCTAAAAAATTTAAGATAGATGTCTTTAGGACTCTTTTCAGAAGCTGATCTCATAAGGCCCTTTGGATATAAACACAAATACAAATACTGTGTGTGTGTGTGTGTGTGTGTGTGTGTGTGCCGTGTGTGTGTGCCGTGTGTGCGTGTTCGTGTGTGTGTGCATGCGTGTGTGTGTGTGTGTGTGTGTGTGCGCGTGTACCCTGCGATGGATCAGTACCTTGTCCAGGGAGTCCAGTGATATGCTGTATTGAAGATGATTCAATAATTACAAATACATTTATTTAAATAAATTATTACCTCCTTTAAAGAGGAAGCAATGAAACTTCAGCAAATAAATGTATTTGGTATTATATATCTGGTGGAGTAGTAAACTTTTCTAACAGTAACGTTAGATTAGAATTAGTTATGTAATTAGAATGAATTAATTTCTTACAGACAAACACCAATGTAAATAGACAGACCTCTTGTGGATCGAAGCTGAGTAATAAACTTCTTTAAGTTTTATGAAGGCTTAATTTCTTTTCAAGATTTAAATTTCTGCATTTTGTCCTTGTGCTTATTTCTTCACACAAAGACAGAGCTAAAGCATTTAACCTCTCTCTCTCTCTCTCACACACACACACACACACACACACACACACACACACCATCATTGTTCCTTAATTATTTATGTTTAATAACAATTAAAAAAGGTATAAGATAATTTAACATGTAGAAAAGCTTCATCTATTTGCACAATTTGTATAAAATTGTGTTAAGAATGTGTCAGACAAAGTAATTTTATCCATGTTTTTTTTTTTTGACCAGGTTTTCTCCTAGTCTTGAATATTCTGTCACTATTGGTGTTTATCAGACTCCCTGCAGGTGATCAGGTACAATGAACACACAGCGACATCTAGTGGAGATCTTAAGGCAACAGCTTTTGACCACATGCAAGACAGGCTTTAGACAGTATTTAAATATTTATGTGTTGTTATTTATCTAATTAATTTATCTCAAACTCTAAAATCAACAGCAGTGCAGCTGGTTATAAACTGCAATTTGTATGCTCGCCTAAAACAAAAACAATCAAAAGGTGATAAGAAAAAGTGAAGAAGTGTATGTGAACCTTTTGGAATTCCATGGTTTTCTGCATTAATTTGTTATAAAATGAGATCTGATGTTTATCAAGTCAAGCAGATTGACAAATATATTGTGAATAAAATAACACAAAAAACAACCATAAAAACCTAATAGTGCTAGTGGAAAAGGTTGGTGAATCCTTGAGTTAATGACCTCAAAAAAAGCTAATTGGAGTCAGGTGTTAGCATACAGTACCTGGAGTCGTGTTAAGAAAATAGTTTGGAGGTGTGGACTAGAGCTACTTTGACTGATAAACACTCAAAAGTTTTTAGCTCAGCACAAAAAGAATACTCCAATGTGAGCCATGCCTCGCCAAAAAGAGCTTTCAAAGGATCTATGATCTGTTGATTTACATAAATCTGGAAAGGAATACAAAGTGATTTCAAAGACTTCAAATTCAGCACAACTGCAGGCATTATTGGAACTGGCTAACATCTGTGTTTATGAGTCTACAGGACATTAAACACTGAACTGAAGTAGCGTGTTCAATGCAGGACACCACAAAGGAAGCTCCTGCTTACTAAAAAGAACATTGTTGCACGCCTGATGTTTGCAAAAGAGAACATTGACACTCGACAGCGATATTTGCAAAACGTTTTTGTGCACTGATGAAACAAGATTGGACTATTCGAAAAAAAATGTCTGTATGTCAGATGAAACTCTGTAGAAGTTGGTGATGTAACAGAACAATGACCCAAAACACCAGAGCAAGTCCACAACAGAATAGCTTCAGAAAAACACAATCCACCTTTTGTAGTGGCCGAGTCTTCAGACACACACACTTCAACCCAATAGAGATGCTGTGGAATAACTTGAAGACACAGACACACACACAAGATGTCCAAAGAATATGACGGATCTAAAGCAGTTCTGCCAGGAAGAATGAGCTAAAATTCCTCCTGAACGATGTGCTGGTCTGATCCACAGCTACAAGAAGCACCTGGTTGAGGATATTGCTGCCAAGGGGGCGGGGTCAACCAGTTATTAATTCCAAGGGTTCACTTACTTTTTTTACTACCATTTTGAATGTTGAATGTGTGTGTTCATTAAAGACGTTGACTTAGATGAAGATCAGATCACATTTTATATCAAATTAATGCAGAAAACCATGAAATTCCAAAAGGTTCACGTACTTTTTCTTCGCCTTGTAAAACAATTCTTTAAATATTAGTGTCATTACTTAAACATAAATAGTAAAATTATTACATTAAAAGCTGCAGAGTTGTATTAAGTTTAAGTAATGATTCATATTACAAGCTTTTCATGTAACAATAATGACAGTAGTCTCCGCTGTCAGTGACTTTAGTGACTGTCAAAGGTAAACCTGTAATTTACCTTTTTAGGTTTTATGACGTGGTGAAGTTTTAGGACAAAGGATTTTACGTATATTGACATATTTTTAAGTTTGTAGCTCTTTACTTTAGACTAGACCCAGACTGGGAACTAATAAGCACCTGGAAATATACCGTGTCAAGTTTAATTACTTTAATGACCACGTGTCAGCTAGTGTGACTTAATAGCCTGGTTTTATTATCAGAATTATTTTAAACGTTTTCAAATAGTCACCTTTGTTTAAACACAGACATAAACAACAAAAATTAATGTATAGTGTTACTGACTGTTCATCACACATACTTTCTCTTTTCATTAGCAGGCCCTGTGAATACTTCATCAAAATTGCATAAAACAGACACAATTTGGTCTGACATGAGAATCAAATACTATATTGATCCAATTCAAGATAAATAGGTCAAATAGTGCCAGAAATAACTAAATTAGCAATTATTTACCCACTAATTAAAAAGCCTGTCCTTGCGCCCTGTCAGCTGTCCAACTACAGGCCAATAACAAACCTCCACTTTATCTCCAAGCTTCTTGAAAAGTTAGCGCAGCAGCTGTGTTTACATCTAATAAAATTGCTTACATAAAATACAATTGCATGTGAAAGTTTCTGTTAATGTGAAAAATTGTCAATGCAAACAGAAGGCCATGTTTGTGCACAGTTTACCATGACAACAGTTCTTGGAGTTTTATTTTTTTTTTTTTCTGATCCTTACATGAATTTGTGTTGTGTCATAGGCTGTGTTATGTATAAAGTAAAGAAAAATAAAAACTATAACTAGTGTAAGCATCTGTCTAGACCTTACCTTGAGTGACATCTGAAATTATGACCTCATGACCTTTTCTGTTACTTCTCTAAATGTGTCACGTGAGGCCTGTTTAGTCTATTTCTACCTGGAAACTACAAAGTCAAAGAAACGAGTGATCTCATTGGATGATTTCATACAGTGATGCATAATAGCTATGGTTTTGTCTTCTTGGTTTTCTCAGGAAGTGACAAACAGAACGTTGAATGTTAGTGATATTTGAACCACTTGCTTTTCAGAATAAAATTACTCTTGATATATTTTATACTGTCATGCATAAGGGACACACATGCTCAAAGTAAGTGTCTAATTATCACTACTTACACTTATATTTACCAAAGCAAACATATAGAACCTACAGTATGTGTTACATGCTCTGTTTTTTGTTTCCTCGGTTTGTTATTTATATTTTAAGCTGCGTTTTATGTATAAATGGAGTATTTACCACAACTAAAGTTTTCATGTTATTGTGGTTGTTATTATCATTATTATTATTTTTATTATTATTAGTAGTAGTAGTAGTAGTAGCAGTAGTAGTACATAATATAATGTTGAATGCTTGATAATCTGTAAGGTTATCACAGCATTATCAGTATTGCTAATTTTTTAGACAGCTATTTTGTTCATCTTGTCTGTTTTCTGTTCTTTCCACAGTCAAGCACGCAGATGTTCAGTTAAGTGGATGCTCTAAATCTGATAAAAAGTTTGTGGTAGAGCAGGATGAAAATGAAATATTACATTCAGATTTTGAAAAACAAGGTTTGGTGATTACAGTGCCAGAATTTGTAGGCCCCATAGATTGGCCTGATGGTTATGAATACAGTGTCTCAGAGCAAACTGCTTGCAAATACAACCTTGAAGCAGCAGTGATGGCATTTAATAAACCTCCAGAAGCTCTTGGTGAGTAAAAAATAAGACACATCTTTAGCTTTGATTACGGTGCACAGTGTCCAATGTCCAATGTGTGAAAATTATTCCTCGGGCTCCCAGAACCGGTCTTTTACCATTTGATCCCTGGAATATGGCTGTACCATCAAGTAAGAAGAAAACCTCCATACAGTAGATGTGATGACCTGGTCATTCAGTACATTCAGGTGGTCAGCTGACTTCATTTTATTGAGCCTAGACCTGAGCAACTGAAGCAACCCCATTTATCTGCAATTTAGTGTTTCTGTCTTACATGATAATTGTTTTCTGTCCAGTGTCTTTGTTACTATGCTGTTTAATGCTGCTGCAAAATTTCAATGTTCTTCTGGATTTCCATCTTATCTTACAATTCATTAGATAATTCTTAACCCAATTCCAGTAACTTAAGCAAATCTCCTTAGTTGTTTTCTTTGCTTAATGCAGACTAATAATTTAACCATTCTAAAACAGTCAGCAGTAGATAACATCTAATGTGGATATATGTTCTTCATGAAGCTTTAATTTGAGTGTGAAGTAAAGAAAGGTTTACGAACATTAATTTTCAGGTAATCTACAGGCTGCAGATGTGAATGTGTCTTTATATTTGTTCACAGACGTTCTCAAAACCTCCATATATCCCAGAAATAACGTGCGGCTTGGTTTACATAGCAACCTTATTTGCCTTTCAACACGTTTCTTCCCTCCTCCTGTCAACATCCACTGGACCAAAAATGGTGTAAATGTGACAGATAAGTCCTCACTCAGCCAGTACTACCCAAACAAGGACAATACCTACAACCAGTTCTCCTACCTGCCCTTTACTCCACAGGAAGGAGACGTTTATACCTGCATGGTGGAGCACGAGTCCATGCCTGACACCAAAACATGGGGTGAGATGGCGATATAAACAATTTTCAGTAAAAAACTAAAATGTTTAAATCTGGCTAGAAAACTGGTCAAAGAATTATTATACCAGTAAACTATGAAATATTAAAAAACACATTTGATAAGAATGAGCTTGTGTGTGTGTGTGTGTGTGTGTGTGTGTGTGTGTGTGTGTGTGTGTGTGTGCAGAGGTGGTAGTTGAGCTTCCCAGTGTGGGTCCGGCTGTGTTCTGTGGACTGGGTCTGGCTGTAGGACTGCTCGGAGTCGCTATTGGAACTTTCTTCCTCATCAAAGGAAACCAGTGTAACTGAAAATACAGCATGGTCCAAAAGTCTGGATCCAGAGACAAAAAAGGATTTCAAAAGTATAAATGACAACAAATCCTTTTATAGAGAGTGACAAATGAACTCAGACCTTGTTAGTTTTAGCTCACTTTGTGTGTGATGTAGGCAACATGGCCTAAAGGACTGAAAGAAGTTTTGTCTAAATCCTTTCTAATTTATTGGATAAATCATAATTCACAAAAAAAAATATATGTTTTGAAACCCCTGTGAAATGATGGTTCTTATACTCAAGTATTTGTGGAAACATAAATAAATGTGGAACTGATAAATAAATGAATGAACGAATGAATGAAGGAATTAATAAATGAACATGACAGTGTAATACAGTACCTAGTTGTTCAGTGTAACACATCACTGGCAGCAAATATTGTTATGCTAGTTTTGTTTGTGTTTAATGAAGCTCAGCTTAAACTTACTGAAAGTATTTTCTCTGCAACTGCATGTTATTAGAAGTAAACATTAGCTTATTTCACAGAAGTTCTCTTTTCAGATGAAAGTAAAACTTACATTTTACATCCTGAGCCCAGGTAAGACGTCTGTGACATTGTCTCTGGTTCAAGAGTGAACCAGAGAATGCGACAGTTAAAGCCCGTGTCCTGGATACGTCTGTGTGTGGTGACTCTTCAAGCACTGATTCCAGCTGCTGTGAATCTTCCCCAAATTCTTGAATGGGCTTTGTTACAATATTGGATTTATTTGTTTTTATGTGTCTGGTTATGCTTGCTTTGTCTGTAGGTCTCTGCTGGTGGTGGGATAGGGTGTGTCTTCCCTTGTTATTTCAGGTCCCACCCTCTTCAATGTGCCTGAAATCTATTGGTTGCTGCTCTGCCTGTCCTTTGTTGGTCCCGCCTCCTCCCAGATGATTGGTCCTACAGGAGACCCAGAGGACTACTTAAGACCTTCAGAATACAGCTCTACAGACCATGTTTTGCTTACTGTTTATCCTATAATTGATTCTAAATGTTATTCTGTATATGACCCCCTTGCTACGCTTAGACTTTCCCCTTTTGATGATTGCTTGGTTTTTGTTCGCCTATTCCGTTTATGACCTTTTTGCTTGTTTTGACTACGCTTTTGTGTTTGCCCCTCGTTGTTTTGTTGGTTTGGTTTGTAAATACTTTTGAATATATTTGTATTTCATTTTTTTATTTAGTTGCTTAATAAGGAGTCGACGCCATTTTTTTTGCACTTTGTTTTTTCTTGGTTTGTGGCTAGCAAGGGAGTAAGGGAAGCATTTTGTATTTCTGCTTCTTTATTTTTTGGTGCAGGTTAGTTGTTTCACTTTGGTACTAGGTAGAGGAAATTTTGTTCATTGTTTTTGCCTTGTCAGCTTCTGAACAGCCACCATTTGGGGATTTGCTTATTCACCTTTTTAAGGCTGCGGCTATCCCTGTCTACTGAGGCCATGTCCACACGTAACCGGGTATTTTTAAAAACTGATTTTTGTTTTGTTTTTAAAAATAATTCTGTCCACATGACCTACGTTTTAAAAATGTCTTTGTCCGCATGAAAATGCAAAACGTCCTGTTAGGAGCCTCCCTAACCAACAAGGGGCCAATCAGAAGCCTAGACAAAACGTCAGTACCTGTTGCGCTTTGTAAAAATCCAACGGGTCTCGTCCGAAACTGCAGTCACTGTCTGCGGGATCTGTGTGTCGGAGTTTTGTACAGTATGTAGCAGCAGCGAGCTTAGTAGTACATTCAGGCACCTCTGTTCATTAATTAATGTGTGAGTAACTGCGTGTGTATGTTTTTACATGCGTGTACAAAGTCCAGTACACAACGTTAACACAGTCACTAGTTTACTGTACGTACGTCCACCATTGCACCATTTGAAAAATCTCCACGGCGCTTGCGGGTTAGATGAAAGGTGAAAACCACAGAGAAAAATCTCCTTTTTAAAACATACCCGGCTACGTGTGGACGTGGCCTGAGACTAAGAGACCAGCTGAGAGGCTCAGAAAATCTTTGCAGGTGTTTAGAGTTAATTAGCTGATTAGGGTGTGACACAGTGAGTCTCCAATATTGGACTTTTTCACAATATTCCAATTTTCTGAGAATTTAGTTTTTTTTCATTAGCTGTAAGCCGTAATATTAAAAGAAATAAACACTTTAAATATATCAGTATGTGTGTAATGAATCTAGTATATACTATGAGTTTCTCTTTTTGAATTGAATTACTGAAATAAATCAACTTTTTGATGATATTCTAATTTATTGAGATGTACCTGTATATACATATACATATATCAGGGCTGCTTCATGAGTTGAATATTTGTTAATGGATGTTGGTCTAATGAGAGGATTCCAACTCCCCTCTTCTGGACACAAGTCAATTTCGCCTACCTCCAACTCCCTCCGACCACCCCATCAAAAAACTCCAATAAAGTACATTTAAATTTATGGTTGTAATGTGACAAAATGTGGAGAAGTTTAGGAAGTATCAATATGTTTGCAAGGCACTGTGCAAAGTGCTATGTGATGATGCTGTGTCTCTGCAGCATGTGATTGGTTACTTTAGTCAGAAACTGTGAAAAAAACTTGTAATTAGAAGTGATGTGATAGGTGGTAACTGATGATGCTGTGTTTGTGCAGCATGTCATTGGACAGTTTCATAACAGTGTACAGAACAGATCACATCAACATAAAAAGTAATGATGGAGACGCACTGGATCATTCTTCTGCTTGAATTACTTTCTGTTTCGGGAACTACATGTGAGTTTTTATTGTATTAGAGTAAATAAAATATTATGAATTAAATTTACAAGTCAAAGTGTAAATCATTATTTCTGATATATATGCTAGAATAGTAACTATTTATTGTATTTTTTTCAGATGGTTATTACATTGAGAGGCGATCACAGTGCTTATACAGTGCCGAAGATTTCAGTGATATAATTTTCATAGATTCCTATATTTTCAACCAGATTAAGTTTCTTAAGTTTCTTGCAGCGCTTACAGCTTTTACCCAAAGCCCATCAAACTGACCTGGTTGAGAAATGGGAGAGAAATTGAGGGAGGTGTGACGTCCACAGAGGAGATGGCTGATGGAGACTGGTACTATCAGGTCCACTCACATCTGGAGTACAAGCCTGAGTCTGGAGAGGAGATCTCCTGTGTGGTGGAACACGCCAGCTTCAAAAAGTCCATGAGTTATAAGTGGGGTGAGTCTGATCATTTAGATCCAAATTTCTGAGTCTGCTGATATTTGATCACTATAATTAAAAAAATGTAATTAAAACATAATTTAACTGAATATATTGTAAAATCTGGTCTCAGAATACTGGCTTCAAATGCCAGAGTTTTAATTGTTTCAATTTGTTCAACCTTAAAAAAATAAAACCTTCAACCTTACAGATCCCTCCATGTCTGAACCTGATAAGAGTAAGATCGCTATCGGAGCTTCAGGTCTGGTGTTGGGGATCGTGCTCTCAGCTGCTGGGTTCAGCTACTACAGGAAGAAATGCTCAGGTCAGTGGATTAACCAAAATATCAATCTACTCCAATCCATCAAGGACATTAATAATCTGACAAATATATTACAATATTAATAGTAATATTACATGACATTACAAATAACATTACATGACATTGATGACAATTTATCCTTTTCATGATGGTATTTCTTAATGATTTTCATCCGTTGTGATTTATTTTTTGCAGGACGCATTCTGATGCCAACATAAACGCTGATAAATCTCACTGTAGGTTTGATTTGTAATTGCTCCAGTGCACAACATTTGCCAAAATTAACTTTCATTATTGAAGCTTTAGTCCCCCTATGGACTGCTTTAGTCTGGATTGTGTTTCCTCTTAGTTCTAACTTTCTGTTGTTGTATCATCATAACTTAAAATAAATTAAACTTGTTTTTGATTCTGTTTGTACATTGTCTCTTAGTAAACTTTAATCTTTAAAGTTGTAAAAGAAAAAGATGCCATTTTATGAATAAATATTCTCTTTTTTTTTTTTTTTTAATATAGGCCTAATTTAACAATTTGTCAAATTTTTTACTATAACCTTTTTTTTTTTTTTGCTTTTTTACTATAACCATATAGCTAGTTTTGGATTACACACTATAAACCTGGGTTATCTTAAAATGAATAAACCTAATAAATAATGATGTGCCTTTATTCTTAAATGACAAGATGGCATGTTTTAGATGGGGATCTTGTTACAATTCTGCCTTAAAACAGAAGATAGACCATTGAAATTTAATAATTTGGCAGTAAATAAAGCAAATTATAAATAAAGGATAGAAGTTAACAGCTGAGGCTCATATTTTGGCTATGGCTTTTTGTCAGCCATGGGATCTAACTTCAAAATCTTCTCATCATGAAGACACAGTAGGCACTTACTTTTCCCAGTAAATTAATATATTTGTTGAAAAAAACAGTCTGTGAGATTAATAAACACTTTAAGTGATGGAATTTTCAAGTTTTCATGAAATCGTATAGATTGTCAATAGATCAATACCTAAATAGTGTTCATGGATGAACGTGGACAAAATCAGGAAGGATGTCGCACCATGGATGATCCAATGACTTACCACTGAGGCCAGATATTGCAAAGCAAGATTAAATGTCTTACTCAAGTACCAAACTGTGGCAACATGTAGGTGGTTGGATATGAATTCTAAATCTAATTAGAAGCCCAAATTATTGAAAGCATCAGCCCAATCACCTGAATACAGAGTACAATTATCTGGCTTCCAGAAGATCGAATGGATTTCTGGCATGTCAGGAATTTTGATTGGCTGTCTTACAGTGTGAGCAGATTCACAGTCCACTTTTCCACAATTCTCTTAAGTCACCTTATCGTGCTTGCATGATTACCAAGACACCAAAATAACATGACCGGGACGGAAAA
Organism: Clarias laeviceps; assembly: GCA_030014305.1. NCBI lineage: Eukaryota > Metazoa > Chordata > Actinopteri > Siluriformes > Clariidae > Clarias > Clarias laeviceps. Next base: position 30,586,910 of record JAQMYJ010000040.1, on the reverse strand, counting down.
TGTAATTTTGTGGACAGAAGCAACAAATTTACTTGGATATATCATAAGAATGTTGGCACGGTGGTTTAGTGGTTAGCACTGTCGCCTTTCACCTCCAGGGTCCAGATTCAACTTATGCCTTGGGATCAGTGTGCATGGAGTTTGCATGTTCTCCCTGTGCTTGGTGGGTTTCCTCCAAGTAATCCAGTTTCCTCTCACAGTCCAAAGACATGCAGATTGGGAAAACTGGCATTCGCCAAGTACCTGTAGTGTATGAATGCCCATGTTAATGTGGACCAGAGGTTCCAGAAATCATGAAATGAAATGAACGGTCATGAAATGAAAATAAATACAACAGTAATCATTATTGATCTCCGGCCCCTAGTTTGACTACAGAGGTTCCTAGATGGATGGATGAATATCCTCAGAACCCAAACATATACCGTAACATGATCTTTCCTGCTTAGTTTTCATGTGATTAGTCACGATTAATGGTATTGAATCAAGAACAAAATAAGGAAATTGTTATGGTGAACAAATGAAGAATGAAGGGACATATTTCTTGACAGATAATTCGAGAAGACATATATTCACTTATATATTCTTATCAAATATCTTTAAAAAGCACATTGCTCCTTGATAGCAAAACTACTCTAGCCCAGATCTGGTCCAGACATTTCTCAAGATCCCAGAGATCTGGTAACAAAGTTTTTCTGATGTGAATCTGTGCCAAAGCTGGGCCAAAAGAGTAGTGAGTAGGAGTGCAATATTGCTTTGTATTCAAGATTGAGTTACAGTACAGTACATGGTGATCATATACGCTGTATCAAGTTTAAAGTGAATGGGAAGAGAAAAGTTTGGGGGCTGTGTTTCTGCTATATTTTATGTAGAAATACATTAAATTTCTTATTATTTTTGTATCAATTTACTCACTGTTTTTCCCGTATATGTGTATGTTTTTTCCCTTGTAAGTGTGTGCTTTTTCCCTTATAAATGTTTTTCCCCCTTGTAAATGTGTGCTTTTTCCCGTGTAACCGTCTGCTTTTTCCGTGTGAGAACTCTCTTTCTCCCGTATTTTGCAAGCTTAAAGCTAACGCGCAAAGGACTATGGGAGTGAGGTCAAAACGCAACTGAACACCTTTCCGGATATCAAAACGATGGAATATACAGTGAATTATAGCGTGATAACGTTATAATTTTCACTAAATTTTCAACTGCACACACTTACCAG
>JAQMYJ010000040.1:30555314-30567865 GCA_030014305.1 Clarias laeviceps | reverse complement strand
CTGAGCTTGCAGATATGTTTTTTCACAGAAAGCTGACAGTAAAACACAACCACAACCACTGAAGAGAGTCTGACTTTACTCAAACTATTTTACATCAGCCAGTGGCAGGACAGGTAACATATTACTGTACATCACAAGTTTCTTCAGAGGAAAATAATAATGGAACTGGAACTAAACTTAAGTGCTACCTAGTTCAGTCTTAATAGGAATTAAAAAAAAAAAATCCTTGAATGTACTACAATGATGCCTTCTTGTGTCATCAGGCATTATTATTATTTGGTAAAAAAAAAAAAAATCAAAATCAAACCCAAAGCAGCTCTACACTGATGTTGTGAAATAATATGCTTTAGACGGCTTTAGAAAGTCATGCTGTTCATTTTATATCATGTTAGTTCATATATTTTCTCCTCTTATTTGAGGTCTATATGTTATAAGCAGAACCTTTTTAGCAACTTTATAACACAAAATATCTTAACAAAAGGAAGAAAACAATAACTTTCAGTAATTCCAAAATCCACTGCATTAAATAATGCATAACCACCTCAACAAGCTACAACTGTTAATGTATCATGTAATCTCTGATATAATAATATGAAGTTTCGTATAAGGATCAGTTCATGTAATCTTTATGGAAGGAGTCCATAGCATTAGTGATTTTTAACAGTTAAAGGTTAAACTATAACTTAAAGTCTGATTACTGCAACGCTTTAAAATTATTTGTGCACTCCTGGTCCATTAGGGCGGCGCTGTTACCCCAGATTGAAACTCCTCAGCCGTCTGCTGCAGTAATATTTGGTACATAACAGGAGGAGTGATTTTACCCTCCATGCATTTGTGCATTTTAATCCACAGCTCACCAACTGCTCTATGATTAGGTGTCAGAATGTGTAAGAGAGAACTTTACACACACATTACAGGGGACTTTCTGCTCTCTTTTGTAACAGGACTTGCTTTCACTTTTTCAGACACAAAGACATCCATAACAAATTAGATTATATTTTCAAGCAAAAATTATGACTTCTAAAAATTTATGTTGTATTGTATCTGTATACTTGATACACGGTATACTACATAATATTTGAATCATGCTTTTCACTTAAGTTTTTTGTTCACTGTCCTGAGCTTAAATTTAGAAGTAGAATTTCCTAAAAAGTGACAGAAGCAGACAATGAGCTCTCCTGTATAAATAAAATCACCCCCTAACACACTGAACTCCATTCACTAAGAATGGGACCATGTTCCAGCAACAGATGATGTCATAAAGATGGTGAATTTCTATTGGCTGATCAAATCTTCATCATCACCAGGGATTTTCTGAGCTGGTTGTGCTGCTCTGTTTTTGTTCTGCAAAGATTTTCATTTGAAAACCTGAATATAGTCCACATCCTCATCCTCAAAGTCCACAGACATTCTCAGGGACGGAACAAAAAAAAAAACTGACCTGGTGAAATTTACAGTATATTGGTTGGAAAATGTGGCATTACATCACATAATAACTATTAATATTACAAATAAAAATATATCATAATAGATTATTGGTACCATGAAATAGCAAACACAAACTTTGTGTTCGCAGCAAAAGTTGACAGTAGTGATGTTCACCAAAAAAAAAAGTATATTTTGTATATGTTATAGCACAACAACAAATTTCAAACTTGTAGCATATTTTTGTGGATGGTATTTTGATTATAATAATTCTTGTTTCTGTAGTTATTATGAGATTTTAAGATAATTACGACATTTTTTTTTTAAAGAAAACTTTTAAATATGAATTTCTACATTTAGAATTTTAATTATATAATTATTCATATCAAACGCATATCCAGTACATCCACTGTGTGGGCAAAAAAAAAAAAAAAAGGTGAATCAATCAGGCCAATTAAAAAACAATTGAATAACAATCCCTGTCCAACTCATTATTAAAACCTGGAAGGAGAGTACTTTTACATTTCTGGCAGACACCCTTATCTAGACCGACTTCCATTTACCTCATTATACCTTAACCCTGAGGGTTAAGGCACTTGCTCAGGGGCCTAACAGAGGTAGGTTTGATCCATAGACCAAAACTTTAACCATTGAGTTACTGCTGCCCCAAATACTGAATGCTCTATGTTCCATGGTCAGAAAAATTAATAAATTAAAAGAAAAAAATAATTATCAGAGAACATTTACTTGTTTGATAAAGTTGCATAATGAAAAATAGACAATAAAAATCACAGCTCCATTTAATAGTGAAAGTAAGAGCATATGTTCTTCCCTGATGGCACAGCAATATTCTACAGCACAAACTGTAAACTGGTTCTGGGAGCATAAAGACTCATATTTACACATGAATTAGCCCCCACGCTACAATCAAACAAACTAAATATTATACACAACTTTACCCAGTTATTTTACTTTGCCAACACATATCCTTCGTACCTGGCAGAACTAACTAACTGTCCCCGGTGAAGCTGGAAACTGACAGTATAATTAACAGGGGAGAAAGTAGTTTTAATTCTTAGCGGCACTCTGTAGTCAAAAGATGAGGAGACTAAACCATGGAGGTGGTGGACCGTCCTGAGAAACTCAACAAATTCACTTTATATTTCCACTTATTACACTTTAGAATATAGACTTTGTTAACTGCCGGGTTTGAATCCCAAATAATGCTAAATAGAAGGCTAGTGCACTATGTAAGATGTACAATCTCTTTTCCACACACCAACTAGTGCCCTTCATTAGGGGTTAGAGACGGATTTGGGATTCAGCCTTGTGTTAGAAAATATTAAGCTTTGCAGCTCACCTTAGGTGTAAATAAAACAACACAGAAGCAATTCAGAACGACTTAGAAGTGATTACTGCAGAGACAGCGTGTTGTTTAAGATCACATAACATTATTAGATGTGTTTTCTTGCTGATTTCTTGCTGGTTCTGATACATGATCGAATATACTTAAAAGAATAATTGAGGACTTTTTAAAGTACAGTGTTACGTTGGCTTAACAGAGTAACTACATTGTTTCTTATATTCCTAATATTCTATCTGAAAGTATTATATGATTATAAGAGAACAGGGTGCTTGTGCTATTGTTTTGGTCCTGCCTTGATTTGCTTTCAAACCATTTCCCCAGGTTTTACATTTTATTCTTGTAACCTCTGTTCTCCACTTTCATTTCTTTTTCAAGTCATTTTGATCAGATTATGATGGTCCTACACGGCTCTATTATAGGGGCTTTAAACAGTTGTGATTGGAGCGGTCTAATTAGTATAACGTCCTGCAGCAGGTCACGCGTCTATACGTTTTGTCTGTGTGCATAAAGCTTTCACACAACTGCCGCTGATTTCACCATTTCACTTTTCCACCATTTAAAACTACAGACTACTTTACGGCTCTCAGTATCGTAAAAAGTGACATCACACGCTTTCCTTAGCACAGTCCTACTCCTCGCTGAAAGTAAGAATAGGAAGCTTCTTAAATAACTTTTATGTCCTACTCTGAGGTAGGAAGATTTTCAGTCCTAAATGAAAAATGAGTGCGATTCCAACGAGTGACTCTGAGATGCTTCGTTAATACAAGGCCAGGCTTCCTAAATTACATTTGTGTTTTTCCTTTTTTAGTCCAGTTCCTGTACCTGAGCAGTTTCAGAGGAAAGTTTTTTTGTTTGTTAAACCACACAGAGTTAAGTTGCATGACTTTGCTTCCACCTCTACTCGTACATTATGAATGTAAATACAAAACTATAAATACAAAATGTAAATACATCTTGTTTACTTAAAATAATAATTGCTGGGTTTAAATAAGAATAGAATATTTAACAGTTTATAATATAATAGTTTATAACTGGTTAATAAACTGAACAGATTTAAATAATTCATTTAGTTTTTATTTTTCCCCTTTATCCTATACTTTACACAGCAAAAAGTGTTACATAGTGTCATTTTCTGGGTGTAGTGAGCTTTTGAGTTGACTAGTGTCAAAGGGGGTGTGGTTTCTCCACTAAAAGTGTTGACTGAACTCTGAGGGGCGTTTAGTTTTACACAGTTCAGAGAACATACCCAGCAATTTGAGAGAGAATATGGAAAACACAATAAGTCAACACAAAAAAAGAAGAAGAAAGGAAAGCAACACAGAAGAACAAGACCTCCCATTCTCAACACATGAGTTTAAAAAAGCAACAGCAAGGGCACGGCAACAACACCAGGGAGACACGACATCTGCTACAAAATGCTTATGCACATGACAGAGAACTCAATTCAACAGATAATAAGCCTCTTTAACCTAATATGGGAAACAGGTAATATCCCCAAAGACTGGAAACTAGTCACTATAATACCAGGACTACAACCAGGTAAAGAAGCTTCAGACCCAAATAACTACAGGCCAATTGCACTCACATCGCAAATAGGAAAGACAGTGGAAAGAATGGTAACAGAAAGACTAACGCACCACGTAAACACTCTCATCACAATACCAAAATTCGTTTAAAAAAGGAAGTACTATGGACGCAATATTAAACCTTGAATCTGAAAGAAAAGCACAAACAAATAAGGAAACAGTAATTGCAATCTTTTTCGATATTAAAAAAGCATACGATATGCTATGGAAAGGAGGTCTATTATGCAAGCTAGATAAATTAGGAATAAGAGGCAAAATGCATAATAGGATAAAGAAATAAAAAAAAATAGGACAATAGAAGTTAGAGTGGGTACAGAATACTCAAGAAAATACACAGTAGAAAACTAACCTGGAAAATACACATAAAAAAAAATAAAAGAAAAATGCAATAAAATCATAAACATAATGCGGTGCCTAACAGGACAGACGTGGGGAGCTACTGTAACAGAGCCTAATCTGTTAATCTGCATATACAATGCACTCATGAGAGCTACCATAGACTATGGATGCTTAGCATACTGTACATGTCAGCAGCAGATTCCAACTTACAGTAAAACAGATAGACACTATGGAAGCTCAAGCCTTGACAGTTTGTTGTGGGGCCTTCAAAACATCCCCAGTATCAGCTATGCAGGTAGAAATGGAAGTAATGCCGACAAGAATAGGAAGAATAAAACTACTGTTGCCATACTGGGTTAACCTACAAGGGCATAAGAAAGAACATCCAACAAAGGCTATTCATAAAGAATGCTGGGAACCTAGAAAAACGAACCTACACAGCTTCAGATGGATAGGGGACACTAAAGCAAAAAGCCTAGGACTCTATAAGCTCAACATCAGTCCCACAGTCCCACAGTACAGCACCCCACCATGGAAACTGATAACCCCACCAGTAGACGCAAGTCTAAAACTAAAATAATTAAGGACAACCCAACACATATCCCATGCTGGCGAATAGTACAAAACCATATAAAAACAATAGGAAATAAGAAATGAATAATATACACGAACAGTTCCAAAGACCCAGGTACGGGATGAACAGGGGCAGCGTTCTACATCCCACAACACAAAATATCAGCTAAAGAAAGAATAACAGACCAACTATCAGTATACACTTCTGAACTAATAGGAATATAAATGGGTGGAGAAGAATCACCAAGGAGAGACAAAAATAGCATCTGACAACATGTCAGCCATAACCAGTCTAGAAACAGGAAACTCATGTAGACAGGACATCCTATTTAATATACTGCAAACAACAACAAAATTATACCATAAGGGTGTGAGGACTACCGTCCTGTGGGTACCACGGTACACGTAGGTGTAAAAGGAAACGAAGAAGCAGAAAAAGTCAGCAAACAAGCACTCAAAAGCAAAAATGTCCAAATAAAAATCTCAATAAGCAGAGCAGAAGTTAAGAAAATAATTAAAGAACATGCAAACAAAATATGGCAAGAAGGATGGGATGAAGAAGAAACAGGTAGATACATGTATAAAATTCAAAAACAGATGAAAAGAGGAAAAGTATGGGGCAGAAACAGAAGAGAGGAAATCATCATAGCTACACTAAGAATAAGACACACAGGACTAAACCAAAGTCTTAAGGTAATAAGCAAACACCCAACTGGAGAATGCGAATTCTGTGGACAAATAGAGACAGTAACACATATAATAACAAACTGTAAACGATACGACAAAGAAAGACAGGAACTCAGAGAAAAAACAAAAAACATACTAGTGAAGATGAACCGGAAAATATATAAAAGTCTGTTTAATTACCTAAACGAAACTGGCCTAGTCTACAGAATCGAAGAGAATTTCTAAATTTCTATAAATTTTCTATTTATAATCCTTTTTATTTTTTTACTGTCAATCTGATGATCCACACTCCAGTCCAGCAGGTGGCGGTAAGGCACCTATAAGAAAAAAGAACAACAAAGAAGAAGAAGCGCGTGTAGTTTGAGGGAGTTACCTCAGGTGCACTTGTTCAGGGTTAATTTAACAATCACGCGCCATCTTGAATTAGCATGTGGAAAACAGTTTGAGCTCTGATATAATTAAGATAAGCTTCTTTATTTAGTTTTGTAATCAATGACTAAATAATACCAGCAAATACTGAACAGAAATTCAAATATGATATGTAAACATTACTATAGTAAAACCAAGCTAAGATAGCTTAGCATTACATAAAGAAGTTAATGCTACCTTAATGATTACGTAAAATACCCCCTGTCAACATTACAGAGCATAGAACTTTAAGAAATAGCATAATATTGCATTATAATATATATATATATATATATATTGCTATTTATAAGAATTTTGCTACCAGTAACTAACTAACTTTTGAAGCTTAAGTTTGAAAATAATTTTATTTAATCACAATTGTTGCTTGTCGTTGTCTAAAACTGTAATGTCTGAAAACGAGGCTTAAAGATTAAAATTAGCACTAACTAGCTATTGCAGTAGATGTGCAGAGATCAGGAGCTCGTGCCTGGTGTTAAGGTGTGGCTCGAGCGTCAAACTGTTTTTGTCCAACCCTATAATGGCCTTGGTCACTAGCAGAGAGGTAGTTAGTGCTAATGCTAATTTTAATCTTTTAGCCTCATTTTCAGACATTACAGTTTTAGACAACAACAAGCAACAAAAGTATCTCGCGAAAATTATTTTTAAACCTTAATACAACTGGGTGACCAGATTTAAACAGCAGGGACTATAGCTAAGTTATTAATGTTATCAATCAGTATCACTTCCCTGTGGATATGAAACTCCAGGCCAGTGTGGATTTGTGGTGGGAGTGGCGCCCTTTACCTCACTGTCATGGTGGCCAACTCTCGTGAGACAAATAAGCAACCACACCTTCGTTAACAAGCCCAAATAATCCCAATAGGACTTGTTATGGCCACAAAGATAATATTAACATGTTAACAACATATTCAATCATAACTACAGTACTAAGTATTTCAAAACCAAAACAGATTTATTTATTTAGTTTTATGAAAAATCAAACAGCAACATTTTTTTCTTGTGGAAGGACAGACACACTCATCTATCACAAGGGATCAGAGTGGAAGATAAAAAAGGACCGGGCAGGAGTAGGCCTACAAATTGGAGTGGGAATAATAAATTACATTAGACGCATGTAAACTAATATTTGTATATCAATATGTTATGCTTGTTTTTGTGGTCCAAGTGCTCTATTGAACTGTGTGGCAAGCAATATAGGAAGCTAGCTGAAGTTCAGTTGTTTTAATTTTGGTGGATGGTTTTGTCACAGTAACTCCGTCTGTCAGACGTGTTGCAGAAAATGGCTTATCATTTCTAATGTATTTGTTTTTGTCCGCATGTTGCAGGAGGTCTGCATGGTGAGCATGAAGGTCTGCTTTACAGTACCTGCACAAAGCTTTTAATTCATCGAACAACCGGATGTAACCAATCTTTAAATTCTTTTTGGACCACTTCCATATTTGGACCACTTTGTTGGCAACATTGTTATTAAACATGAGATCGAGTGTGAACGATGTGAATGTCACCTGAATGTTCTCCAGGGAGGTAAGTAGGGGAGGGCAGGGCTGCAGACCCATAACAGCTCTTGGGAGCAGAATCTCGAGGATCTCTACACATAATAGGTGCGAATTCGAGTTTGTTGGAGGGCCTTACAATGCTGATTAGTGCAAGCCACCCTGTGTGAACAATTTGTATAAATTTTGGGAAAAGGAGACCCTAAATTTTAAAAAGTAGCTTGTTAGATTTTTATAACAAGCAACCATATTTTTAAAAACAAGACCAAAAATTATTATAAGCAGAACTGGCAACTATGCTCACTGTACCCTTACCACAACAGGTTTATTTCTAAATAAAAAATTAGTGTAATATTCAAATATTACTGAAAGAAGCATTAACTCTTAACACCCAGTACTGATTTAATGGCAGAAGTGGTTTTGAAGTGATTTCACAAATATTTAAATTCCTCAACTCCAGCATTTTTTTATCTTCAAATGCTAACTGCACTAGCTTGTCTTTCTCATGTTCCAGTGTTGATAAATTCTGTCCACACGACTGTTAAAAAAATATCATTGTCCACATTAAAACGCAAAACGCCTTGATTAGGCATGCTCCTGACAGCACTTAGCAGGGCGTTTTGTGTTTTCATGTGGACAATGATATTTTTTTAACAGTCATGTGGACAGGAAAAAAAAACTCTTTACATCTCAGTGTAGTCATGTTTCCAATCAGAAGCAAAAACATCATTACTGGTTCCGGTACTTTAACAACAATGGCGTGTCGCATAAAAAATGAGTCGTGTGTTTGGACTGACAGCGAACTTGGGGAAATATTGGCAGTCTATAGATTCTGGCTGTAGAAGCGATCATGGTAGGGTAGCAGATATGGGGTTGATGCAGCTTCTTACCACAGTTTAGATTTGGCATCCGGTTCATCTCCAATTGATATCAAGGTGGAATGGTGGCATCTCATTATCTTGGATTAGATTAGAAGAATCTGATTGGCTCCTTCAGTGGTCAATAAGAGAGGATATCATCTTAAGGTATGTAAGCTAGGGCTAAATTGTCTATGTATGTTAAAATGCTTATGTTTAGTGTAGATTACCTTATACACACATCATCAACAGGCATTAGTATAAATAGATTAACACATTGTAGGCTAGTGTTACAAATAAAACCTCTGAACTTAAGTGCAAGAACTTCTGTATCACTTGTGTTGAGAAATGTATTTATTTTGCAGTCAAATGCAAATTTGGATTGTCAGATGGAGCTCAACTTTCCATATTTGAGTCTCACACTGCAGTGGAAGATGACACACTTCTTGAGCTGGTTCGAGCAAATCCTGACAGTTCAAGACAAAGATCAATCTGGTGTGTATAAATAATTGAGTTGAAATAAGCGTGCAATGAATGTTTAATTTTGAAATGCAAATCTTATGTTAAATAATATACTGCCTTGTTCTGGTGTTCATTGGTTGGTTTTTAGGCGAGTCAAGTTCCCTTACAAATACCCTGTCCTGCTCGTCAAGTGAAGGAGATAGTCATGTTAAATGGGGTTTTCCTATCAATGGAGAGAGGACGGAATTAAGCTTTTATTTCATAAGTACTATTTAAAATAAAAAAATCTGGCCACAATATAATGTCTTCTTTCTTCTTTTTTGTGATTAGATGGTCAGAGATGTTTTGCTGACAAAAGCAGGTGGTCAGGATGTGTTGGAGGAATATAACTAAAAGATGTTAACACCGTCTCTCTTGGAAATGGAAAAATGCACAATATTTTCAGCAAACATTGGTGCATGGTTACATTTTATGTCATAAATTGAACAAAGATAAAAAAATAAAAAAAACATTATTATGCCACTGTGCAAAAGTTTGGGCACCCTACATAATCAGTACTTAGTAACACCACCTCAGGGAGATATCCCAGCTTCCAAATGCTTTTTACAGCCAGATAAAAGTCTTTAAATTCTTGTACTTAGGATTTTCTTCCATTCTTCAGGCTTCAGCATGCACAGCTCTTTTAAGATCTACCCACAAATTTTCAATGATGTTTAAATCAGGGGACTGTGATGGCCGTTCCAAAACCTTCAGCTTGCGTCTCTTGAGGTTTTCCATAGTGGATTTCAAGGTATGTTTAGGATCAATGTCCTGTTGTAAAAGTCATTCTCTTTTTAGCTTCAGCTTTTTTACAGATGGTGTGATGTTTACTTCCAGAATTTGTTGGTATTTAGTGGGGTCCATTCTTCCCTCCACCCGTGCAATGTTTCCTGTGCCACTGGCTGCTTATTAAGCTGATTAAGGTCTGAAACCTTGTAAAAAGAATCTGAGAATTTGGAACTCTTAGGGTGCCCAAACTTTTGAACAGTGCCATAATAATGTTTTTATTTTTTATTTTTGTTCAATTTATGACATAAAAAGTAATAATGCATCAATGTTTGCTGAAAATATTGTGCATTTTTTTTCTATTTCCAAGAGAGACTGTTAACATCTTTTCAATTAGAAAAAAAATCACCAAAATCTGTTACTTATCAAGGGGTGCCTAAACTTTGCATAAGACTGTACATTTACATTTAGCAGACACTCTTATCCAGAGCGACTTACATTTTTTTTTAATCTATCTCATTATACATTTGAGCCCCTTGTTCAAGGGCCCAACAGTGGCAGCTTTGTGGTTGTGGGGTTTGAACCTGTGATCTTCCGAACCGTAGTCCAATGCCTTAACCACTGACCTTACCCCTGGCCTTTTTATTTTAACTATAAACTCTATTCTTTACACTTTACACTTTTTTTTTTCAATTCTATTCATGCCAACCTTTGGATTGTCTTTTAAAGGAGGTTCCCAACCCGAGAGAAGAGTATGATTTGGGGATTATGTTGTTTCCCTCTCTGATGGATCCCTTCTCTCCAAAAGGCTATGTGAGTACTGATTAAATACTCCACATTATGCAGAAATTCCAGACGTCTGATTCTCTATGGAAATATTTCAAAGGTCACATGCAAATAGTTGCTTGTTTATTAGACTTTCTGATCAAAAATGCATGCAATCTAAACAAATTGTTGTGCAATAATCACACCTTAATGAAGGTAGAGTCTATTGTTCAGATTTAGTTTTAGAGGAGCTCAGTCAACCTTAGGTAATTTTCTTGGCTCTGTGTTGCTGTTGAACTGCAACCTGTTTTACTTGGAGGGGTTGTTCTGAATCTTCCCTCGTTCATGTAAAATATAAAGTCTCTAAAAAAAATCATAATTTCTCAAACATTTTTAACAAAAATCATAATATAATCTTCATGAAGGTGTCATTTATTGCACAACAGTTTGGCCAGTTGTACCTGTTCTACAGGCCACACGTGTGTATGTGCCACATGTTAAGGCTCTTGACGTAAACTTAATTAGGTACAACAGAATCTAAACAGCAATAATGTCAAGTCACATTTTTGTTGTTTTCTTCTTGTTGGTTGGTTTCTATTGTTTTAATGTAAACATCACAGGTGCACTTCTATGATGCTAAAAAGGGTACTGGGTTTCTGGCTTGCTGTCTGAAGACCAGCACAAGAAAGATAGGTAAGCAACCCGTCCGTCCACCCTCAGCCTCAAGCCCTAAATGAGGACCAAAGCACAGGAGACATGCAGCTGTGATGCCTGCAGGGAGGCTATAGCAATTCTTTATCCCTGCAAGTGATGAAGCAAGTGTCTTGCACAAGATAAAAGAGACTTTCAGACATCGACAAGACCTGCTGCACAACCCACAGAGAACTATTAATGTCCTTTCCTAAATTTTTGGATGTGAAATGGTTGGTTTACAATAAATATCAGCATTTACATTTTGTAATTTAATGTATTTGTATGTCCAGGTTACTCAAGACTTTTTATTGATGTTTAATGCTAAAACATCTTCAAAGATGCTTGAAAGATGGATATGTCCTTTAAGCTGAAGGTAATCGCCGAGGCAAAACACCTGATGACTTCAACAGAGCGCTCCTCCCTTGTGAAAGCAGCTGAACATCTTGACGAAGACCCTGAAACTAGTAAGAATATTTGGACTCTGTAGCTTTAGACCACAGATGATTTTTGCCTTTCTTTGTTTTAACTCTTCTCTGATCTGTTCTTCCTGCTGTTGCTTCTCCGTCTCCTGCCACCTGCAGCTGGACGCAGAGAGGTCAAAATAAGCCCCACTGATGCTGTGGACAAACTTGTGCATTTTCACAAGGTACACCACAAAATGGTTCTGCCTGTTTTTGCGTGTGTTCTGGTGATGGGAAAGTGTATTAATGAAATTATAATTTCCAGTGAAGGTTTGTAAATGGGCACATCATGGCAAACACAAGTAATAAGATCAATATAACACTTGCAAATGGGTACACCTCCATTCCTGTGTGTGACTATTGTTGAAACTGCGGTGTTGATCCAACATAATTGTCATCCCTATTCATATCAGGATGAAATAGATGGTGTATTAAAATACCTCTAGGTACATGGTGTAGGTCAATACATTTACTTACAACAGAAAATGTACTAATTTTATATACAGTGGCTTGCAAAAGTATTCGGCTCCCTTGAACTTTTCTACATTTTGTCACATTACAGCCACAAACATGAATCAATTTTATTGGAATTCCACGTGAAAGACCAATACAAAGTGATGTACACGTGAGAAGTGGAACGAAAATCATAC
>JAQMYJ010000040.1:30475935-30486187 GCA_030014305.1 Clarias laeviceps | reverse complement strand
GTAGAAAATAAATCACTAAACAAAAACAAAGAAATTTGCAAGTGACCCCAAACCTTTGAACGGTAGTGTATATATATTATTGTGTGTGTGTGTGTGTGTGTGTGTGTGTGTGTGTGTGTGTGTGTGTGTGTGCGCGTGTGTGTAGTGGGTCTGGCTTTTTCTTTTATCAAAGGAAACAGATGTAATTGAAATTAAAGCTCACATTACTGCTCAGAAGATCTCGGAAATCTTAAAATGTTCCTGAACTGTAATAAAATAATGAAATGCATATGAATGACAAAACTTACAGCATGCGTAATAACTGCCAGGTCACAAAGCAAGGTCTATAAATTTCCATCCATCCATCCTTGGGATGAATTAGACCAGAGACCAGAGCCAGGCTTTCTCATCCAACATCAGTGTGTCTGACCTCACAAATGCATTTCAGGAAGAACGGTCAAAAATTCCTATAAACATACTCCTTAACCTTGTGGAAAGCCTTCACAGAAGAGGTGAAGCGGTTACAGCTGGAAAGGGCCAACATCATATTAAACCCTATGGATTAAGAATTGGTTACTCAAGTTCATAGGCATGTGAAGGCAGGCGAGCGAATACTTTTGGCAATATAGTGCATTTTGTACAAAGAAAACAGAAATCAACCAGTAATATAATATTAAAAAATATAGCAAAAATGTAAAGAGTGTATTACACTCAGGTTGTACTCACTATAACCCATTACATCCACAATGTGGCATTTTTTGTTTGTTTATTTGCCACGTTAACTATTGTGCTAACACTGTACTGTTTGCACCAAGATCCAGCACCCACTTCACACACATTCCATTGTATATACAGTATTGATATATTTATTATGTTTTAGTGCAATTATCTTGTGTTTATTCTTTTGTTTATTATTACGTTTCTTATTGCTGCTGGTCTCTGAGAGCTACCAGACAAATTCCACTGTATCACTACAGTACAATGACAATATAGTCTCTTTATCTTAATATCTTTTTCTTTATCTTATCTTTATTATGCTGATGCTGATAATAAATAACATGCAATACAAACCTATCCACATGCAATGCTTAATGAAATATATAATATTACAAATTGTTAATACTTTCTTTGAACATCACATTTTAAAATGTAAAATTTCCCAGTTTATCAGTTAGAAATTGTACTTTAGCTCAAAGACCCGTACTGGTGCAAGGTTTACATTCCACATTTAACTAGAAATGTTAACAGTATGTATTGAACCTTGGTTAAATGTGAAATGTAAGGTGGTAACTGATGATGCAGTGTCTCTGCAGCGTGTGATTGGTCAGTTTAATAACACTGAGTGAGTGAGTGAGTGAGTGAGTAAGTACACAGCACAGGGACTTCTCTCAGTCTTTCACAATCAGAGATGATGGTAAAGCTGTGGATCTGTCTCCTGGTGGAGTTATCCACGCTGGATACAATAGGTATGTTTATTTATTGTTTTAATTCTGAAGTATTTTTGCAATATTATTTGAGAAATATAATCAAATGAATTGTGTGGAATAAACTGGGTTTATTGGGGGAGTGTAAATAAAAGACTAAGTAGCTCTAATGTGTCTGTAATAATGATGTTTATTTATTTATTTTACTCTCATAGGTGGATATTACTATGAGCTGAGATCGCAGTGCATTCACAGCTCCAGAGATTTAAGTGATATGGTTTTTATGCATATTCGAATTTTCAACAAGATCAGGTACATATGGTTTAACAGTACAGTCGGCAAGTTTCAGGGTTACACTCAGTATGGCATTTATAATGCAGAGAGATTTAACAATAACACAGCCACCTTGGAAATAATGCGAGCTGCTTTGAATGACATTTGTACGCACAATGTACGGAACTTCTACCCAACTACAAATGATCCGTCAGGTAAGCCATGATTTTATTTTTTAAATGACTAATTACAATTATAATTAAAGTTACATGATCTGAAATATTAAATAATATGTATTAACACAGAAACACATGTAATGTCTGTGGTGCTGTGGTTTCTGCAGTTGAGCCGGAGGTTGAAGTGAAGTCAGTGAAGCAGTCAGACGGGTCACATCCTGCTATGTTGATGTGCAGCGCTTACAGCTTTTACCCAAAGTTCATTAAAGTGACCTGGCTAAGAAATGGGAGAGACGTTAAGGGAGGCGTGACGTCCACAGAGGAGATGGCTGATGGAGACTGGTACTATCAGGTCCACTCACATCTGGAGTATAAGCCTGAATCTGGAGAGGAGATCTCCTGTGTGGTGGAACACGCCAGCTTCAAAAAGCCCATGAGCTATAAGTGGGGTGAGTCTGATCACATTAAGCTAAACTGAAGTAAAAGACATATTTGTGAAACAGGACACAACTGATTTAATTTAATTCTTTGTTTTTCCTTTAAATGTTGCTACACCACAGACCCCTCTCCTCCTGCATCTGATAAGAGTAAGATTGCTATCGGGGCTTCAGGTCTGGTGTTGGGGATCGTGCTTTCAGCTGCTGGATTCATCTACTACAAGAAGAAATCATCAGGACCTTACTGAGGTGAAGATCTTCCATGAAGAGTTTAATGTGTGAAAATCAAAACCAGTAAATAGTACAGTAGTAACAGCACTTGTTTTTTAAATTCATCAAATCAAATAATGGCTTACAAGTCATGTTCTTTAATTAACTTTGTCATAATTAAACTTGACCAAACAATCACCTACACTTTGTTTCTTCATCAGTACAATAGAAGTTATGTATTTCCTGGGTTGGGTCTATAACTCACATGCAATTTTATACATAGTTAAAATTTTCAATTTTATTTATATACAGTAGCACTTTTAACATTGGTCATTGTCTCAAAGCAGCTTTACAAAATTAAAAGAAAATTATGGAAATGTGTATGAGATGTGAGAAAAATGTGTATAAATCATAGCTACATAAATCTGAATCATTTCATTATTTTAACATTTATTAAATTCTACACAGGACGACAGTCAGAACATAATACATTTGACAGTTAATTAGGTACACGGCAGTATAATTAAACTTGTGGTATGTTGCAAAAATGTCCACCATCAGGTACTTAAGTGTATTAGAGGTTTATAAAGCAGAGTGTATAAATCAAAGGAAACACACCACTAGCACACACACTAACACACAGCAGACGCATGTACAGTACTTTGCAAAAGTCTTGACCCCTCTCATTGCTTCATGATTTGCTTCCAAAAAAAAAAATACTTTCTTGTATTTTTAATGTAACCTTGAGGAATAGTTCTCTAAGCTTACTTAAGGATTTTTTTGGGTATAATTTTTGGCAAGATTTTGCCTCTCAAGGTCACTGTACCTTGAAAGTTTCAGAGGAACGTTTTAATTGGTTAAGCCACACAGTGACCTATGTATTATTGAACCATAAAGACATCTAACTTAAGACATGAACCAGTGAGAAACATGTGCAGATGATGACAGATGATCAGGCCGGTGATTAGTATACAGGTAGTCCCCGACTTACGGACAAGTTCCATTCTGGGAGCATGTTTGTAAGTTGGATTTGTTCTTAAGTCCAACAAAGTGAGTCTTTGACACAAATATACAATGTAAAGCATACCAATCCACTTGAGTATATCTCTGTGCCCCTCCCCACACTGCCATCTGGTGGCCAAAACCCATAAATGCGTCTAAAGACATTAATCTCCACGTGAAATGTAACAGTGTTCCGCATTTTTAAATCGCAAGGGGAATAACAGGCGCCATTCTTTCACATGCATATGAATTTGAGTAACATCCAATTCTTAAACTATAGAATTTTCATATGATGTTAGCCCCACCCCCTTTGCGGCTGTATAACAGCTTCAACTTCAACAAAGTCTTTCCACAAGATTTATTTTGAATATGGGAATTTTTGACCATTCTTCCAGAAACGCATTTCTGAGGTTAGACACTAATGTTGGACGAGAAGGACTGGCTCGCAGTCTCCGAGCCCAACTCCTGTACTGCTGAAGCTAACTCCTGAGTGATTGGAACAGATATGAGGTTACTGTTGAGGTTGTCACATAAACAACTGATTTTTACATTGTATCTTTCGGCACTTCGCAGCCTGTTGCAGTACATCATTTAATTTTGTTTCATATGAAGAAATATAGAGAGGGGATCAAGATTTTTTGCACAGTTTTGTATTTTTAATGCAATTGTGGTTCTGTGTAAATGTCCTTTTTTAACCAGAAAAAATAAACAAGTTCATTCATAGTCATCAAACTCAAATGCTTTTTTTAATTATTATTTCACAGTCCGCCAGAATGGGGATACATTAAGATGTTTAAATCTTAAACTTAATATTCATTGCATTTTGATTTAACAGACCTGTGATCATTTGAATCTGAAATTTTGCAAGAACTGTGATAAATGCACTATGTACATTATTTGTGCGTGTCTTCATGCAATGCTACCCTGATTAGGGTATAAACATCTTATTAGACACTTCTCTGTCTTGAAACCCAGCTTTAAGAAAAGAGTCAGATGAGCACAGTGGCATGGTTTTACATAACTTCACGCTGAAGTGGCTCATTCTTTTTTACTTTTAGACATTTGCCTGGCTGAATGGACACCTTTTTACCATTTTTAAATTGATTATGATTACACAGCATTTATATATTTGTCTTTCATTTGCATTAAAAGTAATATTTTATTTATTTATTTATTTTAAGTGTATGTCTTTTCTGCAAGCATAAATCGTTTGCTTCTGCTCAATTCTAGATTACATACAGATTGGATTGTAATAAAGAAATGTGTTATTGAAATAAATAATTATACATTCATTATTTATCATAACAGTGAATCAAACTGTTTCACTTGTCTTAATCTTCAACAAGTTAAGTGTTGTTTCATTCACAATTATCACAGAGTTAAAGAGGAAAAAATAAAAAATAATAAATAAACAGTTGTGTTTAACAGTTTGTGTTAAAAGCAAAGAATAAGGATGTGCTAGTTTAAGTGCTATTTTATGCACTACTGAGACTGAAAGTCATGTTGTTAACATAAAGCGAATTTGCTGTGATTCATGTAAAATTTGATACACCTTTGCAAGGAAACCTTTTTAATTGTTTATTTGCAAATTATTTATTGGGTGGTAGCTGCAGCCTCACAGCTCCACATCTGTAAACATACGGGTTAGTTGTTAGAGTGCCCAAAAAACAAACAAACACTGGAACAATGTACATATTAGCCTTTCTGATTTCTCTTACTGTAATCTGCACTAAAATGTATATACAGCAAAACCTCGGATTACGAGTAACGCGGTTTACGAGTGTTCCGCAAGACGAGCAAAGATTTTTAATAAATTCTGATTTGGAAAATGAGCATCATCTTGGTTTACGAGTACCGAGTATCATGTATCACGCATACGTTTCTTGATTTGACGCAGAGCATCACATGATCACAACTGAGCCAATGGTTTTTCTCTCTTGCGCTGTGGGTAATCATCTCCCCTGCAGGGTCTTAGTGCTCGTCTCTTACTGTTATAATCAACATCCGTGTGTGTGTGTGTGTGTGTTTTCCTTTCTCTTGCACTGCGGAGTGTGTGTTATGTGTGTGCGTGCGCGTGTAATTTGACACCGTGCCGGTTCACTCTCTCTCACTCTCTCTCTCTCGCCTTTAATTTGTGTGTGTGTTTGTGTGTGTGTGACTTGTCTCCTGTGAAAGTATAGGCGGCTCTGACCTTTTCTATACAGACCATATGTGTTTTTAATCCAGTTTAGTTTATTGTCAATGTGGACACCTACTGTAGATAGTTATATCCACAATCTCCACCTCAGTACCCATGATGTTGTTTGGATTACTGGGGGTTTTCTGCTTCCTAAAATCCAACACCAGGTTTATTGTCTTAGTAACATTGAGTTGCAGGTGGTTTTGTCCACACCACTCAATGAAGTTGTCCACCACACTCCTGTACTCACCCTCCTGACCATTCCTGATACAGCCCACAATGGCAGAGTCAACATTCTGCAGGGGACAGACTGTGAGATGTGTGTGTTTGTGTGTGTGGTGTTTGTTCAGCATGTATGAACATGTTGGTTATGTTGGTTACAAAAAATCTTGTGCCATGAAAATGGAAGAGAAAGAAGATCTAAACATTACCCAGGTGATAACAACAGAGAAAAACTGCTATTTTAAAATCTCTTTTTACAAGCAGCCAAAAATGAAATTTGCACTTGTTTTGGGGTGCACATGTTCAGGATTGAAGTTATTCGTGATATGTCACATGATAAGCAGCATGATAAATGAAATAATGTTACATGCCAGATTTTACTTTCTTCAGATATTGATCATGTAATGATATTCCTCAATCATGATTAGCTCATGGGTAAGTTTGATTAAACAGCATAGACTTTTAAGTCTGGTGTGGTGATTATGGTTTCATTTACTTGTTGCCAGAGTTTCAAAAGTAAAGCAATTGTTTGGCGTCATGTTTGGTGTGTACGCTTGGAACATTAGTCATGCACAATGACCCCAAATGTTTGCACAATCACTTTACTTATGCTGCTTAGGATCATAAAGTGTCAAATATATCTTACAGAAGTGCTTTGCTGCAATGCACTACAAAAATAAGTTAATAAATAAATAAAAATCAACATTTTGTTAGTACAAGAAGAGTATCTAGTTATTAGCATCGTGTTGTAAAATCTTTATTATGTAACGACATAATACTTGTCTAGAAACAATGCATTTAGCACTTTTGTTGAAATAACAAAACAGTCCCACAACTAACAGATCTATCAGGGATAGTTTTTGGCTAATATGGCTTGATCCACGGTAAAAAAAAAAAAAAAAAAAAAGGGATTTAACTTTAACTTTCTGTGATCTTTGGTGTGAAAATGATCTCAGTCAACCTCCATCTGGAGTTGAGCCAGTTGCATGAAGAGCAGAGCCCCCTGCTCCTGTATCTCCAACATGCACTGCATGCTGTGTTGGGCACATAGCTCTGTGAATGTCCAGCAGAATAGTGAGCTGCGATTCTTAAAGTTGATTGCCATGCAGCTGTCATCATGTGGTACAGTTCTTAGCAAAGGTTGTCCTCCCAGAACACCAACTACCCCATTGGCAGCAGAGCAATTAATAAAATGCAGATACAGGTCAACAGCTTTAGTTAAAATGTACATTAAACATCTGGAAGGGAATTGTGAAATCAGTGACTTTGGTTGTTTGTCACTGATTTCACAATTCCTTTCCAGATGTTTAATATACATTTAACATCTGGCTATTGCATGTACTATTTCAGAAACTGTTCACATCCAAAAGTCTTTGGGGTTAACATGTACTGTAATGGTGCAGAGAAAAAACATCCAGCAAGCAGCCTTTTAACAGATGGAAGTGCTTTGTTTATGAGAGAGGTCAGAGGAGAATGGCCAGATTGATCTAAATTCACAGGGAGGCCATGGTAACTCAAATCTAACTCAAGCTCAAAAGATAAGGACTCAAAAATATGAAGAAGTATGTGCAGGTGTCCTATTAATGTTTCACACACACACACAGGTGGAGGAAAAATTGGTGGCTCAGTGTGTTATGGCACTGATTTACTGATCAGACTTCAGCTTAACTTTATCTTTTGACTTTAAAAAAATCAATTAAATTTTATTTTATTTGGATAGCACTTTTTACAACTGTGATTGTCGCAAAGCAGCGAAATCAAAAAGAAATTATGGAAGTTTGTATAAAATGTGAATGTGTATGAATCAAAATGTCCCTGATTGTCCAGTGGCAAGGAAAAAAATCTCTGAGATGGTAATAGGAAGAAACTAGTGATATACAGTTAGTGTTGTATATCTGTTTTCTTGAACAAATCAAATAATCAGTTAGATGCTCTTTTATGTTAGTGTATACTTGAATTTTATACAAAAATGTGAAACCTTTTAGTATGCAAATATTCAACAATAGAAAATTACGAAGTGGCATATTTTATGTTATTGCAATAGCTTTAAAGACATGTTTTTGTCTAATTATTATACTTCAGCGCTGTTATTTCAGAGGGGAAAATGTGAACTCCAAGTAAAAATATTCAGTTTAGCTTTTCTAATTAATATCTATGTCACGGGGTGCCCGTGTAGGGTTGGCTTGGAGGACCCAAAAACAGACACAACAAACTGAACTTAGTTTTATTGATTTTAATGAACAATGAGAAGGATAGGAAAAGAAGAAGAAGCTTAAGCAGGGAACCAGTTCTTGTGGTGCTGTCTGTGTGTCTGTGTCTTAGCACGTCCTGACATTGTTTAAATTTTATGGTCATTTAGTTTCATTTATTTCAGTAAATAAATCTACTACAAATTTAAAGGACACTAAATATATATACGATGACACAAAACCCTACATGAGTAGCTTTTCTAATTACACATGATAAAATCTAAAGGCTTACTGTGTTAGCGTTTACTTCGCTTAAATTCGATCCTAATAAGATTTAATTTAATTTTAATTCCACATTTGTACTGTAATTTTAGTACTGTGATTATGAATTCATTTAACTATAATGTTTCACTTGATTTTATCCACTACTATGTGCAGCTCTAAAGGAGCTGCGGCTCATTAATCCTTGACAGAATGAAATAAGGCCTCAGGCGTCAGTCTATAGTTATATAGCGCCACTCAGCAAACGCACAAACACAAATGCTGCCGCAATGAAGCACGGCGATAAAACCATTATTCTGGTTGACTACCTACTGTACTCTATCCAGGGAAGTGTCTTGCTCCAAGTAGTCGCGTCTCGTGAAGCCATGCATCTTTGTGCTTTCTCCAGTTCCTGGTTCAGTCTCTCTGTCTGCCCGTTAGATTGAGGGTGAGCGCCAGAAGAGAGGCTCGGTTTTGCTCCGATTAGCCTGCAAAATGCCTTCCAGAACTCTGCTAAGAACTAGGGGCCACGGTTAGACACAATGTCAGAGGGAAGACCATGCAGAAGGGAGACATGAAGAATCATTAATTCAGCCATTTTCTTGGTTGATGGAAGCTTCGGCAAGGGAACAAAATGGGCAGACCTGAAGAAGCGATCTACTATGGTCAGGATGCAAGTGTTGCCATCCAAGTTTGGGAGGCCGGTGACGAAATCCAGGGTGATATGTGACCAAGGCCGATGAGGAACTGGGAGGGGTTTAAGAAAACCAGCAGGATGGTTTCAACTTGTTCCAAATACAAGTATCATAGGCTGCCACGAACCCCTGAACATCACCCTTTATAGAAGGCCACCAGAAGTGTTGCTGGAGAAGGGCTGGGGTGCGGGCTCCTCCCAGGTGGTCCCTTAGTCCAGACTAAGAATGGAGAAGCAGTTCCCTCCAACCAGTGTCTTCATTCCTCTAGGGCTAATTTTACCACCAACAGCTCCCGATCTCCTGTCATAGTTCCTCTCTGCAGGGGAGAGGCGTCGGGAGAAGAAAGAGCAGGGGTGTAACTTACTGTTCTTGGGTGATGTTTGAGACAAGACAGCTCCAACTCCTGACTCGGAGGCGTTCACCTCCACCATGAAGGAAACTGAAGGGAAAGGTCTGAAATGATTACTATGGGTGCAGAAGTAAATCCTCCGCCTGCTTGTTCCACAGAAAAGGGACTTTAGTGGAGGTTAGCTCAGTGAGGGGAGCAGCCACTAGTGGAGGTTAGCGCAGTGAGGGGAGCAGCCACTGAACTATGATTCCTGACAGAGCACCTGTAAAAGTGTCTTGTCTCGAGGAGGGAGTGGGCCAGTCTTTTACGGCAGTTAATTTAGATGGCTCTATCTGTAGGCTGGAAGAAGCAATTATGAAACCAAGAAATTACATGGAGTATCTGTGAAATTCACATTTCTCAGCCTTAACATAAAGCTTGTTTTCGAGGAGTCTTTGCAAGACCTGTCGGACGTGCATCCTGTGCTCCTCCAGGGAACGAGAAAAGATTAAAATGTCATCCAGATACACGAAGACAGAGATATTTAGAAAGTCTCTCAGGACATCATTGACCAGGGCTTGAAAGACAGCAGGGGCGTTGGTCAGCCCGAGAGGAACCACTAGGTACTTGTAGTGACCAGTAGGGGTATTAGAGGTGGTCTTCCATTCATCCCGCTTTTGGGGGCGGAATCTCTTCTTGGGAGAGATTCAGATCCGGTTCACCTACATAGCTCTAACATCGGCGTGATAAGGAAGCCTGCTTCTACTGCGGCCAAATAGGCCATTTCCGCCTTCAGTGCCCTGATGTAGCTAACAACACAATTCAGCAAGAACAATACTGTTACTATAAGCACAGGGGAAAAAACAGTTCTCGAACA